>JAOVVB010000016.1:16317712-16361915 GCA_028570985.1 Heterobranchus longifilis | reverse complement strand
TATCTATTGGTGCAGGTGTTTGTTTACATTGAGACAGTAGCGCATTAGTAGATTATTTTACAGTAGATTATTAAATCAGATACATAACTGTTCATAACATCTCAACACTAACACAACGCTTATGGTGCTGGTTAAACTTCAAACAGATATCTAAGTACTGCAAAAGTTCCAGTAAATTCTGTCCAGCGGTCAATTTAAGACGCGCCCACAGTTTGACACATGCGCAGTTCGCTGTGGTTTATAATCTGGAACATAACTGCTCATAACTTCGCTTCTACTGAGAATCTTGATTTCGTTAATGGCGCGCAGGTTTAATTTCAAAATTCTGTCCAGACAGTTTTGCGTGATGCTGTGACAAAATCTAGCTGGACAGACAAACAGACAGTCAGACAGAAATTTTTCTGAGACTGGTTTCGGGTCCTCCAATGTATGAAACCTAAAGATATTATTGAAAGAGCGAGTTCGGACCAGTGCACAGACAAAACCTTTCTTTTATTAATGTAGATTTATATTTATGTAGATTGGACAGCTCTCAACCCAATGCCAGTCATAGCTGTTTTCTTTTCCTGATGCAAGGCAATGATTTGTCATGTCCGAAACAGCATTTCTTTCCCCCAGGCAGTGTACCTGATACATGCCAGTGTTAGCCTTAGTATTAATTCTATTAGAAATATGTGTATTACTGTATATATGCATTTGTATGTCTTTGCGAGTCTGTCATTCTAAGCTACATTTTTTTCCCGCATCTTATAAATGTGTAGTTTTCAGATTTCAGAGCCTCTGGCTCTGAGAGCTACTTTTGATGTGAGAAGAAAGAAATCTGGGGGATATAAGCGAAGGTTGTTGCTTCAAAGGCATAGTCGCAGGCAGAGCTGCAGAAAGGAGAGAAGAGGAGAGGAGAAAAAAAGAGAGGTAGAGAGTCCAAGCATGGTGATATATCATGTGTGTGATATGATGGTAATGACAGGAATATTGAATGGGCGAGGGATGGCGACAATAAGAGCAAGGTTGACACAGATGCAAATGCAATCTGAGCGGCCAAGATAGGTGAGAAAGAAAGAGAGAGAGAGGCTGAGATGTGGGGTATGATACAATATGTATGCAAAACCATGACAGGATCGCACTGGTTCTGAGCTAGACTAACATCAGCCACATGAAACAAAAGTTACTTCTATAAAAAGTTACCTTCATAATTTTTTTAGATATTAGTTCTTTCATCTCTCTGTACACCAGCACCAACATTGAGACTATTGCACATTTTGTAATTTGATCACTAGGACTGGAGTCTAGTTTATCCTCTGTGACCATTTCCATCTGATCCACTGCAGCTAATACAGTGGCTGCTGATATGCATTAGTCAAGGTGTAATTTGTCTGCCTCCTCGGGTACAGAGGAGACTCCACTGGCTTATGCAACTCTACTCAACATGGAGGACCGCTGTTCTTGTCTTACAAGAGTATTGAAGGACTGCTGTGGGTCTCATGAATACATGTAAGATTTTCTCAGCTGTCTCTGTTTCCTTGTGGTACTGAGATACTGTAGCGCTTCTGTTTTTTTTTTTTGTTGGTTTTTTTTTTGCTTTTTTTTTTAAAGCTTTTACGGTTTGCTTAAAAGTCAGAGATCTGGATTTGAGTTTCATTTTTTCTACATTTTAAGTTTTTTTTTTTAAAACTCATCCTTTTAAGAAGGATTTTTATACGTATATATACAGTTGCAACCGAAATATTCAACCCCCTTTTGAAAATTAGGTTATTTGGACAAAATTACTAACTTGCAGCTGTTTGTAATAAATCAGTGAAACAAGTGCAATTTCAATAGCTCAACACAACTAATATAACAAGTGTTTTCCCCAATTTCAACTCAAACGGCCCCTTCTTTAATGATTACTGCAGATTCAGAATCATTCAACCCTCTAAATAGAATTCCTTATTAGAGCACAAATTTTGTAAACAGATGTTGTCTCAATCACAGATCAAATGCCTGGACTTTTTAGAGGTTTGTTGACGAAGATGGCTAAATCAAGAGAGTTGTTCATAAAGTTAAGAGAAGAGATCATTGCTTTAAACAAACAAGGACAAGGATACATATTTAAAAAAAGATTACCTAAAAATGTTCCTATAAATACAGTAGGAAGCTTATTCCACAAGTTAAAGGAACAGTGGCTACCAGTGGCAGCTGGTGCAAATTTCTTTGGGGGGGCGCAAACAAAATAAAAATTAACCTTTTAAAAATCGCCTGTAAATAGCCATTTATCAGGTGATTAAGCATCATTACTACTAGTATAAAATAAAGGCATGACACACATCGCATCCAGTCAGCCAGTTCCACTTGCCATAAGAAGTGCTGGAAAAGCACAGAGTGTAAGCTCGGCCGTGATCACTTGACTGCTGCTTAATTAGAAGATCAGGTTGATCTGGTCCAAGTTCTTTAACTTTATTTCTTTTTTTTCGTCTGATCGCCTTTCGAAGGGGTATTTTAGCAAAGAAATTACAGACTTTCCTCTCGCCAATCACTATTCAATACATTAACTAACAATCTGCTCGGTAAGAATGGTTCAATCACATGAGCCCAAATATTTAAAAACAATATAGATTCGCTAAGAACAAAAGTGGGCGGCGTCACAGTGCTGCGCCCCAAGGACGGTTTGAAAAAATCCAATTAGAGCTCAGCCTCAAATCACACGCTTTTCAAAAATTTTCATGCCTACATAGACACTCGTTTGTCCGGCGCCCTGCGTTCACAAACACAAATGAACGTATTACAGTTTAGATTTTTTTTATTGTAAATAAATTATATTAAGAAATACAGCGGAATATTGTGACAATTGACTTTATTTTGTTATTAAAATAAACAATTATTATGTTAAATAATTACATTTTAAAGTAGCATTCTTCTCTGTCTAACTTTAAGGGGGCGGCGCCCCAGCGCTCCTTATTGACCGGCCGCTGCTGCTTAATACCTTATTTGATGTGACAGTCACAAATGAGAAGAAGTTAAAGACTCAAAAATCCGAAAGACAAATATTAAAAATGATTCACAAGAATGCTAGATGGGATAATTATGTTAATCACTGTCTCACTCAGTTTGAAGAGATCTCTGGAGGAGAGGGAGCAGAGACTGGTAGTCCTAGAGGAGTGTAAGTCCTCCCTTCAGCAAGAGGCACTGAAACTGAGGTCCAGTCTGCGTGACCTGGAGAAATCACACCTGCAGGCCCGCCGAGAACTGCAAGAACTACGCCGGAAGGTCAGTGATCCTGCTTGCACTACATTGTCAAAGGTTTTTGCGCATACCTGACAATCCCTTCAATGCAGTATGTGGGCCTTCTGTAAACTGTTACCGCAAAGTTGTATAGTGTGCCTTTTTATACTGTAGCACTGAAATTTTTTCTCTTACTAGACTAGAGGCCTAGTCTAATAGTGTCTTAGCATGACAATGGCCCAGTACACAAAGCGATGCCCATGAAGATGTGGTTTGCCAAGGTTACATCTGATATGCTATTTAGATGTTACCCATAAAAAGCCTGCTAACTCTTAGGTGTCTGTGTGTGTGTTTGTGCACATGCACATACATGCAGGTAAAGACTCTAGAGGCAGAATGTACCCAGCGAAGTCAGGAGCTTGGTGAAGTTCAGACTCGTCTAACTCAGGAGGAGCAGAAGGAGGAGGAGAGCAGGAGAGACAACTTTGCCCTCAAACAAAGAGTCTTGGAGAGTGATGCAGGAAGAGAGGCTGCACTGAAGGAGGTCAGACCGACTCATCTAATTAGTAAAGCTAAAAAAAAATGCATATGTCATTTAGAATTCATGTGCGTGTGTTCATGATAGGTGGCGGCCCTGCAGCGGCGCGTGTCTGAGTTAGAGGAAGAACAGCGTGTCGAGCGGGATGCCCAGCAGCAGCTCAAATTCAGCATTCAGCAAAGCCAGCAGTCCCAGCAGGAAAAGATTGCCCGTCTAGAGGGGGCTCTACAGGAGGAGCAGGTGCAGCTTAGAGAGCTGAATGTGGAGCTGAGCCTAGCACAGGGACGAGTTCAGGGTCTGGAAGAACAGCTGGCGATGAGTGATGCAACCCGTACCGATCTGGAGCACAAGCTGAACGGTCTGACATCTGCCCTTAGACGCACTTTGGGCATCAGGCGTGGGGCGAGATCGCCGACCCCTAGACCGAGAGGGAGGAACCCATCACCGTGGAGAACTCACTCACCTTATAAAGGTTCAGGACAACAACTGTTTTATTAAGAAAATACAAACGAACAGACAGAATATTGTGCATAAATATTCTCAATTCTTATTTTTGCACAATATTCAAAACACTTTTTAAGTTTTATTTACTGTACTAAATTATATTATTGAGCATTTGAACTTAAAACTCACACAGACTGAATGTCAGCAGTAATGCTGTATTATTTGTTTGTATCACATAAATCAATGCATATGTGTGTAAGATTATGGTATCTGTTTGCATTTATGCTTGTGTTTAGGATGTGATCGGGTATCTAGCTCTTCTCCAAGTAGATCTGTGGGAGAAGATGGAGAGCTGGATCTGGACTCTGTGCAAGCAGCACTGCGCAACTTCCAGCAAGAACTCAAAGACACCCAGAGAGAGAGGGTATGGGTCACACACACACACACACAAACAGAGAGAGAGAGAGAGAACACTTAAATATAGCCATAAAATCCTTGAGGACGCTGTAAAAAATGTTTCCAAACACATTGGTGAGTTATGTGCGTTATGTACTTTAAAAATTGCTTTTTTATTTATATTAATCCATTCAGAGAAAACAAAACAAAGTTTGTTTCCTACTCAATTACCGTGGACAGAATTCAATCATGCTTTATACTAAATACAGACAAAACATTTTTGGGTATGTACTGAAACAGGACTTACCTTCCTAACTCTTGTACACTATATCTAGACATTAATGCACACTTTGTAAAGAATTCATGTGTGTGAGTATGACTCAGGTGCCTAGTTTGCACTAAATTTAAGTTGAAATATCTCCTATAGGATGAAGCCCAGTCCCAGGTGCTGAATATGAGCAGGCAACTGACAGATCTACAGGCTAGTCAGGAGAAGGGCAATACACGAGTCCAACAGATGAAGCGTGCACTAAAAGAGCTGGAGCAGGGTATGACCTCTGTCTTTCAATGCAGAACATCTAACTGTCATGACTGTTTAAAAATCCAACATTAAATCCAGGTTGGGTGTAAACTTCTTGTCTGTGTGCAGCGAAACGTGATTTGGCAGAGCGTTTAGAGATAGCGCAGGCCTCACTTACACTACAAGAGGATGCAGTGAAGTGTGGAGACAGAGAGAGGAGGAACCTGGGAGAGGAACTGTCCAGGCTGAAGAGTAGCCTGCAATCTGCCGAGGCAGGAACCAAAGCTCTACAGGTGCTGTACAGCATCAAATACATTCTGAATGTTCTTTAGAGGATCGACAAGATGCCGTAATAAGATGGATAGATCTTATATCTTACTCACTCACTTACTCACTCATTGCCTATACCAGATTATCCCGTATACAGGGAAACAGGGGGCCTGGAGCCTACCCCAGGAGACCGGGACAGGTGCAATTCATTGCAGGACACACACACATACACATACTGACACACTCATTCACACACTATGGGCTATTTAGAAATGCCAATTAGACTAATCTGCATGTCTTTGGACTGTGGGAGGGAACCAGAGTACCTGGAGGAAACCCACCAAGCACCAAGCAGAACCGAAATGGGAGTCGAACCCGGACCCTGGAGGTGCAAGGCGACTGTGCTAATCACTAAGCCACCATGCCGCCTATTGTTATAGCTTATTTCAAAAATATGTTTTCAACAATTTATTATTTCATTAATCTTTTATGTATTAACCCACTAGTCTTTCACTTCAGCTAAGCATAAGCATTCATGTATTCTGTATAAGCACAGACGAAGGCCAAACCAGTCTCATGCAACTTAATTGCAGCACCTTCTAAACAATGGATATCAGTGTTCGTTCATGAGCACATGTTGCATGTTAATGTATTAAGCATTTCCTAAAATTCTTCCCACATTCTGCACCAATGTCATTTACCTTCACCTACCTCTACCACTATGCGGTTAGATATTTTTAAAAACATATTGTGTGTGTAGGAGAAGCTGGAGCGGGCTGAGGCTTCTGAGGCCAGTCTGATTGAGGAGTGCAGGAAGCTGAAGGAGACTTGTAAGACCACAGAGGAACGATTGGCCCGATTTGAGATCAGCCACCGTGCGCTAGAAGGAGAGCTGCAACGCTCACGGCTTCACGCTGGAGAGCTGGAGGTCGAGCGTGCCACCCTGGTGGAGAGAGTGACCAGTCTACGGAGGGAGCTGGGGGAGAGCGAGCAGCACACGGCACTACTCAAGGTGAGTGTTATGAAAAGGTAGACCTTATGATAGACCTTAATTATTGCCATGCAAAGAATGTACATTTTCATGGAAAGACGTTGTAAATAGTTCTTGTAAAGGTCCATTAAAATGACAGTTTTTTAGAACATAAAAGTTTGTTATTTGACATTACACAGCACTGATGTTGAATTATTGATTTGTCTAATTACTGAATAATTTTCTATAAAGGCATGACTCTGACAGTACCTCCACCTGAAGCATTGGTATTAATGCACTTGTTCAAATCTGAACTATTATTGTTTCTCTACTAATATGTTATATGTTGAAATGTACATGTATTTTTTTGCAAGTCGATTTTTATTTAACATTTTCTTGAAAGGAGTCTCAGGTGTCAGCACTTACTAACAGTCAGAGGTACATGTGTAACATTTTACAATATTAATAGAGCCTTTGGGATGGTTTGTGGGGTTGGTTTGGTGGTTTGAACATGGGAAGCTGCTTATTTTGTCTTTAAAAGAGAGTCTGGTGAGGGAAGTCAAGTCAAGTCAAGCTTTTATTGTCATTTCAACCATATACAGATCAGAACAAAGTGAAACAAAACAGCGTTCCTCCAGGACCAAGATGCTACATACATGAAACATAAATTAACAGAAACTAACTAGCTAACTAGGACAAATAATTAGCTGACTATCTAAGACAAACAACAATCTATGGCTATTTAACATAAATGATAAGAACTAACTTATACTCTATAGACATCGATCAACATCTTGTCACTAGATGGCATATTACATGACCACATATTTGACTGTGCCTAGCTGTGATGTTGAAGCTGGACCAGTGGTGACTCAAGCAGTTAGCGCACTGGGTTGCTGATTGGACAGTTGGGGATTTAAGCCCTGCCAGGACTAGTTCACCACTTTTAGGGACTTGGACAAGAGCCTTGACCCTCAACCCAAGCCAATGCATGAAGTGCCAGTCCCAATGCCAGTTAGCAAATGGAAAGATTGCAACAGGAAGGGCTTCCAGTGTAAAACTTGTGCCAGATGATGCCAAAATGATTTGATGTGACGACCCCTAGGATAAAAGAGACAAATCCCAAGAAAAACAAAGTTGAAAAACTGAAGGTGTTCAAGCTGCCTTCAGTTCATTAGGAACTCAGCAGCTACTATGCTAACTGTTATTAGAATCTTTTGGGATATTATATATAATACCACATCAGGTGAAGTTTGTGAGCCGGTGTGTTTTAACTGAAACTCTTTGGTTCTCTTGGCCATGTTACAGGTGGAGAGTGAGAGAGCAGCGACGGCTCTGGCCCGTGCTGAGCTTCAGGCGGCTCAGCTGCATGAGAGGCTGCAGAACCTGACAGCAGCTCTGAGTGAGAGTAACAGCAGCACAGGAGCTGCACAGGAGCAGGCTGCTCAGCTTCAGAGCGCTCTCTCTGCCAGTGAGCATGATCGCAGGACACTACAGGTCAGTGCTCAAGAGGAAGTATGGACTTTGTTAGACTGGCCACAGAATATTAGCTAAAAATGGTTTACTTGGGCCCGGAACGGAAAAATAGCTTTGTTGGAAGAAAAACTGTAGTCTTTGGAAGTATTTAACATTATGTCCCTTTAATTAACATCATTTATAACAAAAGGTTATACAATAAATCTATTGAAATCTTGAATCTTGACAATTAATTCAAGGCAAATCGCAATGGTCGAAGCTCTTATTCTAATGTTTGTATAATATCGACTTGCACCCTCAACTCCACCCTGTAGAATCCAAATTATTAACTCTACATAGCGCCTAACATTGCTGTCTTTTTACCTACTTTAATGAACACGCTAATTCACTCTGGCTTGACCACACAGTCACAAAGGCTCTGATTGTGACCTGATGCCATTAAATCTTAAATGGAGCCTTCAGATTGAATCGATCGTTTGACTCTCATGGCTATGGCTCCAGGCAAGTTGCTCCATAACTCTTCAGTTTTCAGGGCTTCTTTTCTTTCCATGAACCGTCAGCGTGGTGGAATAGCTGTGCTATAAACCACCGGAGGAGAGTCATTACTTCTCTCCCAGCATCTCTGGAGGGCTTTCAAGCCTTCATTTAAAACAGAGTTTTTAAAGATGCTGTGCAAACAAAAACACTGGGCTTAGTATAAATCTCCTCCGATTTACTTGTGACCTGTCAGGCCATGCCAATAAAGAAGGGGAAAAATGCTAACCATGTTTTTTAACACTGTTTGGCCCTGTTGAGTTGGAAATGGAATGAGTTAGAGAGAAATGGAGAAAAAATGCCACAATATTTGTGTGAGTACAGGAGCAGCTGGACAAGGCTCGAGATGCACTTTTAGACACTAAGAAACAGAACCACATCCTGAATGACAAGCTGCAGAACCTGTTGAGGAATCAGGATGACTCTGAGCTCAGAATCACAGAACTGGACAAACTCATACGTGGCCTGCAAGAGGTAGTACCAATACATACATGCATGCACACATTAACAATGAGAAAAGCACATAAACAGCATAGTAGCTTATGTATAACTTTCCTGTGTGATTCATAAATATGTAATGTCATCCATAAAATCTTTATATTCATCGCAATTTTACATTTTTTTTTATCTCAGGCTCTGCAGCAGCGGGAGCAGGACATGCAGGAGTCGCAGAACAGCTGTGCACTTCTGCGCAGGGAGAAAGGAGAGTTACAGGAGCAAGTGAACACCCTACAGACTTCACTTCAGGGACTAAAGGAGGACAAGACACAGCTAGAGAAGACGCTTGCTCGCCTCGGAAAGGACAAGTCCTCCCTTAAACGCACACTTGAGAAGGTACACTGGAGAGATGCGTTCATGTAGTAATTATAATGAATGTATATAGTTTGTGTATTTTTATGTCTTTGATTAAATCGTTGAGACCCGAATGTCCTCACATGAGGACATGACATTTTTCCCAACTACATAGTCTGTATATGTTGGTACAATCCCAATAAGAGGACCATTAGGTATTATTGTTTTGCCAAAATTCCTTCTGTTATATCGATTCAGTTCATAGTTATCATAGTTGTCTTAATAAAAGAGAAACAGCGAGGAGAAATTGCAGTGTACACAACACTAAAGTCCTGGCATAACTGTCTCTTTAGTAACAACTGACATGGGGACTTGGTATGGCAGACACACCCTACAGTATGAATAAAGAAAAAGTGAAACAAGTGAAGTTTCCCACATCTCCACTGTCAGCACATTATAAGAGTCAGATGCAGATTTGTTAAGATTTTGTCCAGTCTTAAGGGTAGAGGGGTTTTATGTTACTTGGTGACATGAAAAGCATTTTTTTTTAATTTCTTTAAATAAAATAAGAGAAAAAAGGCTGGTGAGGACTGAGTCACTATTTACAGCTGCCTTCACACACCGATCAGCCATAAAATGAATACCACATAACATTAAAACATTTACCCTGATTATCAATTACAGTATATACCAGTAAACTAGTGACAGGATCATAGGCGCTCAAGGCTCAGTTATATATATGATGAGCAAAGCTTCTCTGTTCCACTCCCACACAAAAACCAATGCAGCGCAAATCGTCAAAAAAAGTCAGTTCTGGCAACAATAAAAAGCCACCACAACTCCCAGTGAACCACAGCCGATCGAGCAGCCAAAGATCCCAAGGCTGCCAACCCAGCCTCCAGACTCCCCATTCCCAAACCAACTGAGCACCCATGGAATGTACAGGACAAACAAGTCCGATCCACCTGGCCCCACACCGCAACCCACAACACCCAAAGGATTCACTGCCAACATCCTAGTGCCAGACACTACAGCAGAACCCCAGAGCTCTTGTGGAGTCATGCTCGAGGGGCAGACGTGCCCCGGTGATGCAAGGGGAACCTACACAATAATGGGCTTAATGCTTTGAGTTGTAATATTATGGCTGATTAGTGTATAAGTGGACAAGTTTGTATTGAATGTTGTATATAACTATTATGATTACACTTTGTGATAATAATAATAATTATTATTATAATTATTATTCTTATTAAATAAGTTTATTTTACATTACAAATTGACTTATTTATATTAAGGAATGAAACACTTCATGATGTGCTGTCATACGGATGAATCCACTTTGAGGTGGTAACAGTAGCTTTGGCTGCATCAAAATCAAATGTGTCTCATGTCTTCCAAATTAATGTAATGTATGTAATATCATTACATGCATAATTATGCATATGCATAATCTCTAATTAGCTTCTTTGAAAGCTACCACCAAATTATATAAAAAATAAATAAAAGGGAGTCGCTCTAACAGGCTAAATTAAACTGTCCGCATTTTTAACATTTCTGTCACTGGTCCATGTATCTGGTCAAATTACATATCTGTTTGTGTATGCATCAGGTGGAACAAGAGCGTCGGAGGCGGGAAGAGCAGGCAGTGTGCATTGGTCATCAGAAGGAGCAGCTGGAGCAGACAGTGTGCAGTCTGGAACGGGAACTGAGCGAGACTCTAGCAGAAACCAACACGCTGAAGGTTAGAAAGGAAAACAGGGAAAGATAAAACATGAGTGAGAGAAAGACAGATATGTGTAGAGTGGATGAAAAGGAGAGATTAATTTTAATACTTGTGGATAAATCAGTATCCATTCACCTGAACCTCCGTTCCACTGAAACCCAAGATGTGAGAAATAAACTCCATCGAAATTCCATTTCCACTCTAAGTACCCTTTACTGGTTAGCCTCCAATTCTCTTGAGCAAAGTGACAGTGTGTGTGTGTGTGTGTGTGTGTGTGTGTGTAGTCCCAGGTTTCCATTATGGAGCAGGCTCATGCACAGCGCCTCCTGGAGGTAACAACTCGCCACAGACAGGAGCTAGAGCTGGAGACAGGCCGACTGCGTGGTGCCCAGCAGCAGGCAGAGCGGGCACTTGAAGTTCGAGAGAAAGCACACCGCCAGAGAGTCCGTTGCCTCGAGGAGCAGGTGGGTATAGGTAAAGGGGTCAAAAGCCAAAGGATATAGTTCTAGTGCTCAGTATAACAAGACCAATTAGTGACATTCACAGGACAGAACACAAGCTTATCGATATCAGAACTAAAATGATAAAGTCATGAACTAAACGGAATAACTTTGATGGCCATAACTCTGGATAAGAGGTATTTAATCCCTAATTATGACACATAATATTCAAGTTAAACCTTTTTTTTGTACAGAATAACAAAACTCAATTAAAAACTAGCTTTATTTCTCTATATAAGCCCCTGCTACACTATTGCATTCATCCCAGCACCTCACTTGCTTTACATCTGAAACATTGGCCTCCCAGGAACTCCTTCAATGGCCCAAACAGGGAAATTGCTTGGAGCAAAATCAAGACTGTATGGGATATGGCAGTAACTCCCAGCTGAGATTCTAAAAAGTACAAGTGGTGTTCGTGAATAATTGTGTGTACATTTCCTTCAGATACAGTAGATGCATCTATTCTGCGAATTATCATTCGATTTTCAAGCATTCCATGTGCACAGGAACGACTGCAGTGGGCTCTGAGCCACCTCAGCCAGCTCTTCTTTAAAACATTTGTAGGATTCAGATGTTTTACTGCAGCTAAGAATCTCCTCAACATTCTGTTCTTAATGTCTTCTGTAAACGTCCATCGGTTTTATGCCCTCTTTCACAAGAAATTTCATCACAACGCGCTGTTCCATACTTCGAATTACATGGTTGCACGCCATTTTGCACGTGATCTCAAACTCTCTCTGTTTCACTCTTTTTTCTCAGATGTGCCATTACAGTGTCTCTGTAAATAAGATACCGCTGAGAGAGCAGCAGATCTGTGCAACATGCTAGGGCAGAGTCTTATATGAGGTCACATTGGGGTAAATCTAATTGTCTTGTTTAAACCCTGGCCAATAAAAAAATGGGAAAAAAATAAGGAATTTGAAATCTTATTCAGATGAAACCCATCTAAATGTCTAAAAAGTACTAAAAGTGAATTGCATGATAGGTTGAATTTAATGTAACAACATGGCATGTTTATTGATATCTACTATGAGAAAATACACTGCCTGGTCGAAACAATAGTCGCCATCTAGCATAGAAAACAACTAAAGAGGTTTGAAATTACTGGAACTGGGTTAAGAACTCTTCAACACATTATTAAACCTGGAAGGATAGTGCAGAACCATCAACTTTGTAGAGGAAATGTGCTTAGGAAAAAAATATGGATATCCAAAAATCGAGATCAATGAAACACTTGGTGGAGTTGCATGGTAAAAAAAATCAACAGTAAAAACATGTTTACATGTGAAAGTAAGGGCATTTACATGCACACACATGTGATGAGAAATCATGGGATTGGGACTAAACAGCTGTGTGGCCATAAGAAAACCAGATGTTAGTAGGAATAATCAGAAAAAAAGCCTTGAATTGGTTATGGAGCATAAAGATTGGACTTTGGAGCAACTGAAAAAGGTCATGTGGTCTGATGAGTTTAGTTTGAGAGCTTTTTCAGAGCTATGGATGGATCAGAGCGAGAAGGGATTTTTTTTCTGGGAGGAGTTTTAAATGGTACAGTATGCTGACCTACCACTGATTTGCTGTGCTTAAAACTTTTGTTCATAATTTTCAAAGAAATAGTCAAATCCATAGAAAATCCTTGAGATAAGATGTCTCAGTTAACAATGTGCAAATAAGGTTAAAAAGCTATTTTCTTTTGGACTTTTATCAATTAATGAACACTGTCAAATTTACAGTATGTAATTAATAATACTCACAAATGGCATTCCATGACTTTGGTAGATTCGTCTAAATGCTAAACGAAGCAGCTTTTGATGAAAATTAATCTCAAACAAATGTAAGCTGCTTTTTCAACTCTGAATTTTATATCATTCAGTATCGAATAAAACAAATTGATGGTGTTTGTCCATAACTGGTGACACTGTTGCTGTGCTCAAATTTTAAGTCACAATTATGCATGAAGCAATGGCAATTTTTGTATATATATAAAAACAACTACTCTGCATGCCTTAAATTGCCACACGGGGATAAATAAAGTTTTTTCTTAACTCAGGTTCTCAGTACAGTGTGGATTGTAGATCGTACTGAAACACACATAAGTCCTCGCCCTAAGCCCTTCTGAAAAAGCTGATAAGTTCAGTTACATTTTTTAAATTCAGTAGAATTAGATATTAATGGACATGCTGTAAGCAACTTGTGTGTGTGTGTGTGTGTGTGTGTGTGTGTGTGTGTGTGTGTGTGTGTGTGTGTGTGTAAATCAGGTGTCCACACTGAAAGAGCAGCTGGAACAGGAGATGCGAAGGAGACAGACCTACATGAGCCAAATGCTGAAGCCTGGGTCCTAACCGTGTGTGTAACAGAGATCTGGCCTGCTCTCTCTGACTTCTACAGGCCATGGAATGAAGCGAAGCCCATGTGTCATCACACACCCCTTATGCTGTCTCTCATTATGGAGCTCGGCCAACATGGCTCGCAGTGGCTACTCAGACAGACGTCCGCATAATAATAAGCTGTTTTAACAGACGCACGCGAACATAACCCCCCTCCCACACACACACACACACACACACACACACGTTCTTACTCAAAGAACAAGAAATCACTCGCAGGACTGTTGGACTACATGAGCACAAATCCCCTCAGTAATCCTGATTGACATCGTAAAAAAAAAAAAACAACAACAACAAACAAAGAGATCACTGTTTCCCCAAAACGCTCGGCAAGTGCCAAATTGTTTTAAGGATTTGCTCGGCATGCGGCTGAGGCATGTGTTAGTGTGCTCTGTGTGTACCTGTTGGCCTGATGATGATGATGATGATGATGATGATGATGATCGCTACAATGTGAGGATGGCAAACGCTAGGTTAAATACACGCACACATTTTTATTACTATCCTTGTAAGGACATTTCAATGAGAATTATTAATGCAAGAATTAGTTCTATATAATTCTATGGTTGTTCTAAATCTAACCGTAACCTTAGTATAAATAAATAAATAAATAAATAATTTTTTTTTTTTTTTAAAGAAAGCTGCATTTTTCTTTAAAAAAAGGTAGTTTTCTTTATGCGCACTAGTCAAATGTCGCCAAAAGCCCCAGACTGTCAGATATTACTATCTTTGTGGGGACATTTTGTTCCCGCCAGGATATAAACCAACACACATTCATACGCGCACACACAAAAATATTCTGCGCTTTCATACACGTTTTCGTGCGTCACTTATTTACTACTTATTAGCCCTCACTTATTACATGTAACGACATCAAGCTTAATGATAATGAGAGCCAATCGTTTTCATCTGTCAATGTTTAGGTCAGTTTTGAGGTCAGAATCAAAGCGTAGCATTCATGACAATCTAGCGAAACCATTTTGTTTTTTTTGATCATATTTAATGTTAATCATTTTAATGACTTAATGTCAGTTGATTCAATATGATGATTTCAGCCTTGTGTTAATCCTCAAACATGCATGCTGATCTTTTGTGAACAATTAGAAAAAATTGCTTGTGTGTGTGTGTGAGGTTTTTTTTGTGTGTGTGTGTTTTTTTCTCCAGTTCCACTCCATGAAATGATTTTTTACGAGCCAATAAACCCACAATAAGTGATGAAACAATGATCAGATTGATGTGTGGAGTTTGTGGAGTCGCTGTATTTGCGTTGGCTTTGCCATGTGAATAATTACACTGACTTGTTTTGATGTGTGTGCACGGGTTGAAAACTGCCTCAGAAGTTCCTTTGTGACAGTTTGGCTCCAGGTTTTGATTAGTATTACTAATAACCCACTTTGTAAAAAGATCCGTTTCTCTCTCTCTCTCTCTCTCTCTCTCTCTCTCTCTCTCTTCTCTTCCTCAGAGACGACCGTGGTCCTCGAGAGATTTCTGCCAAAAGAGTCTTAGCACAAAAGCCTTCATATAGAGATTATTGCCTGATAGTGTCTGTATTGCAGCCAGCCAAACCTTGCTGTGCTTTTGTTTAAACACAGTTATTTCATCCGCCTTTGAAATTAGACATCTCACGCACTGTATGATGAATTCACTTGGGAAATTGATTTTCAGGAGCAGAGAAAAAAAAAAAGAAGACTACGGTAATACAAACCAGAGCGACTTTCGCATACGTCGCTCGCTTTGAACTGGCATCTCATGCGAGGCCTCCATACGAGCCAGAGTTCACTTGTCATGATTGGCATTCTAGTGTTGTTTTTTATATTGCTGAAGTGTCTGTTGCTCTTGAGTATGTGTATAGAGTATGTATGTGTGTGTGTGTGTGTGGGCAGCCAGTGGAGTCAGCACGCTTTCCACAGCATGAGCAAGCCCAAATGCCCTGTCAGTGTCTCTAATGCACTCCTTTGATTATCATAGCCCCTCCTACTCCTTATCCAGTTACCAGCCCCCTCTCTGTGATTGGTTTGCGTGCTCCTAATTATGCGAGGTAGTGAATCCCCAGGGGGGGTGGGGCCCGTCCTGAAAGAACTCCTTTGGCAGGCAGAATAGAGGTTTTATTGAGGATATTTCTAAGCTAACCATCAGGGACCAAATTGCTGGATTGTAAAAAAAAAAAAAAAAAAAAAAAACCCAAATCATTTTGCTGCCCCCCCTCTCCCTCTCTCCCTCTCTCTCTCTCTCTCTCTCTCTCTATTTTCACTCCCTCACTCAGTCGGTTCACTTCAGTGAGCAGCAGCGGCGCACAGCAACTCTCCAGCACCCAGCAGCACACAGAATGCAAGGAATCTGCCTCTCTTCAGTAAAGCAGAAGCTCCAGTTAGAGTAGCAGGAGTAGCTTGGAAAAGAAGAAACAAACCGCACAGAGAAGATAAGGTGAAGAAAAGGGGGGGGGGAAACGAGGTAGATTTTTGGGAGCTGGTGAATCCAGCTGTGTCCTGTTTGTCCCATTTAGGGTGCTTGGGGTCCCAGTGCAGCGTGAGTGATGGGGCGGCTGAGGCAGCTGCTGCTCTGGCTGTGCATGCTGCTGTGGCTCGGCATGCCAAGCGGCGTGATGCCAGCTGTCCCCCTTGAGGACTTTTACCCTTTTGGACAAGAACAGGGTGACACTCAGACCATCAAACAGGATGATGGAGGATCAGGACTGGTGGAGATCTCAGTGGCGTTCCCTTTTTTTGGAGATCGGCACACTGGGCTCTATGTGAGTTTTGGAATGTGTGTGTGTATGTGTGTGTGAGAAAGTGAGAGAGTATGAGTAAGTCAAGCCAGAGAATCGGCTCTTTCACTCAGCAGCTTTATTGGTGTGTGTATATGTGTGTGTTAGAGAGGGGTCAGGCTTGAATGCCTGGACATGTGCATGAGCTTTGTATGTCAAACACTTTTGTCAATTGTTAGAACAAGATATTGTGGATGCTTTTTATCAGACTGTTTCACCCACACACATACACATACACACACCCATCTACATGAGTGCCACCTGCAGAATTCCCCAAATCTATCTCCCAAAAATTCCACTCAGATCTTCTTTGATCTGTCCTTTGTTTGTCCCCCAGTGCCTTGCCAAACCTGACCGAGGTGCCATGGCAACAATGGGCAGTGATTGAGGTCCCATTTCTCTAAGAAAAGATGAGTGATGTCACAACCCCAAAGCAGCGCAACTGTGAGACGGCAGACATGCCACTGCTCAGCCGCGTCCCTAACCACCAGATGCCATTCAAACAACTGTGTGTTCGTGACTTTAATATTGTATTTCTGCCTTGTTCCAGCTCTGAATGATGAAGTCAGAAGGATTTGTGTCTTGGCAAGTGCAGCTGAAATAGCCCAGAGTTTTCAGTGTGTATGTGTGTGTGTGTGCAAGAAAAGTGAAGGAGTGAGAAGCATGCCTGTTCACATATGGAGTCACGTGCATTTGTGTGTAGAGTGGCCTCTCGCATATCACAGAGCAACGTAAATATTAACGTGTGCTTGGGACAAGATAAGGCACGCCGCAGATCTCAGCACAGATCTAAGTTTAGATTAGCCATGTGCTTCGAGTCTGAGGTGGGGCTTCTGAGGCTTCTGACTCGGCACGCCGCGGTGCATCAAGTACGAACGCAGGAGGTGACTGCAGGTCAACTGTAACCCAATCTTACAAGTCACAAAGGCAACGATGTGTGCGTCGAGTGCTTAAGGCTGCACTGACGATGTCTTTAACACAGCTGTTTGAAACCAGTGAATTATTCTTCAGCTTTATTGCATGTCCAACACGTGTTTGTGTTTAACACAATGCAGCCACTTCAAACAGGTGAGATTTCACAAGAGCTGCAGGGACAGACGCTGCAAACTTCAGGGAATGAAGGGGAAAAAGCAAAGGATTTGATTTGAGGAGGCACTTTTCGGTCTCGTTTTGAAGTCCAATTGCCTCAAAGCTAAAGGAGAACTTCAGAGCTGCCTGCTTCTTCTGAAACCTTTGACATTCTTTCTTTTCTTCCTTGCTTTTCTTCTCCATCCTCTACTCCTCCCTATTCTTCTTCTTCTACTTTTCTCCTCCTCCCCTTGTCATATTTTTTCTAACATTCTCTTTCTCTTCTTGATATTGTTCTTTCTTTTGAACACATTCTCTCCTCCTTTTCTCCTCCTCATTCTTCTCTTCTTCCTCTTCTCTTGCTTCTCCTTTTTATTCTTCTACTTTTTCTTCTGTCACCTCTTTCTCCTCTTCTTCTCCTCTGCCATCTCCTTGTTTCCTTCTTCTTCATCTTGCCCCCTCCTCTTCCTTTTCTTCTTCTTTTTTATCTTCTTGCACTACTACCATAAGGGGATGTCAAAAAGTTTCGTGATTATCTCCGTTTACAAGCTCTGTTCTTTTGCTACAGTATATGTCCTCCCTCAGATGCCGTTAAAATCTGGCAGTAGAATTAGCGATTGACGGTCTGGCCGCCAGTGATGAATCTTCGATGCACGATGCTGCAAATGTTGAAAAAGACAATGAGCATGCACTTGTTTGAGCTGTGGACCTGCGTTACCTTGTTCAATCATGGAGCTGATGGGCTCTTCATCTCTTCAACAGTGAAGACTGATGCTTTGTCTCAGGTTCGTACTCATACACCGGAGTTTCATCACCGCTAATGATTCTCGACATGATGGACATGCTGATGGTTCCATGGTTCCTTTTGCTCCTGGGTCAGCAGCCTGGGAGACAAACTTGTCAGCAACACAGTGCATGTTCAAATCACATGTAAGGATTGCCTGTTCCGTATGACACATCGTCAATGGCAGCAATGTTGTGGATTGTTCTTCGACGAGCATCATGCACAAGTTGCCGAATGGTTTCGTCATTTTTGACGGTTGAGCTTGTTGAAAGTTTTCCTGATCCAGATTTCCTTCCAGTGATGTTGTTCCGCTCTTGAAGCGCGCATGCCACTCAGAATATCTTGAACGACTCATTGCAGCATCGACATAAACGTACAAAATCATGTCAAACGTCTCAGTGGCAGATTTGCCCAGTTTAGCAGAGAATTTCAAATTCGCACTTGCTGTCCATGATGAACTAGCAGACGTGGTAATGAATGTGGTCAGAATAGCACGAGTTGCACAGCTATGTTGCACAGCTACAGTAAGTACTATATGTACATAGAACGATGTCTTTTGGCACACTGACTTATGAAGTTTGGTCCTCCCTGTGCTGAAATCTGTTGGCGTGTTACAAAGCTAGTCTCGAAACTTTTTGATACCACCTTGTATGCTACTTCTTATTCTCTTGTACTTCTGATTCATCTTCATCTTTGTCATCTTTTCCTCTTTTTCTTTCTCCTCTTTGTCTTCTCCATCTCCTCCTCCTCCTCCCCTTCTTCATCTTGTCTCATCTTATCTGTCTTCTATTCTTTCTTCTTCTACTTCTTCTTATTATTATTATTATTTTCTTTAAATCAATGTGGCAACATTTTCTACTGCTTTGTTTAGAGTTATAGAAACACATTCGTCCTCTTTTATTCTTACGTGATTCACAGGGATGGATGAGATGATGGGTCTGAGGACATACTGTGCATTTTGCAGCATTGTACCTTCAGTGTCAGTATCCGAAATCTCCTAACGCCACTGACATGCCCTTCATCAAATCAAACTCTTCATGCACTTGATATGCGGTCAAACTAGTATGCCTTTGTTTTATTTAGATTTTGGAAGCCTTGCTCACATCCTCCCCTTGACCACCACCAATCTTCCTTCCTCCTCCTCCTCCTCCTCCAGATAACAGAGTGCAGGGGTCTTCCCTCTGGACCCGTCCAGCTGCTGGGCTGCACAGAGTCGAGATCCCTTTAACAGAACACAGATGCATCTGTGAAGTGTCTTAGAGATGCCAAACAACCCATGAATAACTAATCTTACAAACGTCTAGCACAGCAAAAACAGGGAACGAGGTCTGAGGCTGTGGAACACAAAGCAGCTTCAAAGCCGAGTGAGAATTTCACTCTTGGTAGATAAGGAGTGATAGCAATTGCAATTGCATTAAAAAAACATCAAAAATTTAAAGCAATTAGCTGAACTATGTGGAGCTTTCTATAAAAGGGATGTTTATAATAAGGCAGGATGAATCCAAAAAGTGAAATGGCTTATGGGAAACCGTCACACAAAGAAAAAGCAGTCAGAGCTGCATGTATCACACACATCTGCTAATGCTCATCCTCGCCACTTCAACACAACATTTGCGCAACCGTGGAGAGAAAATCTTCGACCTTGAGAGATATATTCTTCTCCCTTGGCGTGTGACACTGACATGACCCAAATATTTCCGTGAGAGTGTGAACGTTTGTTGTAGAGGGGTGTTTATGAGACTGAGCACGTTTATTCACGGTGCTTTAGATCATCTGTAATCATAAAATCGATCCACCAGATTCAGTGCTTCAGACGAGCAGGATTCTGAAAATTTTTTTCCCATCACTGAGCACTGAGAGTTGTCTATGCAACATCAGGATTCCTATGTATATTTTTCAGAGGTATTAAGGATATTACTCTAAAAATCAAGGGTTATTATGGGTCGCTCTGTGGCAGGATTGGCATTGTGGAGCTTGATGCTTGCCTAAGGTGAAAGCTCTGCATGTAAAAACAGCTGTAAATATGGATGAAAAAAAAACGTGGTGAAAGCCCTACTCTGACAGGGAACGCTCAACATTTACTTGAACTTCATATCAGGAGACTTTTTTATTATTATTTAGGGGTTGGGATTTGTTTTAGCCTGACTTCTCCCAGATGAAAGTTTATTCTAGTCTATAAATTACTCGGGTCCAAAGAAAGCTAGATATTTCCAGTGCAGAATTCCCAAAAACAACATCAACACAAGGCTGGATGAGCAGATTGACACTAAGTAAGACTGAGAGAGAGAGAGAGAGAGAGAGAGAGAGGTGTCTCAGAACAATATCTAGAATTTCCTTGAAAAAAAAACAAAAAAACATTTACGGCTTTACAGTTACAATACTCGGTGGAATTGCTAAATTAATGACATCCTCATCCAGCACAGCATCTTTTTTTTTCTTCTTTCTCTTCTTCTAGCAAGCTTTTTCCTTGTCCTAGATAGCCAAGTATTTCTAGCTGAGCTGTGTCTGTGTTTGATCTTAGTCACTCTAAGCCTGCTTATTTAACGGAGTACTTTGACATGGAAAGAAAATTGCTTATTCAACCTTTTCCAGATTCTCTAGCTGATCAGTTAAAATGTCAGTGCTAATTCGGAGATCATCAATCGAGCTGCAAGGTCGATCTGGTCATTACGGCCACCCAGATCTCTAACCTTCTGCCGAAAACTCTTCCCCACTGCTCCGGTAATCCAGTTTTCCAGTTTGAACCATGTGAACACTCAGACCGTTTAGCAGCCATCTGTGAAACATTTACTATAAACGGCATTCTGGTTATTAATCTCCAATCTGTCAGGGTCACAACCTGCATTAATACAAAGCTTTGCACTCCTTCGCTTTTTCTATATATTTCTCCTTTATTCTATATCACTCCCCTTTTTCTGTATCCTTTCCTATATACCTTACTATACCCCTCACTGGCTCTCTTGTCTTTTATCCCACGTTAGTTTCTTTCTCTATCCAGTTCTCTCTCTCTCTCTCTCTCTCTCTCTCCCCCTCAGGTTTCCTCTGTTTGACCCCATGTTTGGACCTGCAGTTTGTGCTCTATTTCTCTGCATCTACCAGACTCATGCTGCAACTCACTGATGCAGAGAGGGGAAGGCTGCGGTCAGCCAATTAACCACGCACCCGCAATGGGCCAAGCAAAACTTCCTCTGCTGTTTTTACAGCTAAGGTCTCTGAATTATGGTTTCCATACGAGCGGCAGTGGGGAGAGGAAGAACTACGTGTCGGCCATCACTTCTGTCACTACTTCAGGTTGCTGCCAGGAGCAGCCACAGAACTGACAAGTGCCTGAGTGGTAATGTGAGGAGCCGGGAGAGTTGGAAAAGATCGGCTTAAGGGGGGACTGTCCATATTAAAGGGCAAGGGAAAAAAAAAAGATTAAAAATTTTCTAAATGCCATGAATTTATTTTTTTTCTTTATCTACTCTGTAATCTCAGGACACACATTGAAAGCAGGTCCTCATTGACCACAGCAGAAATAACAGAATACAGTCAAAACATGAGAAGTGTCTGAGCCCGGCAGACACTAAGGATTTGGCCAAGTTATAGCCCAAAATCTGTCAGTCCCAAACCAATTTTATAATCTTTAAGATAGTGTAAGCAAGATCCCTGTACCTAAATGATCACCTAAACAACCAGCTCTCTGGCTACTGAATGAATATTTTTTTACTTTTTTTGACATTTTTAAATGTTCACATTATGTTGCTTAAACATACAGTGTGCGCAAAGAGATCGCTGGTACATGCTGTTCTGAAAGGGTATATAAGTTGTATAATGTGAGTTAAGGCTGATTTATACTTCTGCGTCAAGTCTACACTGTGATCTCATGTACCCTGACATGCACCTCCCTAGAAATGTAACTACAGTTTGTGGAGACACAGACCGTAACACCTGTGATTGGTCAGTCTGGTAGCAATGGGGTCCTGGGTAGCTCAGTGGTTATAGGCGTTGGACTGTGATTCAGAAAGTCCCAGGTTCAAACCTCATGACCACCAAGTTGTCCCTGTTGGGCCCTTGAGCTAGGCCCTTAACCCTCAACTGCTCAGATGTATAACGAGATAAAAATGTAAGTTGCTCTGGATAAGGGCATCTGCCAAATGCTTAAATGTTGCCAAATGCTTAAATGTTGCATTTCCTGGTTCTTTCATGCTTCCATTTTTTTATTGAGTGGAACATTACACTGACCATCTCCTCTAATGTCTTCTCTTGTTTCTGTGTTGCAGTAATTTCAGCAAAAGTAACTGCTGTTCAACATCAGCTCCAACTCCAGTTTCATTTGTCATTTTTTTGTAGTACACCAAATAAACACAGAACACTGGCATAGAAACCCCACTGCCAGTTATTTCAGAACGACACGGGCACACCAGCACACGCAAGGTGTCAGAGGTGACTTGCATGGCCTCCAGCATAGGCTCAGAGTAGACCTGACGCAGAAGCATAAATCAGTCTTTAGCATATCATACAAAATGAATACCAATCACACAGTGTCTGTCTGGCTTTATAATTAGTAGAAACACTGAAGTTATTTTGGTCCTGTTAATGGCACATTTCAGGTATAAATGACCTCTTGGCATCTGTATCATCTATATCATGGATCATGCATTTTTTTCATTGTGGGAATGAACAGAACAGATTTGCAGTTCAGCGCAGAACCTTGGAGCCATAAGCAATGGTTACTGTTGAGCTGGCAGAGTGGGTAGAAAGGTCCCAGTTTTTAAAACCACTTCCTGCTTTGGCAGTGGACAGCACAGAAGGCAGGTGTGAGGGTGTGTGTTTGGAGAGAGCAAGAGAGAGAGAGCGAGAGAGATCTAGTTTTCTCAGCTGTGGACATGGACCTCTGGTGAAACAAGGGAAGTGTCTGTTCCCTGAAGGGAAGTGGATACATGGGCCACGGAAGCCTTTCTCAATCTTTGATCCTGAAGCAATGAGCACGCCATGTAGAGTGTCAACACCCTGCTGGACAACTTGGCGTCTCACACTACATCCTCTTACTCAGCGAGTTTCATATATCCTGCTCTCAGAGCCTTATTCAGAGAGGCAACATCAAATTACCACCTTTTACAGTGTTGCTTTGCAGCAGAATCATGTGTAGAGTAAAAATGGTACTCTTAGTTGAAGTGGTTTTATGAATCTGTACCAAACTTAAAGAAAATAGTAGTAAGAGTGTCACAATGCCTTCTCATAGTTTAGTTGTAAGTTTCCTTATAAGTTCCTTACAAGTTCTGCAGTTTTCTCTGACCCCATATAAACATGCCAGGAGGTGGATTGGTGACTACAAATTTCCCCTATATGAGTGTGTGCATGGGTGTGGGTGATGCCCTGTGATGAATTGGTGTCCCACTTAGAGTGTGCTCATTCCTACTGTGTTACCAGGACAGGCTTTCCATTCATTCCCTGACCAGGATAAAATAACTACTAAAGATGAACTAAATTTATTAATTAAATATGAGAGAAGTTCAAGTGAAACCAAGACTTGTGATGAAATTTCTTATAAAAGAAGACATAAAACCAATTGACCTTTACAGAAAACGTCAATGCACACAGTTCGATGATGAGCCTCTTGGTCGCAGTAAAACATTTGAACAGTGCAAATCTTTTAAAGAATTCTGTATGTTGACGACGATCTCTGCAGTCGCTCTATAAACATTCAACAAGTGGAACACCTGATCCTTGAAAATCGATCTCCAGTTTTCAGAAGTGATGAATCTGTCATTGGGAACTGTATGTAGAATCATTCACCAACATTTTACAGGAACTCAGCTGGGAGTTTTTGCCACATGCTCTGTACAGTCCTGACCGCGCAAGGGATTTCCACATGTTTGGGCCATTAAAGGAGTTCCTGGGAGGCCAGCATTTCAGATGTTAGGCTGGCAGTCTGAACATAAGGAGAAACTTTTATTACCTTGATGGTATCCAAGCATTAGTGAAATGTTGGGATAAGTGTAGCAGGGGTTCATATAGAGAAATAAAGGTAGTTTTTACTCTCATAACTGTGCACAGTCAAAAGTCCCAGTTTTCCTTAAACACCCCCTTTAAAAAATTTAATCTGTACTCCATATTGTTTATTATCCATTAAGATGAAGGCTTGCAATAACAGGAAGAAACTAAATGAATCTTTGTGTACTGACAGTTTTAATCCAGTATTTCCTCTGCTCTTGTTTGATTTAGGTCAACAACAATGGCCTTGTGTCTTTTCTAAGGGAAGTGTCCCAATTCACCCCGGTGGCCTTCCCCATCGCTGGAGACCGCAGGGTAGTAGCACCGTTCTGGGCTGATATAGACAACCGGCATGCAGGAATAGTGTTCTACAGAGAGAGCAAAGATCCCATGATTCTGAAGAGAGCTACAGAAGACATCCACCATTATTTCCCAGAATTCCCCACATTCACTGCAACATGGGTCCTTATTGCTACCTGGCATAAGGTCACTTTTTTTGGTGGGAGCCCAGTTACTCCGGTAAGGACACTAATATTTATCATAACATCAGCACAACCCAATCATGGTTAGGAGATCATGTCCAAAACCAGAAAATCCAAAATCAAGAGTGGGAAACCATTGCGTACATAAAATACATGATTAAAATAATTCGCAAGAGAGGGGTGGTGCATTTCATTTTGCTGTGAGAATTTAAAGATGCCCATAATTAATTAACTCATCATCAGCAGGTGTGCAGACCCCTATAAAGGCAGCAGGTTTTGCAGTTTGCTCATCTGGAAAATTCAGGTGTGTGTTAACACAATGCCAAGAGGGAAAGGCATGAGCAAAGGTCTTTGAGAAGCAATTATTGCTGCACATTAATCTTGAAAGTGTTATAAAACCGTTTGGAGTTCAACGTTCTACAGTGAGAAAGATTATTCACAAGTTGAAAGCATTCAAGACAGTTTTCAGTCTTCCCAGGAGTGGACGTGCCAGCACATTTAGCAAGTACATTTAGTCCGAGCACAATTAGAAGAAGACTGAGTATGGCTTCCAACAAGAGTACAGAGCACTGAGTATGGTTTGTTTGGAACCAATGTAGAGATGTTTGGTGTTAATGCCCAGCATCATGTTTGGCAAAAAAAAAAAAAAAAACAGCATTTTATCAGAAACACCTCATATCTACTGTCAAGCGTGGTGGTGGAGGGGTGATGATTTGGGCTTGTTCTTGCAGGCACTGTTCCTGGGGACCTTTGGATTTATTGAGTTGATCATGAACCATGTCAGACTAAAGCTTGGTCGAAATTGGGTCAGATCTCAACCTAACTAAAATGCTGTTCATAAGCAAATACTGTATCTAAAACCTTAATGAACTAAAAAATTGTTAAGAAAAATGGGCCAAAATTCCTCTTTTATTATGTGAAACTGATGAAGTTATTGCTGCTAAAGGAGGATCAACAAGCTATTGAATCATGGGGGGTACTTAATATTGGCCACATTTTTGTTAAATAAATAATTTTAAAAAGTTTGTTATGTTGATGCTCATCTACGTTTGTATTGCCTAATTTGCCTGAAACCTGCTACGATCAGATTATTTTAATTATGTTTTTACACAAAAAAAACCCCATGAAATTAAAAGAGGAGGTACTAACATTTAAACATGACTGTATTCATTTCTGATTGGATAAGGCAGGAGCACAACCCCACTTGGACTCTGCACTAGATAAACTTCAACCATTAAATTATAAGATGTCAACATTCTATTTATTCAGTGCACACTAGCTGGAATACAGACAGTGATTTTGAAATGTTACATTTGACAAATGTCGAGTCAGCAAATAAATTAGGGGGGGCCTTTCAATCAACTTTGATAGGGATTGGATAAAATAAAAAAAATTAAAAACGCACACACAAACAGTATGGTGTCTTCAAACACATTTTGTCAGTAGTAGAACTGTTGTATAAAAGCAATGTGACACTTATTGAAAGCTATCCCTATGCTATATCCTTAATAATAATAGGCCATGTTACTTATTTTGTAATGCAAATATAAGCTTAAATTCTTTATAGGGAAAAACAAACAACTTCAGGTCAGGAGCCAACTTCCAACGTCTATGGACACAATAGTAAATGTACTGTAAAAAGAAAAAGAAAAACATGAAAATTGTCCCTCAGTGCTGAATTATTTTAACTTCTAAGTAATTAAAAGGTTCATATGTTTCGCTAAAGTGCATTGTTTAGTACAAATAGCATTTTCTCTTTCTAAGGTGAACACATTTCAAGTAGTCCTGATTACAGATGGTGAGCTCTCCTTCACCATCTTCCAGTACCACAATGTCACATGGACCACTGGAATGCACGCGAGCAGTGGAGGAAATCGTTCAGGCCTGGGGGGCATCGCTGCACAGGTAGTGTCCCAATTCACCCCTCTGCCTAAGACACTATTATGCTTACACTATTTGCCTACATATATGGGTTCATGATTTTTTTTAACTTGCCTAGTGATGTATTTTGCAATAAACTGACATTAACTAGTATAAATTTATGGCAGTTCCACGGACTGAAGGATTCATCTAAAGACATTGCCTGCACTTATTCTTAAATTGGAAAATGTCCAAGAAAGATAGAAGATATAATCTAATTAGTGCACATAAATTCAGGCATGTTTAATCCTTAAAATATGCTTTAACAGATGTACTATGATACCTTAGTAAACTGTTTATTTTAGCAGTCTGATGTGGCTGGAACCATATTACTAGTGTGAACACACTCACTGAGTTATACGCAACCCGTACACTGATCATAAAATCTAAGTTAATAAAACAGGCTGTAATTTCTAAGATAGCATCAAGATGTTCCACTGTGTGGCCTCTGAATAAATATAACACCACACAAGACATGCAAGAAAAATAAATAAATCGATAAATAACTTGCAGGAACTCAAATCCCCCCTTAGGATTCGGCTCTCAAGAGGATTTTAAATTCTCAGACAGGCATCTGTCAAGAACTTGGATCACATTTGTGACATGCTTGACATTCTCTGTTCGATGCAATATTTGTGACCTTTCCTTCAGTCGGCTGTATAAACTGAGCAGGATCTTAACAAATGTTTTGGTGCTTTTCATTTCAGAACACAGAGGATCTATCTAGTAGGATCTTGTGTTTATCTAGTAATGACAGAAAGCAACACAAATTTACTACATTAGATTCCATATTTTAGGAACGAGAATGGCGGGATGGTGGCTTAGTAGTTAGCAAAGTCGCCTTGCACCTCCAGGGTCCGGGTTTGATTCCTGCTTCAAGTTCTCCCTGTGCTCGGTGGGAACTGCATGTCCTCACACAGTTCAAAGACATGCAGATTAGGCTAACTGGTGTTCCCAAATTGCCTGTAGTGTGTGTGTGTGAGTGTGTGTGTGTGTAGGTGCTGCCTAGTGGCCTAAAATGCTCTAAAGTCAGAACCGTTCTGAGTTACTGCTGATATCTGGAACTAAACAAATAAGGATTTTTATTGTATAAAATAACAGCAGACATTTTAAAATTCCCAGGCAGGACAATGCACGAGTCTCTCCTGGCATTCTCTCTCTATTGCCATTATGAAAGTGTTAGCATTGCACTGAAAATGCTAGGTAAATAGTGATGAAACGTCCTGATTAGATAAACTATCAATGTTTATATTAGTTTTCAACAGAACACATTTGCTGATTTTGTAATCTGTACCAACAAACTGTAAAAACCAAGTTGCCAAAACAATTTAAGTAAAGCTGCCCAAAACTTGCCAAATAATTAACATGAAAAAACAAAGAACTAACTTCTACCTACTGGTTTAGTGTTGAGCTACTTTTACCCTATTTTATGGGTTCATTTGTCATCTTTAATTATTTCTGTTATTAGATAATCTCCCCAATTACAGTATCTCCTCTTTTTTCTGGATTCCAAAAAGTTATTTTAATTTTACAAATAGCATTACAATTCAAAATAAATGTAGCACAAGCTTCATTAACTTGCATCTACTATAACTAATCAGTGTGATGGGCGAGATGGGGCCCATTTTAGGGGGGTTTCTAGTATAGCATTGCACACCATTTAATTAGAGGTTTTGGGAAGTTTTTTAGTTTGGAATTTGATATTAACATGGATTTCTTGTCAGCCTTCAGGTGGCACCATGCAGTCATGTGTCTTGTACCTACACTCCAGAAGACTTTATATGACTCCATTAGATGCTAAATGTAAAAATTGAGTTGTTCAAGAAGACAATTAAATAAAATTGGAACTGGATCAAGATGCAAATAACAACACTGGATTTCAAATGAAAAGAATTTGGATTTCTATATCAAACGTGACAGTAGTTGTGTTTACATGGACTTCCCTTAATAATTGTATTAAAATTCCAATCAAATATAACTGCATGCTATAAACACATTTGATGTAACCTCATCATAAGGAGTGAGAGGGGTAGTGTAGGTATTCCATAATCTGTTCAATAGGTAATTCATTATTAGTCCTATAATTTATCCAACAATTCCTTTCTTGTTGGAATAAATATATAACTTCCCCATGTGTGAATAACATTAGGTAAGATTGTAGAAGGGAAATTTTCTTCAGCCACATAGAAAAGTTTTAGAACAACTCTCTCCAACTAATCTTTAGTTCTAACGTACACTCACTGGCTCATTGGTTGAGGAAGAGGCACTGATTGGCTTACATTTCGCATCTAACCAATCATAGATGAAAATGAATTCTTGTAACCAATAAATCAGAAGATGGGATTTATCAGAAAAGATAGGAAGCCTGACATAACCACAAAGTTGGTAATTATTGAATAATAAATCATTCTTACATTATACAGTATTTCCAGCAGATTAAATGGTGCACACTGGGCAGAATCACTTTAAAAAGTTACATTCTGATCAAATGCTTTCAGCATGCAAATGCACATATTATTAGATCAGCGTCCATGCAAACAGTTAGTCTAAGTTCAAATATATAACCAAGACTTTTTCATTTCACATTTTCACAAACATTTTGCCCTTGTTGGTTCAGGATCTCATGAGGATTTTAAATTCTCAGACAAGCATCTGTTACAAACTTAGTTCAGAGTTATGACATACTTGACATATTCTCATATTCACATATACTTCTCATAATTTCTCTTGATGCAAGCTGTGAACTTGAGTGTGTTTTTATTGAGTGGTGTCAGGATGTTATCACACAGATATAAATAGTGCTGCTAAAAGTACAAGCTGTATATATTCAGTGAATTTAGGAGAATTCCGTGAATTTTGAACTTTTATAACTGGCAAATAATGTAGCTATTGGCAAATATATTAGGTCTTGTGGTGTTTGTTTTTTTCTTACTTTTTTAATTTAGAAATGGAAATTTAATGGTACTTATTCTGAGATAAAAGGCTTTTATTGTTGTTCCTTCATGTTACTTGTGTACATTATGGGACATAATGGTATTTCTCCTGGAGCATGGTGCAACACATTACGGTACATAAAGTGCAATAAATCACAGTGTGAGACAAGGACAATAAATATACAGGACAAAAATATACAGATTCACACTACTAAAATATAATACTTGTGATAATATACTGAATATTATCTTCGTTATTTTTATTTAATGGAAACTCAGACCTCTCTGAGAGAACTGTCCCACCTCTACGTTCTCTTCCTAGGCAGGTTTTAATGCCGGCGACGGGAGGCGCTATTTCAACATCCCGGGCTCTCGGACTGATGATGTAGTAGAGGTGGAGACCACCACAAATGTGGGGTATCCCGGGCGCTGGGTCTTTCGCATTGATGACGCTCAGGTGAAGGTGGGCAGCTGCAATGACTCAGGTAAGATATGATATGGACAAAAGTATTTGGCCAAACCTGGAATAACATTGTATCCAAATACATATACAGTACTTAAATATGGAGTTGGCCCCCCTTTGGCTGCTATAACATCTTCCACTCTTCTTGGAAGTCTGTCCACAATATTTTGGTGTGTTTCTGTGGGAATTCATGCCCATTCATTCTGTAGAGCATTTATGAGGTCAGGCTTTCATGTTGGACAAGAAGACCTGGCTCGCAATCTCTGTTCCAGTTCATCCCAAATGTGCTCAATGGGGTTGAGGTCAGGGCTTCATGCGGGCCAGAGTTCTACAACAAACTCAAAGTGCATATTTTTCTCTTTTTGTCAGCATCAGTCTGTCCCCACCTGAGGCCCTGTCTGAATGGCGGCCGTTGCATTGATGATTGCATCACTGGAAATCCTTCTTTTACTTGCTCATGCCTGGCTGGCTTCACTGGCCGTATGTGTCAGATAGGTAATAAAGTGGCAGCACCTCCAAAACACACACTAATAAATCTCAGTTTGACTTAATGAGGATTTTCTTATGTTTCATTTTTAGGTATATTTACAAGAGTGGTCACATGAAGTTCTGTCTTTTTTTTCTGTGTTTGTGTAGATATTGATGAGTGCTCCTCAAATCCCTGTCAGAAGGGAGGCACATGTACGGATGAAGTGAACAGCTTTACCTGCCAGTGTCCACCAGGGTTCACAGGAACCCTCTGTGAAACAGGTAAAATCAACTTACTATATAATAAGTTAGAAATGCCTTCATAAGGTTTTGTGCTGCATCATTGATTATACCTTAACATAGCTGACACAAGCCTTTATACTGTAAATGCTTATAAGTAGTTATGATAACATGCATAACACCTTATAATGCAGGAAATATAAGGTATTAAAAGAATATCATAATGGTCTGTGAAAACAGACTCTTGAAGTATAGATACTAAACCAGATATGTATACTGTGATAAATGCAAAAAAAAATCCAGAATATTATTGAAATACATTAGACAACAATGATTAGCACTGTGGCTTCGCACCTCAAGGGTTAGAATTACATTTATGGCATTTGGCAGACATCCAACAACCTTAATCAATGAGCTGCTGCTGCCTTATCTTGGGTCTCAGCACACAGAGTTTGCATGTTCTCCCCATACTCTGGTTTCCTCCCATAGTCCAAAGAGCATCATTGCCCTCTCACAGAGCAACTTAAATTTCTTCAGGTCAGTAATCTAACGCTTTAACCACTGAACTACCCCTGCCACATGACATGCAGAGTAGACTGATTGGTGTTTCCAAATTGCCCGTAGTGCTGTGCTCCTGTGCAATTCGATGGATTGGCACTCCATATAGGGTGTCCCCTGGGATAGGCTCAAGGCCTCCTGTGACCCTGTACAGGATAAACGGTATAAAGAATAAATGGATAGATTACAATTTTCACGTTAATTAGAAACACATATAATGGTTTGTGTTGGATAATCATTTCTTAAATTTTGACCCAAATAGAATTAAAAATATAGTTAAAAATATCAATCCTTACACATGTACATGTAATTACATGCCTCTTCTGAACTTTCCCTTTTTTATTTCTTCCATCCATCATCCTTAGACAACAGTTCACAGTTTGCTGCTCCTGTAATAGATGAACCCCACCATACCTTATTGCAATCATCTCGATGTGCTACACGTGGCATTTACATTTAATTATCTGGCAGAGGAACTTAGAAAAACATGCAAACAGTAGGCAGGTTAAAGAAGTGAAAAAAAAAAAATCATAGAATTTATAGATGTTTAGAAAGTAAAAGAGTATATGAATTAAAAGATAACTGTAGTGTAGCTAAAGGATGCTTTGGTAAAAGTTAAAATAGAGCTTATAATTCTTTACTTGGGTTATACTGCAAAAGTACAAGCCCCAAAATTTACTGGATGGATGAAAATAAAAGCAGAATAAAAAGTTACAGTGCAGTAAGGGATGCTGTGCATATCACACACACTATTTTGTACTGTAACTACAATCACTTTTTACCAAGTAGCCACCAAAAATGTCATCAAACAGTGATATAAAGTTTATCACTCAAAAATTAAAATAAAACCTTTCTAAGGAAATAACCCCTTAAGTGATTTTTGCCTTAATGTTTTTGTTTCATTCAAAGAATGACACGTCTAATTATTAAATGAATAGCATGTAGACTATTATCTACATACTATAGAGCATGCTAGAGCATATACAGTATAAGGTTAAACGCTGGGGGAAAAGATGCTCAGAGATTACAAAAGAGCAAAAAAAGGTGAGAGGCAGGTCAAGGGCAAAGGCTGGTAAAGGCATGCATCCTGGAGAACATAGATATCTCTATTAATGTCTAAATGTTATTTGAGACGGTTTTGGAGCATAATAAGTAAAAAGTAAACATTTTGCTTTTAAACTTTAATGAGTAGAAGAAATTTCTCATGAATGAAGGCAAAAAAAACATAAGACGTCAAGCACAGTACAGTGATGAGACCGTTAGCCAAGTAAAAGATTTGAATGGTGCAAACGTTTTAAAGAAGGACGTATGTCCATGAATGACGATCCTGGCTCCCAATTTCAGAACATTCAGTGAGTGGAGCGCCTGATCCTTGAAAATCGAAAGATAATTTGTCACCAACATGTGGATAATTTGTCTGTGGGAACTGGACAAACAATCATTCACAAACACCACTTGCGCATTACAGGAACTCGTCTGGGAGTTGTTGCCACATCACCCATATAGCTCTGACCTCGCTCCAAGTCATTTCCACATGTTTGGGCCATTAAAGGAGTTCCTGGGAGGCCAGTGTTTCATACATGAAGCAGGCAGTCCCCGAGTACACATGGTGGTTAGCATAATGGCCTTGCACCCCCAGAGTCTGGGGCAATTCTCAACTTGGGGTCTTTGTACATGGCGTTTGCATGTTCTCCCTCCGCTTGGTGGGTTTTCCCCCGGGTACTTTGGTTTTCTTCCCACAGTCCATGAAGACATGCAGATTAGGCAGTATGCATGCAGTGTGAACGCGCATGTGAATGTTAACCAGAGGTCCTACCATAATCATAAAATGGGAATAAATACAATGGTAATCACTGTTGGCCTCCACGGTCGCTAATTGGACTATAGAGGTTTCTAGATGGATGGTTGGACGGATGGTACTTTGTTACTTTCCACCTTTGTTAGATTCATCAGCTAGATCATTTTCTTTTTTTATTCACAAAGCAACATATACAAAAGTGGCTTGTAGTGTTTAGATGTATGGAATTAAGTCTATGGCTGACCATGCCTTATGATAATGGTAGACTCTTCAAAAAAAAAACAAGAAATTATCTAGACTCTTATGTGCTGCTTCTCAGGTCGTGAAATAAGCCAAACACCCCAGTATGGCTTTCCAAATCAAACATGACCGCCATGAAAATGAACACTAATTGTGCAAATTGAAAATTGTTACATATTTTTCTTCTTTATCAGCGCTGACTCCTGTCCTCAACAGGGCCTTGTTAGTGTCCTTAGACTCTGAACTAGCATAAGGAAATGCTTTCCAGGTTGATTACCAAGCACTTCTGGAAGTCACTCTGGATTAAATCATTTGCCAAATGCCATAAATAAAAATGTAAGCTTTATGCTACATGTAAGCTTTATGTGGCCTCACGCTGTTTTTCCATCTCTTTTCCACCTCTCCCGTTTCCCCTCTCTGGGTGCTACACGAGTTGCAGGCTCCCTCTCGTTCCCACAGTCCAGCATGCAGAGATGTATCAAACCTCTAATACGTTTCACAGCCAGAAGCGCATACTTTCAGAGTGAGGGGAATGGCGTGGCGGATATATTAATCAGCTGAGTAAATATCCTGTGCGTGTGCATGTGCTTGCATGTGTGTGTGTGTGTGTGTGTGTGTGTGTGTGTGCGTGCGTGCGTGTGTGTATACGTGTGTTGCCTGCAGACATTGACGAGTGCCAGGAGAATCCATGCCTCAATGGAGCACGGTGCATCGAGGGTGAGGGGAGCTTCACCTGCCAATGCCAGGCAGGTTACACTGGATCTGTGTGTGAGACAGGTGAGCATGGTATTAAACAATGTTACTGAGCTGCCAGTGTATTTATTCCCCAGAGAATCCAGCCTGCTTTCCACATTAGTACTACTAGTATTCATCTGGCAGACATCCCTTGTGGAGGTTTGCACTGAAAGCCATCACAAAGAGCTTATCATTGATAACTTCCATTTTTCCCCCTTGGGTTTTCATGTGTTGAGTTACAAATAATCCTAAGTTTACAGTTCTGTCCTTGACATGACATTTTGGGGTGAAGTGATCGCCTCGCTTAACAAATTGGACTCGCCAGAGCAGAGCTTATTGATGAAATACAAACCGGGTTGGGAAACACGACGGGAATTAAAATGTTGGCCCTGGAAATATTGTGATGCCTTGTTTCTACATAAGACAGAATTACTCTTAATGCTAGACACCTGCTCGGTGTAACCATGCACCTGCAAGACATCCTCAAGTCTTAAGATTTCAATATAAAGTCAATAAAGACCTGTTCCGGAGATTAAATCCCTAAAGGTTCTCCTCGCTCATGAATGAAGCTTGTGTTTTATATGTTTTTTTTTTTTTTTTAATCCAGATATTAATGAGTGCGAGTCCATGCCATGTCATAACGGAGGTGTGTGTGAGGACAAGGTGAATAATTACACATGCACCTGTAGTGCAAACTTCACTGGAAGCCATTGTGAGACAGGTGAGTGATTTATTTGTTTATTTATTTTTAAGTCTGTTCCTGTCTGGAGACTCTTCTCTTTTTTCTGCTTTCTATATGCCAGACACTAAGCACTTTCCAACCTTTTATTTCCCTTCACAATGGGAAAAAATGTTTCATGATTGAAAATGATCATTCACCCAGCCAGTCCTTCTTTCTCTTTTTTTCCCCCCTTACTTCATGGTAACATTTTTCCGTCTGGGACAGAGACATACACACTGTCCAAAATTGAAATTCTGAAAAATGTAGAGGACGAGCTGGGATGACTGCAGCATCTGGTTGTACGTCTGAATCATTGATCTCGTGAATTTGCTGAAAGCTTTCGCAGCATCTTAGGCATTTCATTTTAGGGCGTTCCGTCTGCTTTTAGCACAGGTCGCTCAGAAGATTAATTATAATAAACCCTCTTTTCTAGCAAGATGCCAGAGAACATTTTGTCAGCAATACCATGATACTGTGGTAGAACTTTCTGACAAGATGGTACATCACTAGGACAATATGCCTCTAGGATCTAAGGATTGTTTTTTCTTTGCACCAGTTTGCTCACCACCATTGGCTAACTGTGAAACCAAACGTTTTAAAGTTGGGCACACAATGAAAGATTCAATATCTGTGATGATACAGATTTCTTAAATCCCTGTGCAATTTAGCCCAACACCCTGGCTGCAAATTATTACAAGGCCTGGTAACACATTGGAAACATGTTGCATGGTGGGGCGTGTCAGCCATCTTGGTTGATGCAGTCCTAATACAGACAAACACTAAAATTAAAAGAGCAACTAAACAAGATTTACCATGACAAGGTGTCAAAGGAAGCCAGGGATCAGTATTAAGAGAAAATGTAACTTTTAAATGGTTTTCAACATCTCTGATGCATGAAAGCTGTGATGGGTGATCATAATTAAAGAAGCAGCAGAAGCATTTTTAACTCATTTTACTAACAACTTAAAGACAAAGGCAATTACTAAAAGTTAATTAATTAATGTAAATGCATGGATGAAGCATGGGTTGACTACAGAAAAAAAAACACGAATAGCATCCAACATGATGATTTACACTGCGTTGTGACATCACAATGCCTGACATTATTACAAAATTCACACTGCAAAAAAAAAATCTTTTTATACTTCTCTTCTCAACATTTGTACACTTCATCTTTAATTTGGAGTGTCACAAATGTGTCCTATCATATTTTAATTATTTCACAAACACTTCACAAACAAGTTTGTGAAGATATAGTCATAAGACTCATAAGTCATGTTATTAATATAAGACCTAATAATAATGCAAATAATGCTGATAATAATGCAAAATGTCATAAATGTGCTTCCTGTCCAACAGAATTAGTTATCATGACCAGTTCCCCCATCACTGAAATTGTTAATCAAACAGGTGAGCCTTGTTTTAACTTGTTTCAACTTGTTTTAAGCACTTTGTTTATCTTGATCTTCTTGCTCATCAAAATCTGTCCTGACCTTTGAATTCTCCACTTGACCAGCTTCCTGTGAGCAAGAAGGCTGTAAGAACTGCAATGACGTCAGCTCTGGGAACTACAACTGCACCTGTAAACCAGGTTACTTCGGGGACCACTGCGAAGGTACGCTCGGCATGGTGCTCTTCTTCCACACCGGTTCTCCTTCCTAGGTGGGCAAGAATGTGGCACAGAGCAGGGGTTTGTGTCAGACAGTGCTATGCCACAGGAATTTGGAGCGCTGCCCGTGAAGACGATGCTGCTGTGTTGGATGAGTGTAATTATCCAAACTAACATGGCCTCGCCCTTTTTATTGCACAGCCCTCACAGCAACAGGCGCTTGATGTTACAAAATAATTGCTTTATGGCACCTTTTATTAGTTTACCAACAAGAGGAAAGGCCTCCTGTCTAGACTTGAAAGGGCCTGGATTTTATGGGATGGCATCTCTGTTTGGAATGGACTTCCCAGAAATTTAGGTGAAGATGTGCCAGCCAGTGAAAATCCAGGCTTGTGTTGCTGTGGCTGTCATGTTTTACACTGCCTACTGCAGCAGTAGCTGGTTCAGGGGTTTGGGTTTTGGTAAGCGTGGTTGTTCGGTTTGTCTGAAGTGCAATCGGATCAACCGGCCTTTAATGATTTTGAAAAACACATGTTATTCTGAGGTCTGTGGTTGGAGCTTCATAAATTTTCCATGTCCTCAGTAAGAAAACAGTGAATGATCTGGGTTAAAAATAAGCTTCTCTATTCCAGCCATACTCTTTTAGGTTGTGCCTGTATCTGTTTATTGGTCCAATTATCTTGTCCAGATCTGTATCTGGTTTTGGATTTAAATCCAAAGTGGTAATAGGCCTAAACTAGATTTTTTTCCCCCCTTTTAGAACAGGGGCATTAGTACAGAGGTAGAAATGCCAGATCTGTCAGCATGGTATGTGAGTTCTGGCTCTGCTAGTTTCTCCACCTCAGCTATAACACTCACATTCTTAACACTATCTAACTCATTTTTTTTTCACTAAGTGTTATTTTTCTAATTGCTTATGCCTCAAAAGTACAGAAAATGGCATTTAGTCCATACCCTTAAACTTTGCTTTTGTGACCAGTACAGTGGTGTTTCAAAATGTACCTATTTTCATTGACAAAAGTGTATTAATTTTAATGTACATATACCAAATTTGTACGCAATTGACCAGAACATTAAAAGGTAAGTAGCTTTTTGAGGTTCATGCATATATTGTAAATCACTTCATCACAAAGCAGTTCCCAAATTTAGTTTCTTGTTATATTGTCTTTGGTAGTATGCTCAATTTATCAATATGTGAGCATCAAGAATATAGACAGCCAGCAGCCAGGAGCCCATTGTGGCATCCTCTCAACAAGATCCACATAGTTTTCAGCCTTCTGATTTTTCAGGAAGCGCTTGAATAGCTGCAAAAAAAGCTCTTTATCTACAGCAAAACAAATTGTTTCATGGGGCCGGATTACACTGATGCAGTGATGGCATCAGCTCCTTCTGGGGATCAACAACACTTTATGGCTGCTTTTCCTAGCAGCAAGCTTGGTCCACCTTTGCTGCCTTTGGTAGTGTGCTTTCATTTCCCTGCTGTCCCAATCTCGAAGATAAACAGGGAAATGTGGTAAAATCTTCTCGGAGGCCCATCAGACGTGCCATCATTTTGCCCAGAAGTTTCCGATGACCTCCCAGCCATTCCTCATCATAGTTCAAAGCATTCAGGAATGTCTTGAATGCCCCTTTTAGGTCAGAAAAATCAGCATGCTTTTTTTTTTTTTTTACCCATATTGCAATATTTTAAAGGTTCTTATTCCGAAGTTGTTGCTTTTTTGCTTATTTGCCAGGAACATAATAATAATAATAATAGGAAGAAGAATTTGTTACACAGTAAAACTGATCTCAGTTAGAGTTGTACATAAGATAATTATTTTTGTTTGTACCTGTCAATCATATTTCAGTCAATTTAGCTGATTCTATTTCCAAAATAAAACAAGTAAATAAAACAATTTTAACTTTCACTAAGGATGAATAAATATGTGCTGTGAATGCTTCAAGCAACATCCCAGCATGTTCACATTAATTACTATGACCTTTCTTTATTCGGCAAGCTTCATATGATTACACACACCTGCCTAAGTACTCTCATGACTTTCATGAAAAACCTAAGTGCGGTGATAGTGGGTAAAATTACTCTCATGACATCAGCTATACTGCTGCTATCTACTTAAAACCATCATTCCAAGTAATAAGATTTTTAACATTACCAAAATGTATGTAAATCCAGTCTCCACTGCACTTTGCATTATAATGCATGCTTTTGGTCAATTCATTCCCAAACGAAAAAACACCAGAATCCAGTTTCCCACTCTCAGGTCAACCACTGAGGGATTTTTGTCTTGACTTCCCCTTCCTTAAAGGACTTTAATAGTATGTGAGCCATTGCAAATTCACACTACTTTTCATCCATGACCTGAAATAACTATCAGCATTTATATGGACTCTCTTAAATCTTCCGAATACCTTCCTGCCCGGGCGAACTTGGAAGGCTCAACGGAAAAAGGCGCACATGGTCCTCAGTGGAAGAGGAGGCAGTGGCCCGCAGGCAGAACGCAGAAGCGCCTAATCGGCCACTGAGATCAAAGCCAAGGGCCTCACAGAGGGCCCATGAAAACAGCTCCGCTGAATTAACATTCTATTAATTGCCCGCGGGGTCGCAGGTTCCGATCAAAAAGCATGTTTCATATTATCAGAATAATAATACCCTCACGCAAACCCCCTGGACTTCAAAAGGAAGCCATTCAGCAGTGATACTGCCATGTCCTTTGATCCATTTCTGCAATTACGCCCAGGGAGGGGAGGAAAATAAAAAGTCATGCAGTTTGTATGAAAGATACTGACAGTCATCCTGAACCCTGTGAACTGTGTGGGAAAAGAAGTGAGAAAGAGTGACCCAAGAGAAAACAAGCAGTGCTGTGTTGTGTTATTGCAACACATTTCCATTCCAGCACATGTGCTTCCTGTGTGTTGACACACGGTAACATGTTGACTAAGACAAATTATTAAAAAAAAAAAAAGAGAGAGAGAGAGAGAGAGAGAAACATTTTTTAGGAATATTTTAAATGTTTGCTACTCCCTTCTAGTTGAAAAATGAGACCTTTTTAAAGATAAAAACAAGACCACCTTTGTTTATCTTTCTTGTTCTTTCTGTTTGTATCTGTCTTCTGCAGAAGAGTGTCTCTGCCAGAATGGAGGTGTTTGCACTGATACCAATGGCACCTGTGAATGTCCAACAGGTTTCACTGGACTCTACTGTCAGTTTGGTATGTAAGCAGTGTTAGTATGTAAGTAGTGTAAGTAAACTCGCACTACAGTACAAAGTACTTTCTGTCCAAGACACGTTAACGTGAGCTCTTAATCATTTGGCAGAAAATGTAAATGTTGTTTTTTTTCTGTACTGAATTTATGGCGAGTCCATATTTAATATTTATCACTGCCTGTTTTTCATACATTTAATATAAGGAGCAGCAAAAAATATTGAGCAGACTTCAGTATAATCAATATATCTTTTATAACAAGCCCCGTTATATTTACATTAGTGTAGGCACTAGTCCAGGGATTAAGATTGCGAAAAGATTACCAGCTTGTGACGTTATACATGAAAATACGTTTTATATAAGTATAAAATTACCCTTGAAAAGTCCACTGGATGTGTAAAAGCATTTGTTTAAAAAACATGTGAAGTTTGTGTGACTTTTCTGTAGGGGTGATCATGTGTATAAAATATCTTTATGCATATAATAATCATAACATCATTACAGAAGAATTGATCGTAATGGTCGTTACAGATTCTTTTCATTCTGATTGAGTGGTCCTCTGTGCAGAGGATAAATATAAAAGGTGGTATCAAAATGTTTTGAGACTAGTTTTGTAAAATATCAGCGGACGGTAGCACAGTCACAGGGAGCATCAATTTCATAAGTCAGTCCACCAAAAGACATCATCCTACATCGGAAACTGTGCAACTGGTGCTATTCTGACCACGCTGCTATTTCATGGTGGACAGCAAGTTAGAACAAAAAAGAAACAGGAAAATACTGTGTGAAACTGGACAAATCTGCCACACAGACATTAGACATAATTCGGCAAGTTTACGACAGGGCTGCAGAGTCATTCGAGGTGTTTCGAGTGATAGGTGTGCTTCAAGAGTGGAAGAACATCACTGGAGAACAACGAGACATCAGGAAGTCCTTCAATGATCTCAACCCCGAAATCCAAAACCATTCGGCAACTTGAGCATGATGATCTTCGCGCAGCAATATCTTCACAGTGTCTTCACAGTGGAAGAGCCCATCATCTCCATGACCGAAAAATGGTGAGGCAGGTCTGCAGCTTGACCAAGTGCGCATCATCTTTTTTGGCATTTGCGGCATCCTACGTCGAGAAGTCATCCCTCGTGGCCAGACCGCCAATAACAAATTCTATTGACAGAATTTAAGGCATCCGAGGGAGAATGTACAGCGAAAGTGACCGGATCTGTGGCGCGAAACTTTTTTAAACCCCCTTCTACAACAATGATTTATGACTTTTCAATATTCTAGTCTCACTACTACAAGTGTGCAGTATGGTCTTGTTCTCTTATATGTACCTCTCATATGTTTTGTAAAATGTGTTATCTGTTTACAGAAGTCACACAGACACCATGCAGTAACAGCAGGCCGTGTCCAGATGGGGGTCCATGTTTGGAATATGGGGGTACATACCTTTGCACGTGCCAAACCGGCATTGACTTTGAGCATGATCACAGGGACTTCTTTCCTTTTGGTAAGTGCTGGAGAACCAAATAGATGGCATAAGAAAAGCTACAACCCCACCCTAACAGCAGTGAGGTACATTCAAGTCAAACCAGGACGAAATGAACCAGGACTCTCAGGTCAAACCAGGATTACATTTTTCGTGAATTAAGGATTAAACCCGATTGACTTTTACATAAGACTGTACAAAAGCACAGTATGGTGGTGAGAATTTAAGCCGCAGTAAAACATTTAAATCTTTTAAAAGGGCTGTATATTTGTTTACAATGACAACACCAGGCAAGGTAGTTTAGCTGTAGTCATTCCCATGAAGTGAAACTCTTGGGGGGGGGGGGAAACAGCCTGGTTTTGATCACCGAAGATATTCTGTTTTTGCAGGACAATGCATGACCTTATACTGCCCACCGGCACCACTTGTACAGTACAGGAACTCAGCTGGGAGTTATTGCCACATCCCCCATACAGTCCTGATCTTGCGCCAAATCAATTCCATTAAGGTAGGTTCTGAGAGGTCGGCGTCTCAGACGTGAGGCAGGTAGTCCGATCATGGCTCTGGTGTGCTGAGACCACTTTCTTGGTAACCAAGCTCTGGTGAAAAGATGAGATAAGTGAGTTAGTGTATCAGGGAAGCAAGGGTAGTTTTTGAGCTTATTAATGTGTTCTGTTATTCTGCACAATCAAAAGTCCCTGTTTGACTTGAATGCCCCTTGTACGTTGGCTCATTTTAGCAATTACGGTCAGAATCTAGTTTTGCCATTTGATCTCATGCGTATTCAAAGACACAAACCATTTCCACAAGTGCAAATAAAATTTACCAGCTCTCTCCTGGAGTGATGGAACGTGGTCAAGTTGGTGTATGTGTTTTCCAGTACAGCCCCAATCGGCCTGTGATTCTTCACCATGCCAAAATGGGGGTTACTGCTCCGAACAGGATGGAGGCTACACCTGTGAGTGTGAGCATGGCTACAGGGGGAAAAACTGTGAAAAAGGTAATAACGGGCATTAAGTGTATAAAAGCTGTGTTGTCTTCATTTCTCTTGATTTGTTAACATATGGTCCCTTATGTAATGCTTAGTGATACATGCAGCCTTATTTGTCTCTTCCTTTTTATCCTCAGCCAGATCAAGTATGTGCGCCTCTAGCCCGTGCCGAAATGGCGGGTCGTGTAAAGAAGATACAGGGAGCTACTACTGTGTGTGTCCTTACCGGTTTACAGGAAAACACTGTGAAGTGGGTGAGTATTAAGGGCAACTATTACTTTAGTGCCAAGAGCTTCAAGAGAATTGTGCACAAGTACACTTCTGTTTTATGAGTTTGATGACCACAGTTAAAGGCCCATGTGTGAGTGTGCTGGCACGAGTTTGCTCACTGAATGCTCCTTCCACGATTCCCCGAGTATAGCTCTAACCACGCGCTTTTCCTTTCAAGTGTAAGAAGAAGTGTGCAATCTGCTTTCATTCATGTTTGGACAACTGCACTTCCGCACACGCAGTGCCATAAAATCCCTGCAAAGAAAAAGCAGCACCTCAAAGCCAAGAGGCTTTTCATCTCAGGAATCTCATTATACTAACTTTGTCCTATATTAGAGTTGTGCAACTGTTTGGCCGTGTAGAGCGATTCGGTGTGCTGGAAATTATTCAAGACTTGGATCCTCCATGTACTGGAACAAAAACCCACCCTGGCACATACGCCTGAAAACGCTGTGTAGCTCTTTCTCAGAGCTACTGTAATGATTAATGACTGCTCACACATGTTGAAACACTACATCTGTACAAACTGTAGATACAAATATTTGCACTTGCTCAGATTGATCGTACAAACTCGTTCACATACAATTAGTTATAGATATTCGCACAACTCTTAATTTGAAGTCTAGTCATGTTTCAGTTGCGTAGAACGGAAGGTCATTGCTTATACAAAAGCCTTGTTTAAGGAGTGAATTCTGATCCAAATATTTCAGTATTGCAATTTCTTCTTTTAATCAAAACATGCTGGGTTTAAAGATCATCCTCTTTGACCATGCATGTAATGCACTTTGAACTGATCCATTTGCTCTGCTTTGTCACAAGAAGTATAAAAAAACAAAACCTTATAGCAGCTGTCAGTAATATTTGCTTGGAGGGAAAACTGTAGCCATGTTTTTTTTTTTGTTTGTTTCTTTTTTATTGCAAGGCAATTTTATATTGCAAAATATAAAATTAGCACTAGCCACGTGATTTACTGCATGATTTTGCAAGCAATTACATTAACAAACTGATACACCTAAAAGACTGGTATTGAATTTGCAGTTTCTTCATTGATTCCAACAGCATTTAAGTGTAACCTCTGTTCGTGTAGCTAATAAACAGAACACAGACTCATGTCTACAATATTTAAATTTGCACTTAACAGGAGTTAGATGTGATGTAAGTGTAATTACGCGTATACAGTATGTGACAAGATTCGGTTTCACTTTTATTCCTCCAGGAGTCATGTTTGGCATCTCGACTAAGGAGAAAAGTCTCATACCCCACATGCACATGCACATGCTCATACCCCATTTACATATTGTTTTCTTCTCCTACATGCCATGTCATTTGCACAATCCCTCTTTGTAAATCAACCGCAACTGCTTGTGCAATTTATCAGATTGCATGCACAGATTAGCACTTTTTATTTGCCTGGTTTAGGGCCTCTGTACAGAACACATTAAAGTTGTACACAAAAGGCTTGTAGAATACAAGTATTGACTCTATGCTGTGTGCAGGGAAACCAGATCCATGTGCCTCTGGCCCGTGCATGAATGGAGGAACGTGTTTCCATTATATCGGCAAATACAAATGCGAGTGTCCTGGATCCTTCATTGGAAGACACTGCGAGATTAGCATAGGAGCCGGTCCAGCTTTAAACGGTAAGCCATCTCTCTTGTCTTTCATTAGAAATGCCCTAGAGATTGTAAAACAGTAATCAATTTCATATGACATCTTCCTCTACAATAGCTAAAACATCCACTGCAG
>JAOVVB010000016.1:16238532-16252359 GCA_028570985.1 Heterobranchus longifilis | reverse complement strand
TTTCTCACACACACACACACACACACACACACACACACACACACACACACTAAGGGATTGGGAATGACTTCTGTCTGGCTCATAAATTGTCTGAATAACGGATTACATTCTTGAAAAAATAACTAAGTACTTAAATGGCGGACCTAACGCGTTAGATTACTCGTTACATCAAAAAAGTAATCCAAGTACTCTAACACGTTACTTTGTAACTCGTTATACCCAGCACTGCTTGTGTGCAATTTCACAGAATAATACTTCCTTAATAGTATTACATTAAAATACTGGTATAGAAAAAGAGAATAAAATTTTTATTTCAGCTTAAATTTCACTCTAATACCCCTTAGTCGTTCTTTCGTTTTGTCACAGATGTCTCTGGTTTACTTTATTGAGATCTAAAGCTGTAAATGCTGTCAAGCTATGTCATGACCATGTGAAATTGTAACCATAGATCTCTTAGCTTTTTTTTTCATTCATTAACATGTAAAATAAGTTTTTTTTTGTTTTTTTTGCGCAAAAGCTCCACTTTACATTATGTCTGACCGTCTGCCTGGTGAAAACGTGGGGGTCAAGTCGTCCTCTGGCGAAGACCTAAATGATTTACAACACATTATGCTGCTCAAATGTTATCGTAGGTTGCAATAGCTGAGGTTTGGAACATCAGGGGGGGTAAAAAAAAGCAAAGAATAATGGCAGAACATTCTCACAGTGGTGTCAAACGAGTCTGCCAGTGGTGCTCTGCTTCATCCAGAGCACTAAGGTCAACGCTGAATGCCCGTGTTTGGACCTGCTGTCATATAGATTCTCACCCTGTAGAAGATAGATCGACCTTTATATATAAAAAATAAAATTAAAAATGTGCATGTGTGTGTATTTCTGCAGGGTAGCCAAGCATGGAGTGTGTGTCTGGGGAGAGTGATATTTTTCCCTGTTTCTCAGGCACTTGGCTCTGATAATTCTTTGTTTAAATTGGATGACTGTTTGCATTTCCCAGGAACCTTTGGACGGATATTCCATGGTGTCTTGCTGGATGAGAAGGACCCGAGCAAAGAGAAACAAGTTTTTGTGAAAACAGTCAAAGGTACAGCTGCAGTTTTTACACTCACATTCATCATTCCTATTTGAAAAAAAAAAAAAAAACTCCAAGCCAATTGGGCAGAAGAATGGGAGTGTTATTTTCATCCTAACAGCTCAGTTTTTTTTTTTTAAAAGTACCTCCAGATGTAACATGAACAAGATGAATATTAATGTGCTTACTCTAATATATTGTTGATTCTGCAGGAATAGCTTGCACACCCGGACTTATACAGTGAAAGCTCAAGCATATTCTAAGCCTAATAATAAAGTTTTGTTTTTTGTTTTTTTAAAGCTGGTGTTTAACAAAATAAAACCTATAATATAATATTTGAACTTTTTGAGGAAGCATTCATTGATTTTGTTTCTTTATGATATTTAAAATATTTGAGGTTGGTTTTCAGTGCAGGAAAGTCTTAAGGACAGAAAAGTTTACTTAAGTTTATTTTCAATAAAATGACACGCTGCATCTTTTAGAGAGAGAGAGAGTGAGAGGTGCAATTGAGTGAAGGCATGACTGTTTTCTTACAGCTATAACATAAGTAAGAACAGGATCTAACTAACTCTCCCTGCATTATTTTCAAATAACAGGAAGGTCAGCCATGTGTTATTGCTTACACTTAAACTTTACTACGGTGTCGCGTTCACATTTTAGAAATAAAACACGATAGGGTATGATCTTACAGTCCCCTTTCTGCCGGTATGTGGCCCGATCCTGTCTAGAAAACTTCACCTCATCAGTAATTACATGCATTCTTTACGACTAACGACTTTTTTTAGTATACTTATGAGCCGTAGATTATATACCATGACGACCATGCAAGTCCCTGTAAATGGGTCGTTACCATAGATACAATAACATATTAAAATGAAAGCATTAATCTAAACCTGTTATTTGAATTATAGCCAGAATTATCACGGGGAGTGTCTCTAGAGAATGAATCAAGTCAAATCCCTTTCACCAATCAAATTCAAGAATGCAACAGTGCTGTGATGTATGATAAACACTTTTTGTACAGTATCTAAATCAAGTGCACACACGGCTATCCTGCTGTTTATCAAGCAAGCAGCATATTGTTATAAATCACCCAAAGCATGTGTTTGAGATTAACCCTCCCTCAGTGTGTACTAGCTGGGAGGCTTTTATGAAACATCTCACAACTCGAATCAAGGTTTTTTTTTATTTTATTTTTTTATGTCCTTCTGGCAGGTTTCTTGTAATCTGTCTAAAGCGTTCCAACCAGATACATTGCTCATGATGGTTCGAGGAGGAACTCGATCTTCGTTTGAAATGGTCATTTGCATTCCACGGTAGTTTATTATTCTAGATTTGGATATATTTCACTAATAAATCTTTAAACATGGAATGGTGGGAGAAAATATCAGGTTTGACAGATATAAACTCAGCGCCCCTGTTGCCCTCCTGTCCGTTCTGCTGAATGGTGCCTGCTGTCCAACAATGTTCCATGCCAGTCTGAGCTGTAGTAAACCCTTCAACTTCCCTTGCCGTACCCATGGGGCAGAAAACAATGTAGATTACCTGCAAATGTAAAGCAGATGCCAAAACCTGCATGGCGAGATAAAACCAGACCTCAGTGAACTTGACCCAGGGGTTTGCAATTGAAAGTACACTTATTTCTGCAGTGCAAAAGAAAAAAAAACGTGTGTATTTTTTTTCCCCCAAGGTTCACTTTTTTTTTTTTTTTTTTGTGCACTTCCCTTTAAATCTCAACTAAATCCTAGCTGAAATAATGGGGAATTAACTTGTCCAAATCTGTCCGTCTTCTCGCCGTGTAATTTTAAACAATGACTAACAGCTTATAAAATGTAATTCCCCTGTTGGTTCTTGTGTTTGTTTTTGCAGATCATGCCTCGGAGGTGCAGGTGACAATGATGCTGACGGAGAGCTGTAAGCTGCGAGGGCTTCATCACAGGTGAGTCACAGGCTCTTACGTTATTGGTGGTTCTGTACCTTTAATCATAAGGGTCTTAACAACGTCACAGCCTCATCCTCATCTGGCCACCCGATATGGTTTGTGCTGACCTCCTATAATAGTCATAGTTTTCTTGAGAATTATTGGCACCCTGTGGAAAACTGTGTTTTCACACTAAAGATATACGATATACACGGCCTTGCACTAAACCGTCCAAAAACCTTGTACTCTATTCTTTGAAATATTTCGTAAAGAAATGTTGGTTACTATTTGAACTATTTAAACATTATATATACATTGACGCCAAAAACACTTCACAATTTTTTTTTTTTTTATTGTTTTTAGCCTTTAATTTTTTTTCTTAGGCATTGTTGTAACAACTTTATGCAACATCGCAAGACGGGAGAGTCGAACGCCACTCCCAAAAGTCATCACATCCTAAAGACTTTTAAAAGGGTTAAGGTCAGGTCTCTGCTGACTAGTACATCCGGGAAAAATGACTCCATATGCTTCCCGAATTGAGCCCCATGAATCTTGTCTTTATTACATATGCCTGTCCCAGCAAGAAAGACAACTCCATGGATGTGATAACCTGGTCTAACATTACATTCAGGTCATCAGCTGACTTCATTTCATTGCCACACAATGAGTTTGCTGAGCCTAGACCTGAGCAAATGAAGCAACCCTGGATCATAACACCTCAGTGGGCACTCTGCATGATGAGTGAATCACTTCATGTGCTTCTTTTCTTACCCTGACACGCCCATTATCATTCTGGAAAGGGGTCATTTTGGACTCCAATCAGGACATGATCATTTTTCCATTGATTCAAAGTACAATCTTTAAGCTCTCTAGCCTAATAAAGCATTTATTTTTCTGATTAGTCTCACTAACATTTTTTTTGTTTGTTTGTTTTAAGGCCACACAACTGTTTAGTCCCGACCTTATGAGTTCTCATCACGTTGTCTGTTTATGGAAATGCTCTTATCTTTTATTTATTTTTATTAAACCTAGCTATGATCTATACTGTTACTTATGATGCAACTTCACCAAGCATTCAAGTGATCTCCAGTTACGGTCATTCATGATTTATTTATTTATTTTATTTGAATTTTTTTTCTTCCTTTATTTTATTCTAAGTTTAACATCTTACAATCCTTCAATGTATTAATAATGTGTTACACAGTTCTAATTATTTCAGCGATTTCTTTAGTTGTTTCCTTTGCCTTACTGCATGCCAATAGTTGCACTCTTCCTTAACATGGTTACAGCTTTTCTGTGAACTCTGGATACGTCTTGCAACATTTGTTGTTTAAGAAATGAGAAGCTGCTCAGTGCAGCAGTCAGGGTGAAAGGACTATTGCCAGCTGAAACATGTTAATCACTACAGTAATTATCCAACAAAGGCTCTTTAAGTGTTTGCTTATTTAAAGTGACTTATTTCTGGCCAGGAAGTTTATTTACACAATCATTGCTTGTGTAATTACACCCATTATGAAAATGAGCTAAATTAGTGTGTATTTAAAAAAATAAAAAAAACAGGGATGCATAATTTGATCAAAAGATCACTTAGCAATTATTTCAACACATATTACGATTGTGATTTAAACTCTGGTATTTAACTATTAAATGCTTCATTTTGTAATGTAATGTATTTACCTTAAATTCAATTAAGAGGAGTTTGCCAGCATTCATCACCTCAAAATAATAATTTAAAAGATACAGATAAAAGAACAGATACTCAAGTTATTTACAAACTCTGAAATTCCCAACTATGTATATATTACCTGTAGGTTGCGGACATTTGCGCAGGTCCATAATTGCACACATCCATATTGTGATTTTGATTGTCATTAATTGTGCAGCACTAAGAGGAACACATGCTATAAGTGCTATTTGTGGTTGGCTCTAAAGCGGCATTATAGCTTTTTTGTTTTTCTTTTTTTAAACCACATGTGTTCTCACTGTCTTCCCTCAAGTTTCAGTACTGCATTATTTTCTACAAAGGTTTTGGTGCTTTTACAACTAATAGTTTTGCCTCAGTTCTACTGTATAGAATAAATGTTGGACAAACCAATTATTGAACGAATTGTAGCAATATGCACATGTATTATATTATGAAAATAATTCATTTAGTTCAAGTAAAAATCGAGTTTTTAATTTTTTTTTTAATGTGGGCTTAAGTTAAGAAACCAAAATATCTTTCTGGTTTCTGTAGCCTTCTTTTCCCAATCTTTGGGAGAAAAAAAATCCTTCGTAAGGAATCTTTATACTGGTGCAACACTTGTGCATGGAAATTATTAGTCTTTAGTTTTTCAATCTTTCTCACTCATTGTCTATACCACTTGGTCACAGGAGGCCTAGAGCTTATTCCAGGAGATATGGGGTACGACGCGGGGTACACCCTGGACAGGGTACCAATCCAAGTGCAGGGCACACACATGCATGCACTCTCACAGTTATTCACACACTACAGGCAATTTTGGAATGCCAGTCAGCAAAATCTGCATGCCATTGGACTGTGGGAGGAAACGGGAGTGCGTGGAGGAAACCCACAGGGCACAGGGGGTTGGAACATGCGAATTTCACTCACACAGACGCTAGACAGGAATCGAACTCGGAACCTGGAGGTGCAAGGCGACAGTGCCAACTACTACGCCACTGTGCCGCCTGTTTGTTCTTAAATAGAAAACAGGGAATTCCCAATTATGAGATGTTAAATAGCCATAATGTGACTTCATGGCAGGTGTTTTTTTTTTTTTTTTTTTTTTTTTTTTTAAAGCAGATACATTTTTTTTTTGCCATAATAGTCTTTCATTTAATTATTTTTTTTAAATATAGAATATAAATATAAATCATTTATAATTATTTAAGCAGAGGTGAGTAGTATCTGAGCATGTGAGTAGCGTTATATTATTACATTACATTACTCCACACCTGCTGCGCGGATAGTGAACCGAGCTTGCCTTCTTGGTTTTAAATGTCCGACTCGTACTGCCTAGTTTTGAATTATGCGTTCACTCCCACCCAACGTAGCTTGCTGAAAGGTTCGGTAATTAGCGGATCAGCAGACACACCCTTAGACGGACTGGAACTGCACATCCCTGGCTTATCAGAAATACAGAAATATACTCATACTAAACTGAGTTGTGATGAGTGAAACCAGGGCAAGTCTGATCAGTCCTGCACACTAAAGATTAAGGAAGGGAGGGCAGGAAGGCGCCGTAGCTGTCTCCTGGAAATTAAGGGTATCCTCTTCATGCCCTGCAGGTCCTGTGAATAAAAAAAAAATAATAAAAAAAAGAATAACAAGCATTGTGTACACTAATGTTGGAAACACTTGTTTGGCTATAAGGCATAATGACAGAATATCGTGACAGTGGAGCGAAGGCAGTTCATCAAGAGCAGTGACCTTTATATTTCCTCTGCAGAAAGATTTAGGATGTGTGTGTTTTTTTTTTCTTTCTTTGTTTTGTTTTTGCTCTCTCTCTCTTCTCTTTTTTCCTTTTTAAGAGCAAGTTCCTGTATTGCCTGATTCAGAGTCTGTTTCATGGAAAGGCGGAGAATATGTTATAGAACCTTTGTAACAGTACAATTGGCTGGGTTGTTATGTTTGACGCCATGGTAGGAAATGATTAATCGTGAACATATTTGTGTATCTTGGGGTTTATTGCATTCTTACTGCATTTTTTTTTTCGCCTAGAGCAGGATCACGATAAGGCTTCTGTGGAAGGGTTGTATAGCAAAAGGGGCTAATTAAAGGGACTACCTAAGGGGACTCAAGTCCTTTCCTCCCTATTGGGAGGGTGGTGTTCAGTCCAGACCCTGTGAGGTCAAAGATCAGATCCTGCTAGATACATTGAGAACTTTTTTTACATCATAGAATCAGAGTCAGAGAATTCTACAGGATGGAGCTCTGCTTTGAACACTTTTCAGAGTTTAAAAGAAACATTTCCTTCCTAAAACCGCTGCCAGCTAGCTGGGCCGGCTTCTTCTGCTGCACTTAGTCACTTTTCGTAAACTGCCCCGTCTTGACCTTAAATAGAATTCTGGATCATTTACTGTTTTTCACGCTGAAGCTTTTGTGTCACAAGACAAGTGTGAGGTCATGGTTGATAAGGTTGCATGGATAGTCGTGGTTATCGCTCGACAATTAATCATTTTTTCAAATTTAAATCTTATTAGGAGCCTGTTCAAATATTTAATTGCATAGACAGCAATTTATTATAGATAATGTATGCATAGTCTAGACTAGGCAAAAATCCCCTGATTGTGATACTTTGTCCAATAATTTGCTGTTTTCCTAGATAGATGCATTTGAATAAAAAGGTGCATGTAACAGCTTAGTTTAAATCACTATCTATTTAAACTAAAATCGCAATTTTTTTTTAACTTTATTTATCTAATTGTGTAGCCAAGTCATTGTGTATTATTGCATTTATTACCATACACCCTATTCATTCATTTATTTATTCATTCATTCTTTTTTTGAGAGGAAAAAAAAAGAATGAAGTTCCTTCCAGGTCCAGCTCTGACCCCTAAATATTTTTTAGTCTCTTCCCCCAGGGCTCCCTGTACATCCTACTAAAACAGCCTCTATTTCTCCACTCAGAGAAGGCATACTGCACTGAAAATGCTCCGCTTGTTACTGTATCTGCTACTCTGTGTATTAATTTTCTTTAACCTATTAAATTTCTTTAACAACACCCTTTGTTTGCACCCTCTCAGGAACCTGTTGCCCATCAGTCACGTCTGCACAGAGGATGGAGAGAAGCCCATGGTCCTCCTACCCTACATGAATTGGGGCAATCTCAAGCTTTTCCTTCGCCAGTGCAAGCTAGCTGAGGCCAATAATCCTCAGGTGAGACGGCAAAGTCAACCTTCATTTTCCAAACTTTAATGCATGCGGAGCATTTGCTTGTATTTGCAGTGAAAGTAAGGCTGCTTTGGGAGAGAGCTGTGAGAAACATTTAACTTAAGCACAAATGCTCTCGGAGGATCCAGAAAGAAAAAACGCTATAATATATAGTTTTTTTATAGTAGTGCTTTCAAGATTATGGACTGGATAAGATTATGTTACTATTAAAAGATGCGGAAATCTCTAAACTCCTCTTGCCCCTCCAGCATAACACCTGAGAAGAAATACAGTCAATTTAATTAAATTCTTTAGAACAATGAAAGCATTGTGCACAGGTCTGCTTAATCTAATGTAGCAGAGTGTATGCTTTAAGGGAAACTGATCTTTACTGCAGTGGGGGAGAGCACAATAAGTGCTTTGTGATGGTTAACCCTCCGCTGGCCCCGATCCAGATGGCATCACAGTTTCTTCAGGTACAGGACAGTATGCTGTTTATCTGATCAGTACGTTCACTTATGGCATTCCTCAAACCATAGACGCATTACTTCAAGCTAACATTTTTTTCAAAACAAGACTCTTCTTGCTAACAGTTAAAAAAAAAAAAATAAATCACTCCATCATCTCTCCTGTCTGCTGAGGAATTTGTTTGAGCAGGCATAAAATTTTAATCATAAAGTCCCCTAAATACTCTAAAATGGGTAGCATCACTGAAGAAACTATGAGTATGAAATTATGAGTATTTTTTTATAAAAAAAATTTAAACTGTTAGCAAGCAGATAGATGTCTTGTATGTAAACTTATTGCTGAATTGGCCATCTGGTTTGGGATAAAACTCCAGAGACATGCAGGTTAGGTTAGGGTTCCTATCTTTTCCGATAAACTTGCATTATGATTGGTTACAAGAATTCATTCTTGTGTTTAATTTGGTTAAACGCTTTAGTGTCAAAAGTGAAATAGTGAGTCGATCAGCATCTCTTCCCCAACCAGAGATGAGTTGTTCTCACTGAGTTTGCCAATCGAGAATGGAAGGAAAGTTTCCCTCCTGCAAACTCAAATCACCTCAAATGCTACCACCACATGGGGCAAAATTGTGCAGCATTATTTCTTGTGCAGAAGGACTATTTATTTCAACATAAACTTTCATACCTAGTGTTTACATGGCTAATATTTACCTGTTGAGTTGATGATCAAAGGTTTACACTACCTCTCTCATCTTGATTGAAAATTCATTCCGATCGGGCCGGATCTGATCAGACTGCTTATCATGTTTACACAATGTGTGTTAATTCCGTTTATATTATTATTCCACTTATTAGAGCAATATTAGGGTCCCAGTTAGGAAACTAAGCAAGTTTCTACTCATGTGCTCGTTTGTTCATCATCATCAGCACTGTCACATGATCGTTTGTGACACGAATAGGGTACGTCTCAAGCTCTGATACTTTGTAGAAGGCAAAAAGGTGTGAGAAATTGTAGCTAAGCTAGTTTATCTATTTTTCCTAACAGCATAGTGCACACCAATGTTTCGCAGTGTATTGAACGTACTGTTTGGTTCCAGCTAACTGTCTGCACAGCAAGCTATTTCCTTTCGCGTAATCGGTGAAAATGTGACCTGCCCTTTTTTGTTCTCCTCTAATCCTCGTTCTCTCACTCTGTCTGTCTGTGCAGGCCATCTCCCAGCAGGATCTTGTTCACATGGCAATTCAAATCGCATGTGGTATGAGCTACCTGGCACGAAGAGAGGTCATCCATAAAGACCTTGCGGCCAGGAACTGTGTGTAAGTGAGAGCCGCTTGACGTAGAACTCCCCCTACACACACGCATGCATTATAATAAAATACTTAATTTTACTACATACTTATTTCTCACCTGCCTTGTGGTGTGTGTGGGCCATCTTTTTTAATAATCGCGTCCAGCTGCAGGAACATAGGTTTCATTAATAGTCTGGCACATGCTGTACGTTTAAACGTCCTCTTCAGACTTCAGCACATGGACTTTAATGGTCCAAGTGGCTTGTGTAATTGTTTGCATATGCACACACACACTGACTGACTGGCTGGCTTTCTGTTGTGCTCCTCAAGCATCGACGACAGCATGCAGGTGAAGATCACCGATAACGCGCTGGCCCGAGACCTCTTCCCCATGGACTACCACTGCCTGGGGGATAATGAGAACAGGCCTGTGCGCTGGATGGCCCTGGAGAGCCTGCTCAACAACGACTTCTCCAGTGCCAGTGATGTGGTGAGAGACTCTGCGTTTGACTTTTGCACCATTTAATTGCGACACCTCTGTGTTTGCTAAAACCTCATTTCAGTTCATCATGTATGCTCACTCGTATTGTTCTTGGCGCCACCCTCAGGGTGGCATGATCAAGTTGTAAACTGTTTTGTCTCATTGTTGCATGCTAGGTTTTAGCTTGCATATCCTGACAGCTTCTTATTATCATGGAACATAACCTGCAATTATATTATTGTGACGTACTGTATATGAGAGACACCATACCAGATGCAGCAGTCACCTCTGGGTGTTTCCTTTGGTTCACTTTTTTTAAAATAACCTTGCTTTGTCAATCATAACACCTACAATTTAAAAGCTTTTCCAGTTATCCTGTTATTACTGTAGGGTTTCAGTAAGTTTTGAGTAAAAAAAAAAGATTCAGGAAGACTTCCAGTGTCTAGGGGAGAACTTTTTTGACCGCTGATCATTAATATTCCCGGCACCTTATAAAACTATTTTATGCCTGTGATGAACAGCAGCAATATTAACCCCTGGACGAATTGCAGGCTTGAATTGAGATTTGTATATGAAGAACATGTATTTTGTCCTGACTCATAACTGAAGGGAAAATCAGTTCATCTTGTTTAGATTGCTTTCGGTTTATATGGCCAAGTCATTAACGTCATACTGACTGGTCTTCTGCGCATTATGAAGAAAACACCAGCGTAATCAGCACACAAAAGACTCGTGGGCAGGTTGAGACATGGCCCAGCTTTACTCCAGTGGCAGTGAGATATAGTGAAGATCCTTTTAGGCCGTGTTTATAGTCTCTCTCTCTCTCTTTCTTCTGTTGTATATACAGTGTATGTGTGCCCTGAAATTGTGCAGTGTCCACTCTCACAATGGCTCCGTCACAACCTGTGACATATTCTTGTTCTGGTGCAAGAGAGCACTGACAGTACAATTAAGTGTGGAATAACATTGTGTTACTGTTGATCCTAATAGCCATGCCGAAGGAAAACAGGCTGTAGACAGTGAGTAAGAATTTTGCTAGTACATGTCTCTCTTATTAAGAATGCACCCACCGCCTGGTTATTGCCAGCTGACCTCTACAGCCCAGAGGAGATGGAGAACAATAGATTCTGGCACTAAGCATGGGTCCGAGTTGGTTAGGAGGCTCATTAGTTTGCCGTAGAATGTATGAGCAATTTTATTCCGCAGGAATACAATAGTGACCGGTGATTGTGGGTTTGCAAAAAAGGTATAGTACATTTCCATGTGTTTATTTCAAGTGCTGATAATTCAGGTTACCACCCACTTGGCTTCTGTTTTTATAGAGGGCATGTATGCCAAAAAGTGTAGTACAGAATGTTTTAGTTTACTTTTTTTCCCCCATCCAATCAGTTAGCAGAACTTTCATTACCAGCAAAGTTATTTAGATTTGCACAAAGCATTACTCCTGGTCAAAAGTACATGTTCATTTTATTTATTTATTTATTTTTTTTTTAAATCAAGAGGTCAGTGATCAGTTGTGTTTGCTTTTTCTCAGTTCTGTCATCTTTTTGCTAGCTGAACAGAAATTAGGCATGAAACCGCAATAATGTAGTGTAGGAAACAGCAACCTCCCCAAAAAAGAAAAAAAAACTAAGCACATTTTGTTCTTGTAGTGTGACCTATTTTCAAATAAAAAGGCAGATTTGGTCAGGAACCATGCCAGGCGGTGTGGGGTTTTTTATCCTTTGGTGATTTGACTGGATTATAAGAAAATCTAGTCATACCTCCTGCAACCATCTTATATTCTAAGAAAAATGAGTTAAAGTATTCATACTCTTGATCCAGGGGAAAGATGCGTACTAAAAATAGAAAATAATGTGGATGACTGAGGGGACCATCCCAGCGAGAAGGAAAGGTACAGTACATCCAGAGTTTGAGACAGTCCAGGTATTGTTGCTGCTCGGTGGATTGTATCATTACAACCATTCAGTGATGATAAACACAGAGTCAGTCTTTTTGTAAATATTTTATGAATGTGACATGTTAGCTGGATTTCACTGATGGAGCAGAAAGACTGCCTGGAAAACAGGGAAGGCTACAAGATCTTTGCACTAGTGTAGGAGAAAACATGTAATGGTCACACTGTATTACTCATATGAGCAAACAAAAGCCTTATTTCTTTTACATTTCTCTTAAAAAGATATTTATTTATTTATTTATTTGTTTCTTGCACTGTAATGAGCCTCATGGTGATCTTTGTGGTCATAGCAGGGTTCAGGAAGGTGGAGGGTGGCTTTAAAGTATAAAGTCACTTATTTGTTTCTGTAGTTGTCGGATACAGGATTTGTGTCGCTAATGCGGCCATGTAGATTATGGTGTTCGCATTATGACCTCCCGGCCTTTACTGTTCTGTGTCAGCCGATTCTCAGTGGAATTGAAATACAAAGCAGTTGATTATTTTTGTCCCTGAACCTTGTTAAATAAATCCAGATTTCCTTAAATTGTTATGTTTTCTTTGTTTAATTATTTTTAGTTGTTGAGTAATTTGTTTATAAAATAACATACAGTGACCCAGAGTTGACTGCCCTTTACATGGGTTCCTTTTGTGTACATTATGGAGATGTTTTACCAAAACATGTCTAAAGGTGACCTTCCAGGTATTAGCTCTACTGGTACCACTATTGATGCTGTCTGTGAGGTTGTTGTCATGGACTTTCACCTAATTTGGGCCTCATTGATTGATTACATGATTCACTTGATGAGAGTCTAATGTATACTCTGTTTACCAAGGATGAGAAATGTACTGAAATTCTATACTGTATATCGCAATACAAAAACGTTCTGATATGCATCACTTGTTCTCATAATGTGTAACATGTGCCCCCCCCCCCCCCCGCCCCGCTTTTTTGTTTGTTTTTCCATTTAAGACAGCAGAATGTAAATCTCGTAGACCTGAATTATGACCTGAATTACTATATATTTTTTGAAATATGAGTACAATATAGCAGTGCTTATAGAATAAACATACAGCTAGTATATAGCGTTATATTTGTAGCTCATTCTTGAGGCAAAAACTTGTTTTTGTCTGCGCTTGTATTGTGGTGTTCTCTTGCTCTGACAGAGTGACATGGCACAAAACCAGCCATCAAAGACTGGAGGAAGTTTATTCTAATTGACTGTTTCGGATAAAACTTAATGTACAAGTACACACAATGAAGTGTGTGCTGCATCCAGGCAGCGTTTCCTCAATTATTTAGTCCAGGCTAAATAAATCATCCCAAAGGAATGGGAAGTTTATATTCAGCAGTGGCAAATACAGGATTCAGGCAGACACCTAAAACTACACAGAGAGGGAGAGAAATAGAGAGATCAACTAGAAGAGTAAAATCAAATTAAATTTTTTATTTTATTTTGTTATTCGATGTCGTCATGTTTTTGAGAAATAATATTTGCACTTTTCTGCATATACACTCATTCTTTAAATATTCAATGAAACCTATGCTAGAAAGAAAAGGGGAAAAAGATGAGCTTTTAATTGGGTTATATCTAAATTGTATTGTATCGGGTATCAAATCCAGGGTAGCCAAAAAATGTAGTCTAGTAAGAGTAGCCAAATAATATTTCATCAAGTAAGAGTTAAAGTATCCGGTGAAAAGACTACTGAAGTACTGAGTAACTGTTTCAATCATAATGTCTGATTTTGTTTTTAGAAAATATAATAACTATATATTATTATAATAATTATATGTATAT
>JAOVVB010000016.1:16196036-16215825 GCA_028570985.1 Heterobranchus longifilis | reverse complement strand
ATATTTTTTTTTTTTTTTTCCCCTAATAAGGTTATTGCACATAATGCTCCTAATACAGTTGCTAACTCATTTTTAGAAATAAATAAATAAATAAAAACAAACAAAAATAAATAGTACTGTACAGGCTCATACCTTTAATGGTCAATGATTACAAAAGTCAAGTATAACCATTTGAAGTGTTTGAACCTGGTGAAGTCTAGAGATACAGTTAACACTCCTGTAATTCCATTTTGTCGCTTGTTTCACTATAATTACTACATAATCTATTTAATCTATTAACAAATATGGCTGAGTGAATATAATGCAAAGGAACTACTGGCGCCCACGTTCAAATATGCTTTAGTAAACAGAAGACATTCTGCAAAATAAGCGAGTCTGTTCTAAATTTGCTAAATGATTATATTTCATGATAAGGGAGTCATCTGCTGTGAGTGAGTTTGAGGATTACAGATAAGAATTTTGTCACAATTTTTTTCTTTTGAACGTGTGTCAAGATTTTAACCGTGCATTGTTTAGATTTTCTGGAGTTTTACTTTTGCAAAAGTTCACAGGTGTGAATTAGGTCAGGTGTAGGTGTAGGTGTGTCGTGTATCTGGGTTACAGGTCAGCCCGCGATGGCGTGAAAGTCAAGAACTGGTCTTTCCTCTTGTGCAAGCCTGACCATTTCTCTGTAAGTCTAGCTAGTCAGCGTAATTCCTGGAAGTTCATTACACCAAGCTATAAAAAGGGATGAAAAGGATATTGTTGTTAATTTTAGACAGCATACACTTCAATGTTTGGAAATTATACAAGTGTATTTACTTACAGAGTAGCAGAAGGGCTTTGTTTTTTAAATTGAGTCCTAAGAAAGTTTCTTCATGCCATCAGCTATTTTAAGACATTTCATTGGAAATATTGACTTACTACAGTACATTGGAAAACTATTTCTATTTCTAAATATGTCCAACACAGAGAACTCTCTTTTCTCAGTTTGTCATGAATTAGATAAGAGGAGCATTCAGGAGTTTTTTTGCTAGCCCTTCCCCTGATTCTTCGCTCACAGTGGGGCTCTGGGTGAACCACAATGGAGTCCAGGATCAGATGCTTTTGCAAGATGTAAATCTCTCCGCCTCTTGCATTAAAAAGAACTTTCAAAGGGAGTTCATCCTAGACTGGAGCTACTACTCTACTACTAATCTAATTTCAGATGCCATTAATGAGAAACAACTGTACACATCATCACCTATCATCAACGTAAGAACTAGCAAGACTGTCAAGGTTATGCTCGTCCAGTTAAAAAAAAACAAAAACGGATTAAACAGCTAAACCTACGCCAGACCAGTACAGTATATAAAAAATGGTCCTTACGCTAAATCATTTGAATCATTTGAATCATTTGAATATAAAGACATCTTCCGTCATAAAAAAAAAAAAAAAAACAGATTTAAGCTGTCATCCCATTTTATAGTGTGTTACACAGCAGTGTGCAGACCTGCCAGGGCATAACTGCTTAAAAGGAGGATAAGAGAAATATGTATCTGAAAACATCTTTATGACAGTGTGCCGTTCTGGTTTACCTCCAAGACTCTGCAAGCTATTTGCACAATCACTTCATTACAAAAGAAAGTAATATGTGTGGTCTGCACTTACCCGAGGCGGCTGTAAGATTGTCGTTAATGACACAATGAGCGTTAAGTACAGGTGTCTTCGCCACGCTGTCTTGAAGAGAGACAGAGAAAGAACCTACCCGCTGTAGCTTGCAAGAGATCCCATTTCAGGTCTGGGAGCAAATATAGACTATACACTGAAGTTGTGAGGAATGCTTACAGTACAATCGGTGATGGAGGCCGTGCTGACTTCTTGTCTGACTTAGGAGATACACTATCTGTCTGTAGTAGCGGCGTCAATCCGAGAGCCTCAGGCGGTTGAAAAAGATGAAAAGCTTAGGCTCCGATTTTAATACACCTTCAATACCGCACTTGAAATGATACGGACTTGCTCTGGCATGGCCAGGCTAAATAAAGAACGGTTTCCTTCTCTGTTTATACAGTGATTTAAAACAAGCTGCTGAAGTGGAGAGACAAAGAGTTGCTATTTAGAACGCTAACAAAGGCATTGGTTAATGAAGGTCGACAATCTATTAGAGCAGGTCCGTGAATGAGAAGGCGTTCGCTGTAAAACAGAACATTTGAACAACTAAAGGGGTTTAAAAGGGCTTATTGTGTGCACCAACAAACCATAAACTAAATAATGAGCACTTTAGAATTGCTCCAGGAGACGATGGGAGGTTTAGCGCCTGCCTGTAGTTGGCACGGAGCAAAAGAAATCGGTTTATCATGCCAATAAATTCGGTCCAAATCCGCACGACGAGATTTCCCGTTGTTTCTGTGCTGTTTAAGATATCGTCTCAAGTTCATCAAACTGGAAGCAAGTAAGAGAAAATGTAGCCTCTTTGTATATCGACTTGTTTCTATCCTTCTCTGAGTGTTCTGGGAACTGGTCCAAATTGGTGAGCTTTGAGCTCTGTCATATCTTTGGCAATGATGTGAATAAACGGTCTCAAAGCAAACAATGCCGCCTGCACAGTCTCTGACTGCAAAGCGCAGGTTTAACATCGTGCATGGCTGTGGTTTAAAATCCCATTTGGCACATACCAATTATTTGAACTGATTCAACTTTTTACTCTACACCTTGCGGGAGTTTAGCTTTGCCTTATTACACAGTCTTACCTCAATAGTCTGTTTTGTCATGATGGAAACTAAAGGTTTCCTCAGAAACATTTTTCACACTTTAAGCCAGTTGTACCTTTGGGCTCGAACGAAGACAAAGCTGTTTATCCGGGTAATTTAAAACAGACAGCCTACCACTTCAACTTTCCATTTTAAATACACACTCTGCTCAATTACCAAGTGTCTCCTTTGCACAAAAGTGTTGCATTAGCCTCTATTCAGGAGACTGAGTGCTGTTCTGGGAAGGTTTCTGTTGCTTATGTATAGTGAAGTGGATGTAGTGGGAGGGAGAGAGGAAATCATTTTGTTCACCTTGAGGTTGAAATGATTTTGTGCAAGACGTGTTTATCAACACACAAAGGCTCTTGGAATTGTCCTTACTTTACCCCAGATTTATACGCCAGCCCTGGTATCTGGAGCCCATCCTGGGAACATACAGTAGGGCGTTGAGCAGGATTAGATTAGACTACTGATGTGACTCAATGCTGCTAACTGTCTCTGATTTGTGCTTCTATTATGCTTCCTACTGTATCGATGATGTGCAAAAGTCCTGAGCCACCCCTCATTCCTTTATATGAAATGAAATGAAATTATGTTGATTAAATGAAAGGAATGTGCAAAGATATTTTACCATAAAAGGCTGAAAAGTGCCTGAAGATACAATAAAAACAAATTTGGTTGTTTATGTAACAACTTCAGCAGCAACCTCATTTCTCCTCTCGTCTGTTCTAACCTCTCAGCATTCAGCATCACGAGGATACAGTACTAATAACTGACCTGATCACCTGTTTCTTACTGGTTCGTGTTTGAAATTAGATAATCTTTTCTGCTTGAATGATTCATAGGTCATTCAATCCTCCCATTCCATTCCAATTTTGTTTGTGGCTTAACAAACAAAAAACATTACTCAGGTAAAGGGACTGGACTGAAAATGAGAACCAATAAAGTCTATCAGGAGGCCTGGAGAACTATTCCTTTAGACTACATTAAATATATATATTAGAAAGTCTGGCTGTGTGATGTTTAATGATTCCTCAGCTTTAATTTAGCAGGTTTTCAATTAACAGCCTTTTATGAATTGAAGTCCGTGATAGAGCAAGGAATACGCTACAATGTTCAGGACTGGGGGGTCCTCCAGGACCAGGGTTGAGAACCATTGGCTTAGAACATATCACATGTTCAGTTGGAATCATTTTTTCACACATTGCTGCATTCCTACTACACACGCACATTTGCTCCAAGACCATTTGAGAGCCACTAATCCACCTACTGGCGTGTTCTTGGAAAATCAGAAGAAACTCTGGAACCCAGAGGAAACCCACATGGTCACTGGGAGAACATGATATTGAAAAAGACAAAGACCTGATTAAGACTCTCTTGCTAATGTACTGTTACTGACTTTTCAGCTGCATTGTCTCTATTTATTTAGACAGTATGTTGATTTTACTGGATGCGATGCAAACATTAAGATGTCCATTGTATCATGTTTGTTTCTTTTGAGTTCTCTGCTCGTTGGCTGACCTGCTCTCTCCCTGTTAATAGTTCTTCGTGCTGTGCCACGGCCTACTCCAGCTCATGCAGCTGCTGCACACAGCCTACTTTAAGAGCACCATCACCACCATCGAGAGACGCTTCGGCCTCGACAGTCTGTCCTCGGGAACCATCTCCTCCCTTCATGAGGTGCCCGATGCACAGCAAATAGCACCACAGATCTTGTTTAATGATGAACCAGTTTGATTTTAGTGTCATGAAGGCAAAAGATCAATTCTTGAATGTCTTTTTAAAGGTCAGATTTTGAAATTTGGCAATGTTAATATTCCCCTTAGCTTGTGCCCTTTAGCTGCATTTAGTTTCGCATGAGGTTTTGTTTTGACAGTCATGATGACTTCCTTTCAAACTACAGACAGTATTACAAAACGTCTTACAGCATCTTGATTTTGCCACCTAAGTCACAACAGGAAGGTGTCATAAGTAGCACATAAAAAAAAACCTTGAACTTTCCAGTTGAACATTAAATGTAATAGTGGCGTATATCTCTCGGGTAGAAAATTGCCTCCTGAGGGTTCATCCTCTTTTACGGTAATTAATAATTAATCTTAGTTCACAGTCATTTAAAACCCCAGTCAGGATTTGCTGACACATTGCCACAACATATTTTATCTCTGAGGTTTTTAGTTAGTGAAATTCCGAAATTTGAAAACTGACCTTTCAGCTTGCAATGATTTGTGTTGTTTAGCAATTCAACAGGAAGACAGACAGACATAAATGGAGTTTGGTTCACATGTAGCTTGTCCTGTACTGTATAAGCAGAGAAACAAGATATATGTGTGTGTGTGTGTGTCTGTGCGTGTGTGTTTCCTGTGTAGGTAGGGAATATGGTGCTGATAGTATTTGTCAGTTACCTAGGAAGTCGTGTTCATCGCCCTCGTTTTATCGGAATGGGAGGATTGCTGATGTCCATTAGTGCAATGATACTGACGTTACCTCACTTCCTGTCTCAGCCTTACACCTATGACTCCGTCCTGAAAGGTGAGCACACTCTACCACCTGTACTGTATCTCTGGGCAGTTTGCAAATTTGAATCGGCCAAAGACAATTTTGGGTCACATACTGTTTCAGAGTTTAGTCAAGGTTTCAAAGGACTGCGTTTCAGATGTGGATCCATGCAAGTATTTTGTTAGACCAAGTCAAGTACTTAATAAAATACTATAGCGGAGACAATATATACAGTACATAGTTGTCATTTAGCGACGAAAAGTTTCTAAACATGAACCAGCTCGACTTTGGTACTAATTTCTCTGTTGTGGTTCATCCAGGCACATGGATTTATGGATTTCAATTATTTAGATGAAGGCAGCTGGAGCACTGCTAAAGATTGGCTCTAAAATGGAAAAAAAAAATTCACAGATGATGGATGAATGCCATTTTACAGACTTAAAAGAAAAGATTGCTTTTAATCTGTGTCAGATTCAAAGCAGAGAGCAAAACTGTTCACTGTTCAACTAGTAACATGAAGCACGACTGAGAAAAGTCAAAGTGGCTTTTATTGTCATTCCAACCATATACAGTAGTAGAGTACACAATGAAACGAAACAAAGTTCCTCCAGGACCATGATGCTGAATAAAATAACTCTCGTCATGCTGCTATCCATATCTTGATTTTCTGGGCTTTTATTAGAAAGATATTTTACATTTCATTTAGACTTATAATGGGCAGCTGAACAACGAAAAATGTTTTGTCAGTAGTTCCGTAGATGGCTAAGGATTCATGCAGCTTATTATGGTATCTAAAGTTTAATATTCTTTTATCGAATTTTACATGGAAATCCTTGGCCAAGAGGGGCGAAGTAAAAAGCTCTTTCACCCAGTCTCAGTTTGGAATTTGGGCTAAGGGTGGCTCAATACATATCACCATATTGATTTTGAACAACATAGAAATGCGTTCCAACTGTAGGCTCTGGTTTCTATCATGCATGTGATAAGCAAGCATTATTGAGCTCACTGCTATCATTCCACAGTGATTTGTGCCAGGGCAAAGTGGCTAGACTGGATCAACTCTGTTTAATTTTCCCCCCAAAAAACACCCCCTCAGGTCATAAACTCATGAAAATAATAACATTCACTCGAATCAAAAAGCAGACTAGAATACGGGACAAAACCTAGTAGGGGTCTAAAATAATATACACTCATGAGAATGATATTGTAAACAGGACACAGTCTTAAGATCTGTCCTGTTCCTTGAGTAACAGGAAGCTGCTTTAGAGCCTCTGCACCCTGGTGAGCTACTGTACATCTCCACTTCTCCACAGGTGTGTACGAAATTAGGAAAATTTCCAAGCTCTTAGATTGAAAGAGCAAGAGGAAAGAACAATTTTTTTGTGATAGAAATAGAACAAATATATAAACCGTTCGGATAAATAAGCCAAATGCCTCTAGGTAAAGTAACCGAGGGTGTGCAGGAGTAGAGAGGAGGTCATAGATTGTATATGAAAAAGGTGTGTGTATGTGTGTGTAGAGTGTGTTTAGAGATTGTGAGGGCTGTGCCCCAACAGGCACTAGCTGGAAGACATTAATCTTAGTACAGATGAAAAAAAAATAACAAATTAGTGAAGATATGAGCTCGCTGGATTTCCAGCTAACACATTTTTTCCTCCCTCTTTTATTATCTTTATGTGATATAGTCTGATATCTTTAAATGACCTGGTAGTACCAATAAGAAGAAATGAGTCATGAGTTAGAACACCAAAGCTCTACTTGGTAGCTGTTTACTTCAGTCAGTTTCATTCTTACCCTGTCAGTGTCAGTGTACAACTAAATACTCATAGTATTTGCACTTCACGTCACAGGCAAATTCAAACATGTCTCTGAGACTGTACCTCTCTCCAACAAGGACAGAAACCTTTGTTGTTGTGTTTTTTGCGAATTTGCTGTTTTGCTGTTTTGTACTTAAAATATGAAGCACAGTCACCAACATTCAATGCTCCACAGGTACAAGTTATTTTCTCAAGTTCGCATGTGCCTTTCTGTCCCACAGACAGCAGACAGGACATGTGCTATGTCCATGCTGGGCGTGTCAATGCATCAGAGATATGCAGTTCTCTAGACACCCGCAAGATTGTGGATAATACAAAGCTGTGGGTCCTCATGGCCACGGCCCAATTGCTGTTTGGAATTGGCTCCGTCCCAATTCAGCCTTTTGGGATCTCATATGTGGATGACTTCGCTGGGCCTGGCAACTCCCCTCTCTACATTGGTAACTACTTAGCTGTTCAGATTCGTAATATTGCCTTTGCAGAACGTATAACACCATGCATTAGTGCTATGTATCTCATAAGTATGTACTTCTTTGCTCTTGCTCCAGCCATACTCTTTGCTGTGTCTGTGTTCGGACCTGCCTTTGGCTATCTCCTCGGATCTGTGGTACTTAGAATCTATGTCGACGTGGACAGAGTTAATGCAGGTAGAGTTCCTTTTTCAGCAGACACTTCTTTTGACTAAATCTTCCTTTCAGCCGTGAACACACTTGCATTTTTCCTGTCTCCTGATGAGAGTGCTTAATGATTGATGAGATGAATGATGTTGGTTCAGGCAAGACAAAGACGTGAAGACCACAGGATTAGCTTTTCTGGGTCTGTTAAATGAAATGCATCTTCCAGCTTTAAATCCTGATACTCTTGAGTCCTGATTTCGCTTTCCCGCTGCAGTGTCAGTGAGAAGACAGATGCAATATATCTCACTAGATAGACTGGACCTTTCTGTTCACCTGATATTTCTGCCAGAAATGATATATGGGTGTATTTACAGGTGAAGAATTCTAAAGTAACTGGATTAATATTAATTCTTATAAAAAAATTATTCTATATTTTGTAATTATTGTTTTAGTTTAAATGTGCAGTTTAAGTAACATTGTCATCATCACTGAAAATAAAAAGGAAAAAAAGAGTTTATTTATTTATTAAAGCAGTATGATTGAGCGACTGTGAAGTGCGAACTGTACACTCTTCATAACCTATAGATAAACAAGGTGCTTCAGGCATGAGATCTTAAATAAACCATAAGATTATTGATATTTTAATGATTATATTTAAAGTGTATTGGTTTTCTTGCCTGGAACATGCACATGCAGTGGGTATAAACACACCCTGTTTAAAATTGCATGTTTTTTTGTGATGTAAAAAAACTTAAACCAAGTTAAAAAAAAAAAAAAGTTTGATCTTGTTCCAAATTTATTGACATAGCAACCACTAAAAATCAAGTGAAATACAAATAGTACGATTTTATTAATAACAGAAAATAGAAAGAAAAATGATATGGTTGTGCTTGTCTGCACCTCCTTTTATAATGGAGTGTGTGCCTGTTCCCAGGATCGACCAAGCACATTTAAATTCATGAAAAGTCATCATAATACACATTATCAATGATGTATATCTGATTAATGCCAAATCAAGATCTTGAAATCCATTTGTTTCCATTTAGCTGTGTATCAATCAGAAGAGGAGTACAAAAAACGTCCAAAGCATTAGATGTATTATGAAGCTCCATGAAGACCATAATCAACAAGAGAAAATAAGCCACAGCAAAAACAAGCCATCCATCCAAAACTGGGTTCTTCATGATGGCTGCTAACAGACTTACTGTACATGTGCAGAACATTAAATGAGCAGCAGGAATACACCATGGTCAAATGTTTGACCATAACTCCATTATGTAGGTGTTTTGCCATTGTTGCTTTAAAATTGGAAGCACATAGGTTGATTTGGCAAAACAGATTATGGGTCACGGTGGTAAAACAAGGTGGTGACAGCATCACTCTACAGGGTGCTTCTCTTCAGCTTACAGCTAGGGCTCTAGTCAGTTAAAGGGAATTATGGAAAGCTCTAAATACCTTTCTGTTTTCTCAAAAAACTGCAGGTCTCTCTTAGACAGCTGAAGATAAAGAAGATTTCCATCTTCCACCAAAGCACAAACCCAAGAAAGAAATAAAAAAAGAATATCTCCAGGAAAGGAAAATCAGTTTTGGAAAAGACTTAAACACAACCCTTGCAAACTAATAGTTCTGGTGCATTTTTATGCAGGAAAGACGAGTATAAAATTGTAAAATCCAGATGGGTTAGGTTTTAGGTTCTTACCCCATAAAGCAGGGCCATGGTCTAGCACAGTTTGGTGATTCATCTGCTCAAACACGGCTGATTCAACTAAGTATGAATTACTAGGTTCACAGGGTATGTTTAGATGTTGGTGAGTTACAAACTGTGCTTGACATGTGCGTATGCTTGTGCATTACAGGATATATTTAAAGATATCAGACTATATCACATAAAGATAATAAAAGAGGGAGGAAAAATATTTTATGTTGTTTTTTGATAAAATGTTTTTCACTTGAATTTTGTTGGTAAAAGGGGTGTGTGGACTTTTATAATACATTTTTTTTTTGCAGCTTTTTTTGTAAAGGGAATTTTTCCGATGTTTAACATGTATTTACCTTAATTATATATTTTCTGAGCATTTCTGAAAAGCTTATTATTTGTGAGCTAAAGTTGCCTGTGGGAACTTGATGATGACGACCTGGATGCAAAAGTGTGACAGTAATTTTCACATTTTTTGTTAGAAGTTTATGTTACAATAGCATTGTATCAAAAAGAAATCAATGAATGTTTGAACCCCTATTCAATAATCTACTCATGCTTTGTTTTATTTGTAGTGGGCAGTCTGGAGTTGACCCCTATTGACCCTCGCTGGGTTGGAGCATGGTGGATGGGTTTGCTGATCTCTGCCGGGGGACTGTTCCTCACCTCCCTTCCCTACTTTTTCTTCCCCCGGGCCATGCATGTAGATATTGTGAGTCTTACTATGGCATTTCTTCTATACACACAGCCTGTGGTCTGTTTCAGTGTTGGTGCTGAAATACGGCAGTTTTTTAAAGCTATTGCCAGAGGCGACAGAGGCTTAGCGGTTTGCAATGTTGTCTGCAAGGTGCACAGAGGTTGCATGTTCTCGCCGTGCTTAGGGGTTTGCTCCAGGTACTCTGTACACAGTCCGGAGACATGCTTTCTAGGCCAAATTACCCATAATGTACGATCAGGTGTGTGAGTGTGTGTGTGCCTGTGCCCTGCGAAGGATTGGCACCTCATCCAGGGTGAATCCTGTCTTGTGCCCTTTTGTGTGTAACTCATAAACTTATTATTGTCATCCACATTCCTCTAGAATGTTGTTCTTCCTGTTAAAAAAAAAAAAAAAAAACCTCTACAAGTCACGAAACGCCTAAAGCTTTATGCGAACATTGAGTGCTGCATACCAATCATTTTCAAAACCAAGGTGGATTTATTACACTCTATGTCATTTTGCAGATCACTACAAACGAGAGGAACATTTTAAAAGACAGCCATAAGAGTTCTGACACCAGCATGCTGGAATTCCTCAAAAGTAAGTACACTGCTTCCGGTCATGACTAGATCAGTTTTTGGAAACGTGACACGCTTGGACACTTTTGTAAATAAATCTGACATTGATTTTCCTTACACGTCTACGATGACATGACTCAAGCTCTCAGGTTGTTAGCAATCATATGCTCGTTGCTTACTCAGGTAGATTGCACAGTGCGTGCTGCCTGGCAGGTTCTTTCTTGACTCATACTGGCTTTGGGTTCTGCTGAAACAGGATCTGACTACATTTTAGGGGTTTAGCAGCTCTGACTGCATGACGTGTTCACATGGAGAGGTGTAAACATGCACGTGTGTTCTCTGCTCAGTGTTCCCACGCCTGTTTGTGCGGCTGCTGCTCAGTCCGTTCTTCTTGATGCTGGTTCTGTCCCAGTGCTGCTTCTCCGCGGTGATGGCCGGACTCGCCACCTTCCTCAACAAATTTCTGGAGCGGCAGTACAGCACCTCGGCTGCTTATAGCAGTCTTCTCATAGGTGTGTTATAGAATAATGCAGAGAAAAAACATAGATATTGATACATGGTACAGAACATGGAACACAAAGTTAAAGTTTTCTCATGAGAACTGATATCATGTGTGTTGCTTGTCCAGGTGCCGTCAACCTGCCCTCAGCAGCCATTGGGATGTTGTTGGGAGGTGTAATTATGAAATGCTGGGGTCTGTCACTTCGAGCCATTCCACGTTTCTCCATGGTAGTGCTCACTCTCTCCACACTACTGTGTGTTCCTTTGTTCTTCATGGGCTGCTCCACTCAAACAGTCTCTGGGGTTTATCCACAAAACACAGACAGTAGGTGAGTATAAGACAGCAAGCTTATAATTACATTAATCTATGCAGCATCAACTGCTTACTTCTCCTGTCCTGTTCATTAGTTAGAATATAGAGGTCACAATGACACACAGCATTAATTTATCTTTTATAGTATTATGGTCGTTAAATATATCCTAAAATGCCTCTGGCTTCATGATCAGCACACTTTTGATGACCCAGGTGGGGCTGTAAATAAAATATAAATGGGTAACCGAGAGCCCAAAGCACCTTTTTTTGTTTCAGCTTTGCAAACACCAGTCATTTTTAACACCTTATTGCTCTCAGGCGGTGACATGAAAGAACAAAAGTAAGTCGGAAGTCACTGTAGATAAATGTAAATGTAAACGTACCCAGATACCAAACTGATATTGGGCCAAGATTGGACTAACATCAGCCATCCCATTGGGTCAACACTGGGTGGAATTGGGTTGTTATCTGAAGTGATCCTTTGCCAACGTTGTGCAATGTTAGGTCAACTCTGACAGGGTTATTATGAAAAGTACTTTTGCAAAACATTGACACCAATATTGTTACCTGGGTAAAATGAGATTTTTTAAAAAATTTTTGGAAAGACCTTTAAACTAAGTATTTACATATTTGTAAAATATAAAAATTTCTATCAAGGGCAGAGACACCAAAATGCAATTGCATGGTCTAGTTGGGAAATCGATATGATAAATCAGTAACAGATGGTGTAACTTGATTTTATACAGTAACTTGTAAATGCAGCCAAAAAAAGAGTCCAATTTAAATGATAAAGAAGGGCATGGGAGCTCAGCGACTGGTCATTGGGAACAACAGTGATTGGTTGTTGGGAACAATTAAATGTAGGACAGTAAGTTTAGAAGTTTAATGATTTGTGGTTAAATAGAATTTGTAATTAAATTGGTATAATAAGTCACCAAATCTAGTAACAAAGTCACTATATTGGCAACACTGGAACTCACAGTCATAGACGTAAAGTTATTATTGTATAAAACCTTGCCAGTGCTTTTTTTCTGAGGTTTAGTCACTCAGCACAGTGTGTGTGTTCTGGCCTGCTGTGATTTTTCTGTGTCTGCTGTCAGCTTCTAAAGTGGGCTAATGTGTTTGACACAAAGCTTGTAAGTGTAGTTAAATCAGCCTAGCCTCACTCTGTGGATGTTGTTAATGGAGAACTAAAACGGTAGTGAAAATTACTGCAATGTCCTATTTGGCTTTTCATACTGCATCTGTCCCCTTACTGACTGTGGCACCAAATGAGAAAAGAACTAAGATTTCAAATACTGGGAACTTACTGTAAGTAGGCCTGTTTGTTTTCCACTAAATGAAATGGGACATTAATTAGGCTAGAAGCCAGACTTTACTTGTTTGCGCATATTCATGCTGCCTGTAAATTAAATTAACATCAAAACCTTCTGCATAACCATTGTGTCTAAGACCACCTATGTTTTTTTTTTTTTTCTCCTAATGTCCTACAGTCCGGTTTTGGTCTGCCATTCCAACTGCTCTTGTTCGAGTAGTGTTTTCAACCCAGTGTGTGATGATAACAACATTGAATACCGTTCACCATGCCATGCAGGCTGCACCAGCTTTACCAAGGACCCGAACAATAATTTTCGCATTCAGGTAAGAGACCAGTAAGAGACCTCAAAGACCTGACAAAAAAACCAAAAAAAACCTCCTCATATTGAGCTCTTAATTAACTCTTAACAGAGTGTACAACACAAGGTCCATGAAGACATGGTTAGCCAAGGTTGGAGTGGAAGAACCAGAGTTTCATAGTTTACATAGAAACTTGATCTTAACCCTGCTGAACATCTTTGGGCTGAACTAAAATACTGACTGCTCCTCAGGCCTCCTGACCTAACACCAGTGCCTAAATGTGGCTAAATGGGCAGAAATTTCCACAGCCATGATCCAAAACTTAATGAAAACCTCCCCCCAAAAAATAGGGATGTTGCCATTCTAGCTTTGGAGTGGGATCTTTAACAAGCAGGTACTGTATGGGTGTGTTGGTCAGGTGTTCACATACATTTGGCCATAATAATGTGTATGACTTTTTGAATTGTAGCCTTTATCTATCATTGGAGCTCATGTAGTGCCTTAGTAGAGCTTCAGGGTCAGGGCAAGACTAAAGAAAGCACAGCGAGCAAATGCCAGCACACAATGCACACTGATCAATAATGAGTATGGTCAGTTAATTACTAATTACCTGCATATGCAAGTTTAAATAGACAAACCAACTGATACATTTTGGAAATTATTCACTTGAAATGACATTTGTCCCGATCCCTTCCTGCGTGTCCTGGGTCATTACTAAGGACATAATGCTTCAGTGGTCCTACTTGTATTTTGTCCACGCACAAAGTGTATCATTACCCGAGAAGCATTAGCTAAGCTAGCCATCTTCTTAAACACAGCTAAGTAGCTTGCTGATCGACTGGGACGTCTTCAGTGGCCGCATTAGTTTGAGATTCTTAGATCACCATGTTTGCTAACAATGCAGCGTACAGTATGTTATATTCTGAATGTTGTCATTTTAAACAAGTCCAAAAGCTATAATATTGTGCAACGCTTCAGCAAGCTGGGTATAATTATTCTAACTACTGTAGTATCACAGTAAAATCAAATTCTTGTGTAAATGCATGTATGTACATATCTTAACGGGATCTGGGTTAAAAGTTTCTACAAAAACTTAAGTTGGCAAAGGCATTCATTAGGGATTCTTTTGGTTACTAGTACAAACCACCAGGAATTTATACGCCTCTTTTTTTTTTATAGATGATTGCATCAGAATACAATTACATAAGCCACCGGGACCCATTAGGAACACAATATTTCAGTCATCATAGATCACAAATAAAATCCGTTAGGACAAACACATACAATAGTTTAACAACTCTTTGATATATGAAAATAAAATTGGCTTTAAATGCAGTTAGCAGATGCTGACAATCCTTCTATGTGTCCACACAGTCCTTCAATAACTGCAGCTGTGTGAGAACGAGCAGTGGCTTTGGGGGTGCACGTCCTGGACCCTGTGCCAACAGCTGCCCTCACCTCCTCCTGCCTGTTATCTTCCTCATCTCTATAGCAGCCCTTATCGCCAGTCTGACACACAACCCAATCTACATGATGGTACTCAGGTACAAACGTGCGCTCACACATGCGTACACACACACACACACACACACACAAGGACTTGATTAATTTTTAATGAAAATATGTCACCCACATAAAGGGAACAACATGTGCCCATATTCCACAACAAAAGTCATACATTTTATTTAATTATGGTTATGTTTACATGTTGTGAAAAAAATCTGCAAAACAAGTTAATTTATATCAATTTTCCTTACATAACCTCTTCATTCACAAGAGTTTAATAAGACAGAAAGATGCTGAGACATTATAGAATCTCTGAATCTCTTGTAAAATAAGTGTTACCTCTGTTACAAAGCACTAACACTGTAAACCTTATTCAGAATTTTGAAATAAATGTTATCTTACAGAAAACATGCAAGTCTTAAACACATGTCCTTATGCAGGTTTTTCTGCAGAAACTAATGCCATAACTAATGGACCAGGTTCATATAAAACATATAGCTGGAGCTCTTGTCAGCGCTGCAGTTATACAATATTACTAACAACCTTCTCACCAACCAGAATCGAAACATTCAACGTCTCTGTGGTGTAAATTCTAAAACACTTCAAAACCCAGATTTTTACATTACGTTAATGATACCAAGATGTCTGAATCCCAGAGAAAGTTTGACATCTGTATTTCATTTGATGCAGGACAGTGCCACAGGAGGACAAATCTTTAGCCATAGGAGTTCAGTTCCTACTCATGAGAGTTCTTGGTGAGTATGAAATGCACTCTTAAAAATTTCTACTTAAACATATTCTCTCTCCATCAGGTTTGAGAGCATTTGGAAAAGTCTCATACTGCAATGATGCTTTAAATACGTTACTGCTGCTGGTATGAACAGGACTATGAACTGTTAGGTGCATTTAGTCGACTTAGACATTGCATGAGTCACACATAAAAAAAGAAAAAATTCCTTCTTTTTAATCTAGTCCTAAACCAAGGTCATTAGTGAAAGTTTACACAGGGAGAGAACAGATGACAATGCTCAGTGTAGTTACAGAAGAAGAAAAAAATGAATAAAGACATCTTACTATATGGCATTTCTCTGCAAGTACTGTTGCGCCCCCTTGTGGTAAATCAGTAGCCATGACGTTTCTCAGTATAGACATGTACAGTAGTTTATATACTATCTACAGTGTACGAGTTAGCTTAGTGGAATATATACAGTATTTTACCTAAAGAGACATCCAATGTTATTTAAATTTTTTATTTTCTATTTGACTTTTTTCTTCACATTCCTGACTGGATTAACTCTCAATTCAGCAACTTTGTGGTCTTCATATTTCTGAAACAGTTCATTGTTAACTATTATAAAGGATTTAATGCCGGCTCGTAATAGCAAAGATGTATAATTACCGAGGAAGTCTACACTCATTCATGACATCTGTGAGCTTAAAGGGTTTATTCGTGTTCTGAAGACACCATGCATTTTATCAGTCTGTGCTTTCCCAGACCTGGCACACAACATACAACTTTCTAGCCCTGTAGCAAACACTCCCCTTAATAGCTAACAGAGTAATACTACAAGGTGTCCCAAAAGCAACTCATGATAAACTTGTGTTAACACGTCATGGTATAATGCATGATATTGCACTTTTAAAGTCTTCCATTAAATGATCTTTGTGCTGTATTTCTTTCTGGTACACCATGACCTTCACATACACAGAAGAATATTTGCATGCCTGTAAAAAAGCAACAAATTACATAACAAGTCAGTTTTATCAAAGAGAAAAGAGGATTTTTTTTTTTTGGAGAAAAAAAAAACTAATGTAGGCCCCTGGGATTTGCATGAAAATAGAAACGGGTAAGTGTGACAAAGTTACCAGAAGAACTATTAAAGAATATTCTCGTGCATGCTCAGTAAAACCTAACAACTAGTTTACATACTGTATAAATCTGCGCAAATCTGTATCTAACACTGCTGATTATTTTTCAAGCAAAGACTGTGTTTATTTTATTACTCTTTAGTGCTATATAGGAGTTTCCTTTAAGAAGAAATTTTTTCATATGACATTTTTTTTTGGTATATGCCCAAGACTTTTGAACAGTAATGTAAGTAAAACAGCTGTTAGGTTTTACTGAACGTGCTGGAGAATATTACCGAGTTCTTCTGGTAATTTCGTCACACTTGCTCCTCCCAATTTTCATGCACAACCCAGGAGCCTAATTAAAAAAAAAAATTAGGCTAAGCCACTACGCCGCCATATAAAATATAAACCAAGTATAAAAAATGTTGGAAAACATTTTGCTAGAAGGACATAATTTCCCCCATGTGTGAAGACTTTTGGGACACCTTGTAATAATACTGAAATACTATGAAGTTGTTCCAGTGTGTGTAATTTCTTCATGGTCTACATTATTCTTGATGTTGGAGAAATTTATCATCATATGTAAGGGCAATCAGACACCACTGTGGATGCATACAGCACAACAGAACTGCAAAGTGAGTTAGAATTTGAATCTTGAATCGTTGTTAGAGAGCAGCGGGTTCATAAACAGCCTACAGCCCATAAATCAAATCGCTTTCATAAGCGAAGTCTTACTTCAAGACTTTAGTTCATTAGTTTCACACTTACTGTGAGGATTGAGGCTCTGAGGCATAAAAGTTCATATGATAAAATGGGCATTAAGGTCTACCTGGCACACAGTCAGACATTAAAAGCTTCAGCTAAATGTGATCTATTTACTTCATTTAACAACTACATGTCAGGGTTCTGTCAAGCATGGAAGGAAAGTAATTGCTTTTCTGTTTTTATGTGTAGTGTGGCTACCAGCTCCTGCCCTTTTCGGGGTGACGATCGACTCCACCTGCATTTCGTGGAAAGAAGTCTGCAAGAAAAAGCTCAGCTGCAGTTACTATGACAACAACCTGCTTAGAAACAGGTATGGGAACGTTTTTACTTGACCTAAATACATTTGAGGGTCTGTTTGGGCTGGAAATCAAAAAGTAATAAATATTGCCCATGTACATTTCTAGGACAAATTAACTGCAGATGTTTATGTGAAAGTGGTGAACGAATCTCTTATTATATAAAGTTATCTGTTATGGAACATGTGCTAGACTTTATGGCAATAAGAAGATGACAGTAATATTATTTGTGATATTCAAGAAGATAATAATATTGATAATGTCTATGGGTTGCAGGTATCTTGGTGTGCAGGTGCTGTTTAAAATTATGGGCGTCGCCATGCTGGCTCTGATAGGCTGGAAGGTTGGAAGAACCCAACAGTACAGTCTGGAGAAGAAGCCTGAGGGACAACTGTGATGCTCCAGTTCCTCTCAACACTCTCTCTTACTGTAGGAGATGCCCAAGTTTAAGAGTCCATTCAGCAAACCAGACCACTGACACCCTTTATTACCTGCCATCTTCTTTATGGCTCTGCTGAAAGGGTGTCTCTGTAACACATGGATGGACGTTCTCTTCCACTTTGCACTGACTTTGTAACCGTATCCTATAGAAGAGGCTTTCTAAAGACTTTGTGCCAGTGTTCATTCGATTTATGAACTGTTAGTTAAAGTTCACTTTGTTAAAAGTTCACATGTTATAATACTAAATCTAATAGTCTAATGTTAGACAACTAAAATATATGCTGCTGGTAGGAATGTCCTGGTTATACCCACTCATGAAAGAGAAGAATCCTGTACCTCTGTTCAGTTTGCATTAAATGTACTGAAAATATTATAGTGGGCACATAATTGAAAGGTTTCACCCTCCAGTCGGTGGATATGTGAAGAATAAGTGATGTACAGTATGTTACAGTGTCGTCAAAATTAACACGTTTATGTTTATAAGTGAATTGTCCATAATAGAGTTACAGTATTTAAGAGGCCTATAATTGGTCATACAATTAAAGCATTTAAAAGCTTAGAATGTTATTTTGTTATTGAAACAGTTTATGGAAATGGGTGTCTTCAATATTTGTAAATGTGTATTTTTGTACAAGTTAGAAATGTTATATTGTATAACCTTATTTTTTGACACAAGCAATAAAATCTTGCGATCACAAGTTCGGCGTTGCTTGTGGGTGTAAAAAATGCAGCTGCACCGTATTCTGAATATCACAGTGATACTATGCAGTAAACATGCACTTGTTTTGTTTAATAATCAGCACAGATGTGGTGCAGTAGTGCGCTGTGTAGTTTTGCTGACTCACAGCTCCAAGGCCCCAGTTTGATCCTGAGATCAGTGTACACTCTGGTTTCCTTCCATCTCCTTCAGTGTGTTTAAGTGTGTGTATGGGGTCTTGCTATATATTGTTGTAGCATTAGGTGTAAATTAACCTGCTTTGCATTAAATGCTCCCGGAATTGGCTCCAGATTCATGGAAAGCCTGGTGAGGAGAAACTGGTTACGAAGAATGAACAAATTAATGATCTTTATACCGAAACGTTTTATATAATCCATTTACAATAAATGCACAAAGTGTCAATACATAAAGGGTTATAGTAAAATACATTACGGTTCTTACAAATTGCACATAATACAAAAGGTATAAATACATACATACAGTATATACTGTTATACAGTATTTACATTTTAAAGGATACACAATTTATTCATTCATCAGTTAGACTGCTTATCCTGTGTACAGGGTTGCGGGGGGCCTAGATACTTAGGGCTTTAGGCGGGGTACACCCTGGACAATGTGCCAATCCATCACGGACGTGCACACACACACACACACACACACACACACACACACACGCACACACACACTGTGGGAATTGGACCCACGACCCTGGAGGTGCAAGGCGACAGTGGTACCCCCTAGGCCAACAAGAAGCCTTACACAATGTATTATTCCCAAATAATTCCCAAGCCTGGATAAATGGGAGGAAGGGTGTCTGCCGCAAATACCTGTGCCAAGTTGTGTGTGGATTAAATGGTCCGCTGTGACGACCCCTTGATGGGAGCAGCCAATAGACTACTACTTGGTGTATATCCACTTCAAATATACAGCCATAAACTTTTTGTAAAGTATGTATTCACAGGGGTCATAAAATATCTGTGTAAGGAAGTAAACTGGTAGGGAAAAATATTCATCTCATCCTAAATGTCTATACTGCTTATCCTATATACAGGGTAGTGGGGAGCATGGAGTCATAAACTAAAAATGTTTCACAATGAAGGGAGGCTCAAAATCAAAAGTACCAGTCAGTATCTGGTGTGGCCACCAGCTGCTTGAAGTACTGCAGTGCA
>JAOVVB010000016.1:16178162-16188448 GCA_028570985.1 Heterobranchus longifilis | reverse complement strand
ATTAATGCATTTTTTGGACGCCTTCAGCATTCCTTTACAATATAGAAAGAAATAAAAATCAGGAACGATCATGGAGTCAGAAAGTGACCCAAAACTTTTGAACGGTAGTGTATATATACATATATATATATATATATATATATATATATATATATGTATATGTGTGTGTGTGTGTATATGTATATGTGTACGTTTGATCTGAAACTTGAAAAATGAATTGATTTTGAAGAAATTGAGAAGAACGAGGACAGTTCAATGGGAAGCATGATGAATGACTTGTCGAGATGTTTGTCCTCCACATTGAAATAGCTCCTTAGTTAAATCCGTGGAATTTCAAGCTTTTTGGTGAGTCAGTGAGGGATTTATTTGTTGCTCAGCAGTCTGTGAGGCCTAGTCTCATTGGCAAAGCCATGTCGTGCCAACTTCCTGACTCAGTGTAATGAACAAGGCTATTGTTAAAAATTGCTCACACCAATTACTTCACCTCAACACCCAGGCTGCTGCTGCTGGCTCCTCTGTCGAGTCAATCTCTGGTCATCTCTTAAAATCAGGTAGTCTGAGTTAAATAATTTTTTCCTGGTTAGTTTAGCGGTGACAGAGCCGATAGTGGCAGTATGCAGTTTTCTGACTCACTGGGTCGCTCACGTACGCTCCGATCAGGAGGCAAATCTGTTAATCAACACGTCTCCAGGCAACAGTATTCTGCAAATCAAACGGCAAATGAAAGCTGGAATGCTCAGTACACTTGGCGCATTTGACTCGACCAGTCTGCCTATTGATTTGCTCCGATTGTTTACTCAGGATCTTAATGATAATGGCTGAGATAAATGCTTCCCTCGTTTTTTAATACCATTGCAGTTGGGTTTGTGAAGAGCTCTCAGACATCGGAGAGACGAAACGGTGCCGATTAACCTGCACCTTTTGGCACGCTTAATAGAATGAACCGAGCAGCTTTAATGGTGCTTTTTATGTTGCTAAAACTAAATTAGGGTTCAGTAGTTTGGTTAAACTTTTATTAATCCCGATTAAAGCTAATAATTCAATGCTGCTAATAATAATCATGCGTGATGAATAGATCCAAAAGCACCCCAGTCTCGAATGTTACGTTTACACTGTTTCGAGCCAGATGGATAAAATAACCTTTGACCAGACATTTCTTTCACTCTTATTTTATTATTGCAAACTGTTGTTCGCTTTGACTGTACTGAAAGCTTTGTCTACAATTAAATATGTGAGATATTGAGCGGGGCGACATGCTGTGTAAACTGCTTTCTGGGCCATTTATTCTTTTGAAAAATACTAATCACAAAAATCCACTGACGAAACATCACATTGTGCTACAGTTTATAAGCTGCAAGAAAATAATTGCATTTCTTTTTTTTTTTTTTTTTATAAAAAAAACCTTACTCTAGGCACAGATTCTTTGGCTTTTGGGACAACAGGTAATTTTACACAAGGCCATTTTTGCTTTACCTGCAGATAAATGCAGTTATCTATTCAATTAGTGTGCAATCAAAAGAATCTTGGGAAACATGAGGCAAGGGGCACGTTTATAGGTTTATTTTAAGGGGTAAGGGTTCATAAATAAGAAGCAAATACACCTAAACTAACCTGTACATGCAGTAAATCCATACAGTTTTTTTTGATGGGTGTAAAGTTCAGTTTTTTAAGAGGTTGTTTCAGTGCTTACGGACATGCGTTGGCTAGGCGTAGAAATGTAACCTGCGTGATGAGGCTTTCTGTACTGCTCATACATCTGACCCAACTGATTAGCTAATTATCAAGCTCTTCAGGAGCTGGGTTAAATGTGATAGGAGCAGGAAAAACCTCACACTGGGCACAGCAGTGGCTCTCCTTTGCTCTGACACGTTAACTCTTCCTTCCTCAGAGCCATTTTTTCTACAGACTTGCAAAGCTCTTTTTAATTATACATCACTCTTACTTGATTGGTCAGGCTTGCAAAGTCTGCTTTGGCTCCTGCGGGAGACTGTACATTCATATACTTTGTGTGTGTGTGTGTGTGTGTGTGTGTGTGTATGTGTGTGTATGCACACCTACGAAATGCACAGTCTGTTGCTCTCACAGCTTGCATTTCTCTTTAGTGCTCGGTGGTTCCCTCTTGCATTTTAATGAGATTCAGTGGTGAGTCTTTGTCTTCTCACTCCCTCTTCAGTATCTATTTTAAATGAGTTGCAAAATGAGAATTTTTTCAAAGTTATTTTATTTTAAACTGTAATAAACGTTATGTGCTGATAGAATATTATTCTATGCTTAATTAAAGATTCTGCATCATCACCATTATGTGCTCATGCATTGTATACTGCGGCGAGAGGCACTAGAGGACATCAGTGTTTTTGGGCGGGGCACACACTGACCATGGTACTTTAAACAATATTTTATAATTACTTTAATATGTTTCAGCAGGCAGCAGTTCTTTTGGTCTTAACTCAATTACTTATTCTTTAAACAACTATGTCGGAAGGTGCATCCCGTGGTCAGGGAAAAGATGTTACTCTATTTCAGAGCAGTTAACTTATTGGTCTGCATCCAGCAAAGAAAACAATTGGATTAAGAATTGTCCAATGTATTATTAAAGCCTGAATGGATAGTGCTGAACCCTCAACGTTGTGTGGTCAGAAAAAAAAACATCTTGAACAACCATGTCCAGAGATCACTTAAACACCTGGTGAAGTTGAAGTAGAAATCACAGCTGTGTGTTATAGTAAAATTAAGAGCATTTTCACATTCATAGTGGAATGAGAGCTCACAGGGTCGAGACTGAACAGCTGTGTGACCATGAGAAAGCCATTTGTTAATGAGACTAATAATAAAAAAGGCTTCGGTTTGCTAGCAAGCGTAAAGATTGGACTTTGCAGCGATGGGAAAAACTTCAGATGGTCTGATGAGTCCAGATTGTCAGTTTAAGAAGGGAAGCGCCTACAGTAAAGCGATGCAGCCATCATGCATAGTGCACCGTGTATAAGCCACTGGAGGCAGTGTTATGATCCTCAGTTGGTCCAGTCTAGGCTAATATGTTATGTGGTAATAAAAAAGAAAAAGTAATAAATGAATGTATAAGGTTGTCAAATTAATGCTAGGAATAATGCATACCATAATCAAAGCTGAAGACGGTAAAATGAAACATCAGTGTGTGACCATTTAAATCTTGGCATATCATTATCGCAAGGGCGAGTAATGGTCAAAATATAAAACTATATTCTTAAGCACTAATGCTGTAAAGTACTGAAAATAACAAAATGTGGTCATGCTGTTGTCTTTTGTGTTACAGTGTTTCCCTGTTGAAATATGTCTCTAAACCCGTCACTATGGTTACAGGTGATATTCAAGGCTATCACAAGATGCCAGTTGATTTTAGCCTTGTCCCAAAACATAATAAGGCCTGTAGTCCTGTTCACAAGGAATGTGTCTCTAGCCGGGATTGCTGCAGTTTGGTTACATGAAAATGACTGCAGATTGTATTTCACAGTCGAGTTATTTAACCCTTTTGTTCTGTACTTTACTCAGCAGTGTTATATGTCCCACATCACAAAGAGCTCTAAAAGAAACATGGGTGTAACGTTTTTACAAATACTTAGTATATCCTTTTTCCTTAAAGCTGGTGTATGTGTTCAGTGCCTTGCAAAAGTATTCATACCCCTTGAAATTTTCCACATTTTGTCACGTTACAACCTCAAATGTAACTGTATTTTATCGGGATAGCCCCCTTTACTCTGATACCCCTAACTAAACTCTAGTGGAACCAGTTGCCTTCAGAAATCACCTAATTAGCAAACACCCAAGAGTTCGCCTATGTGTAATTTAAACTCAGTATAAATACAGCTCTTCCTTGAAGCCCTCAGAGGTTTGTTAGAGAACATTAGTGAAGAAACAGCATCAGGAAGCCTAAGGAACACACCAGGCAAGTCAGGGATAAAGTCATGGAGAAGTTTAAAGCAGGGTTGGGATCTAAAAAAATATCCTAAGCTTTTAACATCTCACAGAGCGATGTTCAATCCAACATCCAAAAATGGAAAGATTATGGCACAACTGCAAACCTACCAAGACATGGTCGTCCATCTTAACTGACAGGCTGGGCAAGGAGAGCATTAATCAGAGAAGTAACCAAGAAGCCCATGGAAAATCTGGAGGAGCTGCAGAGATTCACACTCTCAGAATGGGAAATCTGTCCACAGGACACCAATTAAGGTGAATTTCGCAAATCTGGCCTTTATGGAAGAATGGTGAGAAGAAAGCCATTGCGGAAAAAAAGCCATAAGAAGTTCTGCTTGCAGTTTGCGACAAGTCATGTGGGGTACAAAGGAAACATGTGGAAGAAAGTGCTCAGGTCAAATAAGACCAACATTGATCTAAATGTTACTGAGAATCAGTTACATGTTGTGGGGATGCATTTTTTTTGTGGCATGGACAGGGAAGCTGGTCAGCATTTATGGGAAGATGGATGGAGACAAATACAGGGTAATCTTAGAAGAAAACCTGGTAGAGTCTGCAAGATTTGAGACTGGTGCAGGGGGCAGCAGGACAACGATCCTAAACATACAGCCTGAGCTACAATGGAATCAATGGAATCCAATTGAGAATCTGTGCTCGCTATTTTGCAAAGAAAATTGGAAAAAAACTTCACTCTCTGAAGCTGCTAGAGACATCCCACAAAAGACTTGCAGCTGTAATTGCAGCGAATTGTGGTTCTATAAAGTATTAACTCGGGGCCTGAATACGAATGCACGCCACACTTTTGAGGTAGTTATTTGGAAAACTATTTGGAAAATTTATCATTTTCCTTGCAATTCACAATTTTATGCCAGTTTGTTTTGGTCTGTCACATAAATTCCCAATAAAATACAGTTACATTTGTATTTGTATAGTAACAAAATGTGGAAACGTTCAGGGGGTATGAATACTTTTGCAAGTCACTGTAGGGATGTTCTTCTATTTTGGTGGCTTTTATTAAAAAAGATCCAAACTGTCTAGATTTGGTTACTAGGGTAAATGTCATGTTAGATTACGGCACACTTAGCATTAGCTGAGTTCGAAAATCTGGAAGTGGGAGGTTCTCACAAAGATAAAACAAAATGTGTGTGTGGGTATACTTTGTGTCACCTTATTACTCCAAGGGCGAAAGTACCCCAAACATAGCACTGTGCACATTTTTAAGTAGATTTGAGGATGATCTCTTAATATGATTAATTATCATTATTAATATTACTCACTCACGCACTCATCGTCTATACCGCTTTATCCTGTATTTAGTGTCGTGGGGGGGTCTGGAGCTTATCCCAGGACACCTAGGACATGAGGCAGGGTACACCCTGGACAGGGCAGGGCGCACACACACACACTCACACACACTCAATTTGGGAATGCCAATTAGCTTAACCTGCATGTCTTTGGGAGGAAAACCGGAGGAAACCCATGAAGAACATGCAAACTCCATGGAACTCCACAGAAACGGGAATTGAACCTGGCTGGGAATCGAACCCTGGCCCTTGGGGTGCAAGGTGACCATGCTAACCACTACACCACCATGCCGCCATATTATTATTATATTTTAAGAATTGTAAAATGGGTCATTATGTATTAGACACACTGTAAGGGTTACAGACAAGGCCAATGTTTAACATAACAGATTATAACTTTTTACGGAAGCAATACTTATAGATACGTATAGAATATACTTTTATAATACGTATAGAATATACTTGAGCATATACGGTACAATTATGGGATCATGGTTGAGTTTCAGGTGTACATTGTTGTAAACAGCAGTAAAAACATCAAATCTTTATATCCACTGTGATTTCTTGTACTGATGGCCACATCACAATGAAAAATGTCACTGTCAATCTGAAAAACATGAGTACACAGAAACATAAAATCTCAATTTCATTATTACATTTGATTAATTTTAACCTTGGCAAGAATATCTTGATTTAATATGATACAATACTCTGAATAAACATGCTGACAAAACGGAATGCATATTTTAGGGAATATTGATGTATTTTCATAATCCTTACTGCCAGGTTCATTCATCGGACATGGTTGATAAATTACGCCACCTTCTGGGAACCCTGCAGGGCTCACCCGTCCTCCGAGTGGGCAGTTTCTCCGCACGCGATTGGTTCGCTGTGGGTTGGAAAGTCTCAGTCCTCCAGAAGCCATTACTGAAGCTGTCTTGTTATAAGTCTTCACAGGCAGCCCTTCAAACTGTTTATGAGCACCAGTCAGAATATATAAAATAAAAGATTATGAGGTGTACAGATTGAGTCAACTTGTTTCCTTTTAATTTATTGACAAATATTTCTCATTTCCTCTTGGCCCACATACCCAATCGACATGGCAGAAGAGAACTGGGATGCATTCTTTCAAGACTGTGGATATACATATAACGTTGACGACAAGCTCTGTGCGTTGTACAGGAAGAGTGTATGTTGTACAGTAATGTAGTTAATGTAGTAGTGCTTTGACCTTTGCTAGCTGCCTGCTGATGGAGCCTGCTGTGGAGTGGAGTGTATTGATTCAGAGGTCGAGGTCAGCAGCAGCGTAACCAAACTGGAGCACTCTGAGTAGGCCAGAGCTGTAAATCGCAAAGTAAACACTGTAGTGACAGGAGAGATGGAGTCACTTGTCCTAGATTTCCCATAATGCTTTGCTCAGGATAACCATTTAATGCGTAATTGAGATGCACATAGATTTTTTTTTTATGCCTCTACGCTGGACTGGTAAATCTGTAATGCCACAGTAATTGATTGGTCTCTAGGAGTATGAAACTTAATTAATATTTTGTTCATTAATTTAAAATGAATTTAACGATATTTGGAAACTGCTTAACGACCACAATATATAGGGAATCATTTATTTAGAATGTAATTAGAATGATCAAATGGATTGTTTCTGTGATACCAGTATTCAAGGTAAATATTGTAAGGTTAGATAACACGAGTAAAGCTAACTGACGTTATAGCGCCACTGCAGGTATCCTCTAGGAAAAATAATATTTTATCAATATCGATTTACACCAGCAAACAATAAACATTATTGCAGAAATTATAATTGATAATTATAATCCTAATATTAGAAATATTAGCATTATCAAATTTCATTAGCTTTCAGTCTCCTTACTATGTTACTAAAAACAATGTACAAATATAAATTTTGATATTTAGCATTATGTAATTATCTAATGTTAACGTTACAAGCTTTTTTTTGTTTCTGCACTTGATATTTAGATGAAAATAATTGTAAAATATTTCAAAAAGAGAGCAAAGTAAGCACCTGGCTGCCTGCCTGAGGGTCTCAATCAGTGGGATGAACCTAGAGGAATTCAACTAAAAAGAGCATTAAATCCATCCATCTATGAACCTTTGTAGTCCAGCTAGGACCGTGGAGGGCCAATGGTGCCCATTGTATTTATTTCCATTTTGTACGACCGTGGTAGGACCTTCGGTCACGATTTGGGAACGCCAGTTAACCTAACCTGCATGTCTTTGCACTGTTGGAGAACCTGGAGGAAACCCACCAAGCATGAGGAGAACATGCACACAGACCCAAAGCGGGAATCGAACCCAGGACCTGGAGATTCAAGGCGCCAGTGCTAACCACAAAGACACCATGCCGCCAAAAAGAGCATTAAAGCTTTGTTTCTAAGTCCAAGATGATTAAATGTTCAAATTCAAGTTTGCCATGCAGGGCTGCAGGGAGAGTTAATCAGTGTCTTACATCAATATTTTTACAGGGGGTGTTTAAGTCAAACTGGGATCTATGATGAAATGTTTCGTAACAAAATTCGTAGCATAATTGGCATTTACAGACAATCCCGGCTGAGCCCACTGATATCATTCTTGTGAACGTTCAGCAAGGAACTCCAGACCCTTGAAAATCGTAACTTGTCTCCAAATTGCAGAATTGGTCTGTTGGAACTGTACACACATTCACGAACAGTGCTTTCACATTGCAGGAACTTGACTGGGAGTTAAGTTCCACATCCTAAATGTTCTCCAAGCCATTTCTGCATGTTTGGACCATTAAAGGAGTTCCTAGGAGGCCAGTGTTTCAGACATAACGCAGGCAGTGGAATAAGTACATTAGTGTAGCGGGGATTATATAGAGAAATAAAGGGAGTTTTTACTCTCCTAACAGTGTCTTCTTATTCTGGACAGTCAAAGTGCATTTCAGATTGACATATTTAACTTTCAAGTGCAAAAAGTAGGGTCTGAGGTCCACCCACCACAGTCTCACAAAAAACAGTGGGAAACGCTGGTGCGATAGTGATTTGATGAACAACATTCATGCAGCCGTAATAGGCAATATCACATGTCGCTTTAGAGTTGATGAGGATTTTTCTAGTTTGTACTTTCATATTTTTAAAACCAATCAGAGATTTCAGAGGCAGCAAGTGGTATGAGAAAAGCTAACAGATAAATTAGTGCAGGGGACAGAAGCAATGCAAAACTATTGCTTCATTTCAGACTTAGAATTATATTTAATAAATTGGAATCTGTGGTTCCAAAAAAAAACCCACACAAATATGTCTAGGTCTGAAAATGAAAGATTATATCATATTAAATGTATTTACAAATTACTATTATATTACTATTACTATTATTATTTTATTAAATTATATTGATTGTTACACGACACCTTGTATGAGATGGTCCTGGTAAAATTCAGGTTAAATAACAGTTTTCGATAACATGGTTTAATGGGCAAGGGATGTAGCCTGGTAACGATGTATTAAATAATTAGCATCATTTAAAACCACCCTACTATCGTGGCTTTTAGACAAGCATCATACTGTAGCAGAGATCAAGCAGAGATTATCATTCTGTTGTTTGCCGTTGGCACCAAATCTGCGAGCAATGGTATCTGTGATCGCAAAATAAGACCAAAAGTTTTACTATATAAAGGCAACTTAATGCAAATGGATGTTGTTTGTTACTCTGCTACATTCCTGGAGCCTTTTTTTTTTTTTTTTTACCCCAGAGCACCTTAAGCATTATCTATCGGTTTCTGTTTGGATTTAATAAGCTTCGCTATCGGCAATTAAAATATTGATTATATGACTGCTCTTAATGAAACCTCAACACTAAAAGTGAGGGATGATTAGAATACACGTAGGTTGTAATTTCTTTATGGTGATTCACTGTTTGCTGGAAGCACACGAGGACTCGGTGGGGGTGAGGCTTGCGCAATTCTGCCAAGACGATTAAGAAATCAGAGATTTACAAATTGCAGATATTTACTCGTATCAGCAGTTTCCTTGCTAGCTTGGGGTTGAATTTATTCTTATAGAGTACGCTGCTTTTGCTTCTGGAAGTATATGTTCTTAATGTAAGTCAGTGTATTTATCTTATTATACCAGTACATAACTGCATGCTACGTTAAAATTCGGTCCTGTATATGTACTATGGCACGCATAAACCAGTTGATTAATACGATATTAATTCAATAGTCACTGCTGTGGACAGATGTTGACTCCTCTCTGGCAGAGGTTAAAGAAATTTTTAAAATTTGGATTTCCGAGAACACTGAACCCCAAAAGTCTGGTTCATTTCGATCAGTGAGAACACAATCACTCCGCACTTGGGACCCGTTTCACAGTCCGCTGGAAAAGGTGGTATGGCCTACTACAAATCCACAGCTGATGCAGTAGGAAGGCAAGCAAGAGCATTGCTTTTCCAAAATGTCAGTATTATTAGGCTTAGAGTGAAAGTTAATTGCCTTGTTCTCTTCTTTGCTTGTGTTTAAGGAAGTAGCTGCGTACTGCCACCTGCTGTATCGGAGGGTGTAAATACACAAGTGTGCCCTAGAACGGTGCACAAAAAAACGATATGAACGCTGGCCAGTGGGGGAGGGGAAAATGTGAGAAATGTGAAAATGTCGATCTAGTACAGTCCCCTACACAATTTCTTTTTTCTTTCTTGTGTGTTAAGGTACAGTTATCACTTTTGCCCTAAGTGGAGATGTACAGTATCTGTTACTTCTATTATCCTTTCAAGCTAAACGAGATTTAAATTGTTGCCCTGTGACAGGGTGGATTTCCATCGTGAATAAAGCGGCATTAGTATCACCATCCCGTCTCACTCAGCCAGTTTAGAGCCACCACCTCAAGAAAATCCGACCCAGACTCTTATTACTGAAGGGGAACGACGGTGAACGACCTTTCAGACCCTGCTGCATCCTCCATCCGTCATTAAGTTTTAAAGATCTTCCGCATCATACTGGGTGCTGTCAGATTCCCGCAGCCAGCTCATTCTCACCAGTGTATT
>JAOVVB010000016.1:16158412-16169728 GCA_028570985.1 Heterobranchus longifilis | reverse complement strand
AGACGACTCGTTCATCTGAGTCATGTTAAAGATTCGTTCAAAAAGAACGAATCGTTCATGAACGACCCATCACTAGTGTCAAATTCAGCGTTAATGCGTTTATATTACAAGAGGAAAAAATCGCGACGGTCCCTAATTCTGCAGTAGTCGCACGTGCTGCGTGTTTATTTCATGTTCTTCGCGTTGTAAATAAAAGCGGATTAAAGCATACCGTATACGGATTTAAGTAGGGGGAACAAATTTTTTTTCTTTATTAATCTGTTCACCGAAAGAGCCTCACAATAAGAATTATCCGGGAAAGCCGAACTTTCCAACCCTCAATACAGGGGAAACCGGAAGTTTGTTTTCCTACTCCCGGAAGTTTGCGGGGCCGTGACGTCACACGGAGCGCGAAGTTTCCTTTCGGAGAGTGAAGCTGGAACAACAGAAACAACAACATGGCGGAGAGCGTTGAGTTCCTGACCGCGGTTAAACTGGAGCCTGATGACGACCCAGGAGGTGAGAGGCTCCAACATATTTAACATTGACGTTATGACAGCGCATTTCATTTTAGATATTACAGACTGCGTGTATTCGATAGTGGAAAAAAAACACAAAAAATAAAATAGAACAGCCGTTAAACCATCAACATGTTGTGCGCTAACAGTCAGCATGAATGAGTCTGAGTTCACAGAGCTTTTTGTGTAAATATTTTCCCTGTGTTTTCTAAACATTGCAGCGGAATTGATAACTATAAGGATTAAAAGCCTCGGTTTCATGCTGACATCATCTAATAAAGGTTTTGTCTGTACATTGGGTCAGAAGTCTCTCTTTCACTGATATCTTTACATTTCATACACTGGAGGACCAGAAACCAGTCTCAGAAACGTTGTGTCTATCTGTATGTCTGATTTTAACATGTGAATTATTGTCTGCATTTAATGGAACTTTTGCAGTACTTCAGTGTTTACCTGAATTAAACCTGCACCATAAATGGAATCAAAATGTTGAGTAGAAGTGAAGTTATAAGCAGTTATGTGCCAGATTATGTCATATCATCTAGCGATTTTTTTTCTTCTTTCTAATCTAACACTTTTCCCACTTTTTCACTTGAGGTGGTCGTGGCAAAAGGGACACTCAACAGGGCCAATCACGTTTACCGCGTATCAACAGAGAATGCGCAAGACACAGAAATAACTGTAATGCACCTGCAAGCTCAATACACACACACACACACAGACACACAAATGGCAGAGCGACCCCCAAAAAAAAAAGGTAACTACACTATGAAAACTGAATCTTTTTTATTTTATTTATTTTCTTCCTAATTTAGTCATGTAGGGGCTCCCACATTAAGCTACTACTACCACTCAGTCAGGAGGGCCGAAGACTATCACAGACCTCGTGACGCCAGCCGACCGCATCTTTTCAAACTGCTTGCTCACGCACCGTTGGGGGCAGCGTAACACACTCGGAGGACAGTGCTATCTGCCCTTTCCGCTTGTGCGAGCTCACAGACGCCCCTGATTGGCTAGTAGAGCCGTGATTAATGTGGGAGCACTAAGTACCTCTCATTTCTCCCCTCTGAGAGAGCTCGGCCAATCAGCTCTCTCTAGACCTCCGGCTGCGAGAGGTTACAGCATCACCCAGGAATCGAACTCGCGATCTCGGAGGCGCCACATAATTTAGCTTTATACATATTTACTTACAAACTCATTTCTATTTTTTTTTATTCTGCAAAGCCGCTTTGACCATTATTAAAAGAGCTTTATTAATAGAATTAAATGTTTTTTTCCTTTCTAACATCTCAGGCAGCTTTTCCTCGCCACAGTTATCATAATCACAATCAAAATTTGTTGTAAAATGTTTTTAAATTAGTTACTTGGAATCGTGTCTTAAACCCTGGATTGGGAACCCGTTGCTGTTGTTGTTTCTTTCTATCACTGTTGCATCTTTATTAATTTTTGTCACTTTTTTTTTTTTTTTTACACCGATTCTAACAGCATTTAGGGATTTTTCACAGTTCTGGAATTTCCATTTCCTCTGCACAGCATTACAACCACAGACTGATCCGAACCCATATTTAACATAACAGAAAGACTGGAGTAAGACATGAGGACTGAGCGGTTCAGAGAGAAGGAGACTGAATCTCATAACACATGGCCGGCCTTCATTATGTATGCCATGGCATGTACAATTCAGAGATTCTAGGGGGATCAGTGAGTCTCTACAGAAATCTCTGGAACTCTTCCTATATAATTAATGCTCCAGCACATGTCCTGTAATTTGACATGTGTCAGGACCATGACAGGTCCTTGCGTTGCCATCCGTCTGAAAAGAATGAATAAAGTCACAGCGGTCTGAGTCCATATAAAGAAACGATGGGAAAAAGAATAATGCAGTGGAAGGAGTCAGCTTGTCATTTCTCTTGAGATACCTCATGCCCTTGGAGTGTGTCCTCGATGCACGCGACTGCGCATCTCGACAGATGCGGGTATCGCGTTTTTGGCCACAGTCCATTTCGGGACCATTTGCTCGTGTTAATATTGTGTCAGGCAGTTTCGTGAATTCCACTGGTATTTTAAAATGACGGACAGATCGATAATTATACCTTAGTCCAGGCGGTCACTCTGTGCTCAGTCCTCTCAGGTGTGCCTCCTTTTTCCTTCCGTGTTCACTGAACCGGAGACAGGGAACATTTCAACAAGTCTGTTTAATGAGACTTAGAGAGAGACAGACTGTTTCTTCCAACTGTTCCTCCTTATTAATTCAATTGAATTCAATTTTATTTATCTAATGCTTTTAACGATGGGCTTTGTTATTTGGGGGCTTTACAGAATAACAAAAAAGGGAGGAAATCATGGAAATATTCGAGATCCATTAATCGATTGTTTCCTGATGGATTTGATTTCAATGTTGTCATTTTCACACTGTCTATGTTATTATCAGTAGGCACTCATTTAAACCTGTTTCCTATCCTCATGCGGTCACATGGAATATATACTCCCACACAGTGCGCTAGACGTACTGATGCATGGAAAGAGGCGTGAAAGACCTGCATTTCTTCTGAGAGTCGTACCTTACCGCGGCTCCTGAGCCCTATCAGGTCACTGCCAGTCTCAGCAGGAACACTCGTCTGATCTTATTGGACACACTCGGAAGGAAAGGCTTTCTTCATTCCCAAAGCGCTGTCAGGCGGCAGGCGTGCACGGCGGGAAATCTAATTTAAACATTGAAACGTGGTGCCAGCCTCTCGCTGGCTGAATTACAGAACACATAAAGGCTTCCTGTCATATATTTTAAATCCTTTGTTGCTCTTTAGAAAGGGGGAGTGTGGACGTAAAATGCTTCGTTAGCCTGCATAAGAAGAAATGATGGCGCTACTAAGGAGTGTTTCTATTGAAAGCTTGAATGGGGTAGATTGGTTTTAATTCATTCTCAATAAATATCTTAATTCCGATCAGGGTCCTTGTGGTTTCGGAATATATCGCAGGAACAACAAGTGTAAAGTGGGAATACAACCTGGGAAGCGGCTGCATCACAGCTGTCATGTCCAATCTATTCTAAATTGATTCCTTCTTGTAGAAACACAGAGATAGCATGAAAGCAAAGCAAAGGTAGGCATTTGGTAAAGGACAGAATGTGTCCGTGCTTTTGCTTTGCCTTTTAATGTCACAGCATATTACACATTTTTCAGTACATGGAAACAGATGACAAACATACAAACTGTCCATATATTCCTGAACACATAAGGAATGCACAAACGGCACTCACACTACCAGTCAAAGGTTTGGACATATCTTCTAATTCCACTGTCTTTCTACATTGTAAAAATATCCTCTTTGAAAACTTAATATTGAGATACGTGTCGCTGCTTATGCTCTGTAAAGTCTTCCTAACGGCTCTGATCTGAGGTGCTGTTTGTTAATTGGTGATTTTCGAGACTGGTAACTCTAAATTAACTTCTCCTTCTGCAGCAGAGGTAAGTTTTAGTCTTGCTTTCCTGGGATGATCTTCATAAGAGCCAGTTTGGTGCTTAATGGGTTTTTCAAATACTTTTCTTGCAATAACTATTCCAGAACAGCTGATCGTCATGTCTTAAAATAACAACTGACCGTTGTTGTAATTAATTATTCAATTCCATATGTTATTTTATATTTAAAAAAGTCCAGTATTGTTATAAAAGGTAGAAAATAAATTCAGACCTGTGTCCAAACCTTTGACCGTTATTGTACCATTCTTTCTTTAGAAAACATAGCAAATAGCAATAAAAAAAAATGCATATTGAAATGATATTTGTAAACATTCCTTGCACTAATTGTGACTTTAGAGCATTTATTTCATGAAATAAAATGCCACCATAGCAAAAGTTTCCAACAATACACCAAAATAATGCAATACAAAAAATGCTATACAAAGGTACTATTCAACATAGTCTCCATCACAAGCCATGCATTTACACCATCACTAAACCCAACTCTGGATTTCTGTTTAAAAATCCCTTTTCTCGCAGTCGATGCTCTCCCACTGGGGAGTTTGACTTCAGTGCTGGTCTCCCCTTCTTTAAACTTTTTCATCCATCTGTGCGCATTGCTCTTGTTAGTGGTGTCATCACTGTAAACATTCTGTAGCACAGCGTGAGACCATCAACTGTGACAAAGGGGATTTTCAAAGAGAATTTGAAATTGAAGAGTCGGGTTCAACGATGGAGAAATGCAGAGATTGTGTTGAGTAGTACCTTTGGATAGAGAAAGTCAATTAAAAATATAAATATACATATATTTTAACAGTTATTGAACTTTAGTAAGAATGTTTTCAAAACATTATTTGAAATTAAACTCATTTATTCGAGAGATGCACACAGCTTTTAGTTAAAGGGAGATCACAAAGTGCTCCGAACTTCCTGTACGGAACGGTGTGAATATGAATACGGTTACTGTTACAGTCCTAGAACCTACTATTAAATATTCATTAACTATAATGAAATATAATTGCAGAATGTATATAATACTGGAATTGAGTATTATCCATGATGATATGGAGCTCATTTACTTGTACACACATTTATAAAAGATATCCTGATAGCAACGGGTGTACAGTAGTGAGTGACGCAAGGCTAGTGTAAAAACAGACTAATGAATACAGGACATGAAGTGACAGCGGAAGGATCAGAGCAAGGCAAACTGTACTCTGTGAAATGATCAAGATAAGGAACTACAGAATCTTCTTACAATACAGTCCACCTGAAAAAACACCGTAAACATCACCGTAAAATCAGGAGAAAATGTAATAAAGTCAATCATACTGTAGGTAAGTAAAAAAAAAAATAACAGTGCTTAAACAGTTTTTTCTAAATGATAATATAGATAAATAAGGGATGAAAAAGCATTAAAAAATAAATAATTATCCTGATGTTAGATGCAGTTGCGGGAAATCATTTTACAGAATAACAGCCCTGTAACCATGTGAGGCTCTTCTAGCAAACGGAGGAACGATGAGCATACCTGGGTAGAATATATAAAAGTGCAGGCTGCACACATTGAGCTGAACAGGAATTTGACATATGCCTCTACAATAAAGGCCATTTAGTGCAATCCTGAACACCTGCACTCTTCATTCTGAATTTGGAGGAAGCAGGTTATGTCAGACCCGCTGCATGTTAATTAAGCATGCATTTCCTCGTCGAAAAACACATTACGCAGTGAATCCACTCTGGAGCCGTGCCCTACAATTTCCTTCCTCTAAATTTCCATAGTGTTGGAGTGAATCGCATGCACACGTCTGCTGTCTTTGCTGCAGGACGGACTCTCTGTATCGAATATTGAATTGTTCTGTGCAAGCCTGCAAAGTAAATCATGCTTGTTGACTCGCTCTTGAATCGCTTTAAATAAGTTTAATACTCTGTAGTTCTATAAATAAAGCAACAAACATAAAAAATTCTGTTTGCCATTCAGGATCGTTTGGATGTTTTAAATAATGCAACGTTAAGAATATGGTTTAATTTGCACGGAGAGGGATGTTATGTGTCCTGTGTACTGTAACGTTCTTGGTGTTATTAGGTTTACGTTTGAAAGGAAATCTCAGCAGAGTTTATTAGCTTGATCCGTCCTGAAATACATCGAGAAATATAAAACTGTAATGACGCCTCTCTCAGATTTTATACCTCCGCCCCTTCCTGAATTCTTGATGCTCTATCTTTCCTCCCTGTGTCGCCAGGCTTGCGTGGGAGCCGGGGCCAAGATGCCTGCCCTACCCTCGTTTATTTTTTTATCTCTTTCTTTGCCAGTGGGAAGCAGTGCCAGGGAGTGGCCGAGGCTTCTGATTGGTTCGTTGTCTCTGGGTTTTGCTTGCAGCCCACAGGGATGAGCCAGTGCCACTCTGTTCCACAGGGAAAGGTGATGATTTTGCAGTATTAAAAGCGTGGAGATAAACATCCAATTCAAATATAGCCAGTCATTTAGACAAGGCTAGTATTATTATTTCATTCATATGATTCTAACATGGTTGCAGATAAACTGGCCTATACAGAAATCCCAGAAAGTACCGCTGTTCTCTTCACTCCACATTTATGGCGAGGTTGTACATCAGTATTAGCGCACTAAAAGGATCCTTCCTCCTAAATCAGCGGTCAAGGTGGGGGATGAGCTCAGGCTTTGATGAGAAAATGCATCTGTCTGAGTAGAGCGAGACAGCCGTGAGATGTACAGCAGAGCCTCTCACAGCTCCATCAATCAATACAGTTTGCCTGTGAGTTCACGTGGTTAAATAAAGAAATCTGTTTGGGGATCTGCATATTTTAAAATCAGCATGCCAAAATATATTTATCCACTAACTGTCAATTTATTCCTTGGATTCTGATGGTTAGTTGGAGTTGGAAAGTAATTGGCCGTCTAAGATAGAGATGGGAATCACCAGTCAGCATCCGATACGATAGTATCATGATACTTAGTGATGGATTCGATTAAAATAAGTATCATGATTTTATAAATACTCCAATTCTATTTTGATACAATTTTTATTTTTTTGGGGGGGGATTTTTTTTTCCACGATTTTGTCGTGTCCAATTCCTCCCCGTCACTAGGGGGCTCCCACCTTAAGGCTACTATTACCACTCAGTCGGGAGGGCCGAAGACTATCAAATGTTTCCTTTAACCCACTTGACGCCAGCCGACTGCATCTTTTCAAACTGCTCGCACACACACGGAGCAACACACTCGGAGGACAGCACTATCCGCTCCTTCCACTTGCGTGAGCTCAATCAGCTCTCTCTAGACCTCCGGCTGTGAGAGGTTACAGCATCACCCGGGAATCGAACTCGCAATCTCCAGATGATAGGACGAGCACTTCCCCGCTACACCAAATTAAACAAAATTTTATTCTCCTTAATCTAATCAGCTTGTTTTTGTTTGGTTTTTAGGACGAACCTCTTTCTTGCCAAAGTCTCCACCGGGATTCATAGTGGCAACCAGTCGGAATTTCTTCCCGGCGATGATGAGCTCGACGTCGTCATCGTCGCCGCTGCCTTTCTCTGCCAGGACCAGAGACTTCTCCGTTTCCAGGACGCTGCAGACACCAAGGAACAAAAATCTTATACAGGAGTTGAGGAGGAGAAAAATGAATGAGTCCAAGAGTGTGTATATTCTCCCCCCACCTGTTGAGTCTCTCCAACACGGAGTCATCAGCCAGCGAGATCTCGTCCATCAAAAACACTCCGTCCTGTTTCATCGCGAGCACCAGGGGACCGTCGCGCCAGTCAAACAAACGCCCGTCTTCAGCATCCGACTTAAAAACATAAACAAAAACCTCTGACCTCTGCATTTGATGTGTTCTATCAAAATTTGATCTGTTTTATTTCTCTCTTCCTCATTAGTGTTCTCTATAAGCAGCGCAGTGCTTGTTTATCTCACCTGGCCTGTTCCCGTGTGTCGGACCGGCCGCAAACCGCCCAGGAAATCGGACGTCTCCATGTGCAGGTGGCAGTTCACAGCGAAAAACTTCTGTCTGGCTAGAGCGGCAAACAGCTGGCATATTGTGGTCTTACCACATCTGTAGAGACACAATTCAGACAACTGTATGGTCATGGGGTGCATACACGTCATCATTTATACACTCAAATGTGTTAAAGGTTCCATTTGAATCATGCCAGCTTTTTTCTTCTTCTCTCATGTAGAAAGCTGAAACATCATCACGTAGCAGTAAGAAAAAGGTCTCAGGCTAAACCAGAATTAAAGGGCGCATATTACAGAAAATTCACAATTATTATTTTTTTGTAAGTAAAAAAAAAAAAAATCACTGTTTTTTATTCCACTTTTGTATTTGAAGAGGCTTAAACAAACCAATTAGATTTTCCACCTGATGTGACCTCATAAGAAAAGCCCCTCCCCCAGTGTGTTGTTTAGCTGTGCTGCTCGCTGGTGGGGCGTGGCTTATTTACATAGACACTGAAACAGTGTGTTTGGACGAGGAGTGAAACAGAGCAAAAATAAAATATGGGACCTTTAAATGAAAATCCTTTGTGGATCATCCCATGTGGTTATGTTTGTTTTAGTATGTTTTAGAGATCATGTTTTTACCCGGTGTCTCCCACCAGCAGGACGGACTCTCCGAAACGGAGGGCGCGACCCACCAGCACGGCGAGTCTCCTCATGCCTTCGGTCCAAACCACGTGACCGAACTCCTCCGGCATGCCAGCAATGCAAGCCACGGACGGATCTGACAATCACACACACACACACACACACACACACACACACACACAGCTTTAACCACCAGTGACAAACTGGACTTTCACTTAACCCATGAAACATACATAGAATTTGTCCTGTAATCAGAAGTTGCTTTCTAAAGTACAACATGTATAAATGCTTGTCCTGCGGTGAACTTACTAAACTGGGTGGTGACCAGAGCCTCAGAGAACAGCGCATCCGGGTTAACCGTCCTCTTAAAGTGCTTCTCCAGAATGTTCTGGATGGTTGAAGCCTCCTCTGGTTTACGGACGCGGCCCGCCAGCAGCATATACCCTGGTTACGCCGGATGAAAACAACTCGGATCAAAATCAACTGACAGAAAAATTATTTAACGCAAACAAACGCGTATTAAATGTTTTAAAGTCAGAGTTACCGTCGTCGGCCAGATGCTGCAGCCAGTCGCGTGACGAGTCGTTCTGTTCCTGCAGTCTGTAGCGCTCGGCCCATCGGAACAGATCTCTGAGCGTGATGTAACCACGCTTCCCGGCGAACACGCTGGATCCACGCCGCAAGGACTAAAACACACACACATGCAGAAATGTTTTAGGAGATTACTATTTATTTATTTAAAAAGAAACACACAGGGTTTAACCAATGTGTGACAGTTCTGCAGGCGGGTGGCGAGAGATCATTTTGAACAAATAAATAAATAAACAAAATCTTTATTTTAAATTTTGTAATGAGGTCTTGACTATTATCATATGTCAAAAGTAATAAAAACAAAGCCAAGGTTTGGGAGGGGCCACGACCTGAAATTTCTGAATGGTTGAGTTGATACACTTTCAATCGGTTAAATTCTTAACAATTAATCACCAACACTTATATATATATATATATATATAAAACTAGAATAATGTTATATGAAAAAAAATAAATACAAGCAGAAAGCTTGGATTCAGTAGAACAATACGGAGAACTTAATACTTCAACACACTGGACTATAAAATGTTATCAAATTAACTCAAATTTGCTGAAAATCCAGTAACACAAAACTTCTTCCACGCTTTTAAGTAAACACTATGACTGAACGTTTATGCTGACAATCAGGTCACAATGCTTAACATCATTGCTGCTTATGGCTACCTTAAAGATAATCTGAGAAGGATATGTTTTGTTTCATAGTGACACTTTGACTGAACCACTGACTCTACTACTACTACTGATACACATCTGATGCACTGAAACATCTGTCAGAAACAGACGAGAGGGAAACTCAATCCTCGGCAAAACAATTTACGTAAATGTATTCGTTCGTAGTGGCTTCAATTACAGAAAGTAAGTCTTATACCCTTTGACAGAAATATACAGTGGAACCTCGGATTGCGAGTAACACTGTTTGCGAGTGTTCCGCAAGACGAGCAAAGATTTTAAATAAATTTTGACTTGGAAAAAGAACAAGTCTTTCGAGATGAATTATGTCCGTAATCCAAGGTTTCACTTTACAATATAAATCCTTTAAATCACGAGGTGGATCCTGGCATTTTGTCTGAAAGCTGTTTTCCACTGTATTGGACTGTGAACTCTTTAGTCGAGGATTTTCTGAAATTAGGATTATTCACCATCAGGACAGACGTTTTCCATCATTGTACTTCCGGACTGATTCATTGAAACCGGTGAGGCCGACTCATTTCTCCATCCCACACGGATACAATATACCAGACTTTAGACATTTTATACATTACACTGTATACACTGCAGTGTCTATTTTTTTGTACAATACACGTGAACTACTTCCGTGATTTGTTGACAACTACGGATGTTAGATATGAACCGCGGTCCGTTCATATCTGCAGAAATTCATAACTCGAATGTTCGTAAGTCAGGGACTACCTTAGCTTTTAGGCAGTAAACTGTACATTATTCAGAACGTTGCTTGAATGTGATTTCTTACCACACTAAACGGTCTTGTACAACATTTCTTCAACTATATGTTATTTATTAGCCCTTATTAGTTTTCTCTTGCGTCATCGTGTCGTCGTTGCTCGTCCACAGCCCTCACCTGAAGGTTCTGCATGACTTTGACCAGTTTGGTGCAGTAAGATGGAGGAAGGCTGCAGCGCTGGTGAAGAATGGTCTCCAGCTCTTTACTGGGCAACTCGTCAAAATGCAGCTCCACAAAGCGATTCCTGAACGCCCTGGACAAGACCTGCGACGAGACGGAAATCAGTTAGCAGATCTACAAGATGATACGTTACAGCTAACACAACTTTCAAAAGAAAGACAAAACACTCTGATTGTTATGAACTGTTTATAAACGCTCTCAGTACCTTTCTGCCACCGTAGAGACCAGGGGGATTCTGGGTAGCAAAGAGCATGAATCTCGGATGGGCTTTCACTACTTCCTGTGTCTCGGCGATGAAGAGCTCCCTGTTATCATCCAGCAGCCTGTTCAGGGCCTCGAGGACGTCGGTGGGGGCGAGGTTCAGCTCGTCCAGGATGATCCAATAGCCTTTGCGCATGGCATCGATCAGGACGCCTACGGAACACACAAACCGGATTACACTCTCGTACTACACACATCTTAATACATTATACACACGTCTATATAAAGATCCCGAACAAATCCTCTGCACCTTCTTTGAAGACAAGC
>JAOVVB010000016.1:16133593-16153123 GCA_028570985.1 Heterobranchus longifilis | reverse complement strand
TACCATAAACCTATGATAAAAAATTATAGACCCTTCATTTCTTTGTAAGTGGGCAAACTTAGAAAATCTGTAGGGGACCAAATACTTATTTCCCCCACTATAAGAATATTAAGAATTCAAGTAAATAAATGTAATACATTCTAAATGGTACATTTAACAATTACATGTGACAATTTAAATTGCAATTGCGATAATTGTCAAAACTTTTTTTTGACCAAATCCTGCAGCCCTAATAATACATATACTGATTGGTATGATAGTGGGCCTGACCGTACTCATTACAGATTAAAATATTGCATTTGAGAAAAATTAGTACCTTTTTCTGAACCCAGGGGGGTTGATCTCAAAAACATTTTGTTCCCAGTGGCTAAAAAGGGATCAGTGCCCCTCTCTGCCTTAATTAGAGGTTAATGGTGATCAATAAGTCCCAGACTCAGGAAAAAGAAGATATTGATTTACCCAAATGTCAAGATGAAACAGTGTTACACCGTTTTCACTTCTTAGTGAAAGAATTAGCAAGGAAGGAAGTGCAGAAATCACAGTAATCATGAGAACATCAGATAAATATACAGTATGCGCATGAATTATTGCGTATTAAACTTAAATATTACACATTGGAATCCTATTCTGGTCACAACCCTTCGGAGTAGATAATTCAGCATTATGTGATGTATATATTTTTATCTTTTTACTGACTAGTTTTACTGATTAGAATGCAAACATTTGAAGTCCTTCTTTTGTTCTAGTCTGTAGTTCCACAGCAGGGCCATAAGTATGTACATCAGGAAGCACAGCACTAAATGAAGATTGATGCGCCTGCAAAGTGCTCTTACAATGCATCTGAAATTAAGTTTGCTCTTCATGCAAACTGCACCTGGATCCGCCTACGAAGGGCAGATCGCAGTTTAAATGCTGGTGTTGTCTAAATTGAGAACCACAGTGCTGTTAGAAAGCTCGGTAATTAATAAGTGCAAGATTCATAACATAGATAACATCTTAATTAATGAATCTCTTGTTAAATAATGAAAAGGTAAACAGTGTGGAGGGTATTAATAATGACACTACTAATTGTTCTTTAATGAAAAGGTGCGGTTTACAGATTAAACTGAACTTTAGTGAATTTAAACTGCGTTCCGTTATTTACTGCAGGTCAAATAACATTTGGCAAATCGGCAACATCTGTGTCTAATATCTAATAGAAATCTATAAGGGGCATAGTGCTTAAACTGTGTGTAGCTTATTCAAAAGAGAAGCACGCATGTGAAAATGGATGAATAATAAGAATAATAAGGATATTAATTTGTCACTGCAGGTCAAATAACATTTAAAAATTGGCAGCATCTGCTTCAATGTCATAAAAAAATCTGGTGCCAGTAATTGACCAAAATTTAGTACATTAAATGGAATATATTGCATATCCACATTTCCTGACCTTTTCTCAGCCTCCTTTTGCGCTGACTTCCCACTTTTTGCCAGATCCTCTATCAAATGCAAATGTTATAAGGTGCATAGTGCTTAAACTGCGTGTTTAGACTTATAGTTCAATTTTATGCACAATAAGTTTTTTCCCCAGAATGCAACATCATTATGCTTGAAAAGATTGAAAATGCATTGTACATCTGGCTGTCAATGAGGTGTATTTATTAATATGCACTCAGTGGGGTTAAGGTCAAGTGACTCTTTTGGACACTCGGAATCGTTCCTTATTTTGATGCTCAGCAGTGGTCAATGTCCTGCTGTTTTAAGTGATCACTAAGAAAACTCAACAGCTGTATGTGCAATCTTTATCTTTCAAGCTGCCTTTTACAGAAGTGTTCTTTTGTAGTTTTGTTTCTTATTCTGTTCTATTAATTTTCTTTGTATAGCTTTTTTTTTTAAAGTAGACATTTAAGGATATCATACAGTACCCATGTACAACTCTATACTATATAGTCAAACCTGATGTTTCTGCCCATGTCATCTGGTTTATTGTGTAGACTATTATTTTGGCTCTTTTTTAAAAGCTATCATTTGCATAGAACTTTTGCAATGACATGCCAACCATGTTGGAAGTACCGTTAACGGACATTAAGCTGCTATGTATTTTCATGTAATTATGTTCAAGGTGTATTTTGGACCAAACAAAAAATGAGATTACCTGATTACCTACTGGAATACTTGATGCTTTGTCATACAGATAAAAAGTTATTTTCATATACAGTATGTTGTGGTGGAGTTGGCAACTTGTTCAAAATAGAAACAAGCATGTGAAAATGGATGCAGAATGCTCTAATGATATGAATTTTCAGAAGTTTGATTTATCATAACGTCATCACCTTGATTTATCAAACCATGGGTGTACAAATATTTGATTCCTCCTGGATTTGGTGGAATTTGCTAGAAATTGTGTTAGCTCATCCAATGATTCTCTTGGCAATGATTCGGTGCAATGGGATTTTCTGTGCTTTACACTCGATTTATGTTAACTACTACAGTAATACTGACATTTACGTACTCATTTATGTATAACTAACCATTCCGGGGTTGAATCCCAAATAAGGTTAAATGGAAAGCTAGTGTGCTATGTAGGGTATTGAATCCCTTGTTCACACACACCAAGTAGTGCCCTTGATCAGGGATTAAAGTGGGATTTAGGATTTACAACACGGACAGTTCAAAGCCAATTCAGACGACAAAAGAGACAAAGTGTTGTTTATGATGACTTAACGTTATCACATGTGTTCTCTTGTTAAAAGTGTATGTGAGTGAGTTTTGGCACTGGAATACAATTAGACATGTCCCTTTTGCCATCCAGAAGTGACCACAGGTGCAAAAGATAGTTCACCAAGAAGCCTCACATCACACATAATAAATGCCTTAATTAAGGGCCTGTATGATAGTTATATGTATGTCCTTTGAAACCAAGCATTTCTGTTAATATTCCTGAGCTGATTGGAGTTCATAAGACAGATGTGAGAATGACCCAGTTTTCCAGACATTCATTATGAGCACAAAAATTACCAGAGTCAAGGAAAAACTTTAATCATGTTTAATGGCGATTCTCATTTCTTTTCATCGCGCCCAGCTGTAAAACTTAATAGGGATCATGCATATTGAAACTTTGATTAATTAAAACAAGAATACATTAAAATCCAATTATATTCTCCATATTTTCAGTGACGGACTATACAAATTCTGTAATGATTTTTCCAGACATTTTTCTGGCTGTAGGTTTGCTTCTTCATACAGTATAAGATGTGTTTAATGCTTATTGCTTTACAGCTTATTGCTCAAAAGTGAATTTTTTAATTAAAGAGGTCAAGCCCTTGATTTGATATTTATCAGTTTAGCATAATATTGTAAGCTATTCATCTTAAAATATGTTCCCTATATTATATGTGTGAAATAAATTTTTCATCTTTATCAAGCACACACTCCTGCCTCTAAATAAAATAGGGCAAAACCCCTTTCTTGCAAATTGGGAAAAGCTAATCAGGTTTAAAAAAAAACAAAAAACACTCTACTTCTAAGCAGGCTGTTTAGCTAATACGCTAGCATAGTAACATACAATTTGCTCATGAAACCAGCTAATTTTTAACATACAGTACAATATGGTTTAAGGATGCATTTCAGATTCTTGATAAGACACGATGATGACAAAGTGTGAGTTTTGGACCAGAACATGACAGTGTGTTGTACACTGTAATGCTAATGCATCGACATTATACCTTTGTGTTACTAAACCTAGACGAGACATGAAGCACCATACACAACTGCTATTTTCAGGTAGCGTTTTGTCTCGGTTTTAGTGCCCCTTTTTGTCTGATGCAGCTGTTAGAAGACCTGACACATGGCACACTTTCAAAACGGTAAATCACTCGCTCACTCTACCGCATACCCTGTTCAGGCTCATGAGAAGCCAGGACTCGGGGCAATGAGCAGGGTACACCAATGCCAATCCATCACAGGGCACAAACATGCACAGTCACTACTGGCAGTTTGGCTAATTAGCCTAATCTTCATGTCTTTGGACTGTGTGTGGAAATCCACCAACCATGGGGAGAACATGCCAACTTCACTCACACAGACCTGAGGCGGGAATTGACCCCCCGACCCTGTAGGCGCGAGGCCACAGTGCTAGCCAGCATGCTGCCCTACTGATTTATAATGATTTTTCTGAGAGTGGTGACCACTCACTATTGTTTTTTGAATTTGTTTATCTTGTGTGTGAATGCCTTTTTTGAATGCAGACCCTCAGAAAACTCATTCCCATGCTGTGTCTGCTGGAGACACCATGAGGTCTATTAAAACTGTGTGGTTTTATGGCACTTGTGGACAGAGGCACAATTTTCCACCTGGGGTGGGTGCTAATTCATGTCACTGGTGAACTTTTTTAATGTAGCGTCTGTTAGTTTAGAGTCTGCTTTATGGTCTTGACCCTTGCACAGGTGTTTGCTAAGGCAGTGAAAGAAAACTATCCATCTCCGGCTCAGAAACATTGATTTTCAACGGCCTTCACTCTCTCAGGGAGATACTGTAGCTGTTTCCTATCTGGGTCACACTTCTAGACACTATAACACTTTCTGTTTCCATTTTTTTTTTGAGAAAATAAATGACATAGCTGGTCATTCATCCAGCGTCTAATTGGATTCAGGATGCTCAGAGTTCCACCTCAGACATACTGTACAAATGGACCTTGCACTTATCAGATAAGTTTGTGTGTGCTTTATGTTGTGTGGCCCAAGGTCTCCAGAAAGGCCCAAGGCTCCAAAAGTAGGTTTGAGCTATTAGACATCATGAGAAGTCAGCAGATAACAACACACACATGACAGTAATTCAGGATCCCTTGTTGACAGCCATCTGCTGTTTCATAACTTAATCATCCAAAGGATGAACCATTGGAGATCTAAGTGAATAATGCCGGGGAGAGGGGAAAAAAAGAAAGAGCGCATTTTATGGGCAGAGTTTTACTTGCTTTTAACTGAGAGTACGCTAATATAATATGGCTACCACACGTATCCGGAATATCCTCCAGGCATGTAAGTGAATACAAATGCATTATTGGGATTGAAAAGATAATGCATCCTAAATGATTATGAATTCAGATATGAAAAAAAAATAGCAAGAGGAGTAGGAAGCTTGTGAGTAGGGTTACAGAACATTTTTTTTTTTTTTTTACAGTTTTTTATCAAATCTCCCACCCCAACTGCAAAATATATATATACAGTATATATAGTTACACCCCTAATAACCGCATGTGTCCTGCAATCATGCGCTGTACATTCTGAATCCTGCAACAATATGTAAAGCAGGGTGAGAGAAATATATTCTCCGTCATGGCAATATTGGATTAACTCCTGATATCCACTATGTAGCAGAAAGTTTACCATGACACTCATACAGTATGTACATGTTGAGCTTCCTGTTCCAGATTGAGACCCCCTTTGCTCTTATAATAGCCTCTTCACTACTAGGAAGGCTTTCTACTAGATTTTGGACAGTGTCTGATGTGATTTGTGCTCATTCAGCCAAAAGACCATTAGAGAGGCCAAGATGGGCAAGAAGGCTTATGGTGCAATGAGCATTCAGCTCAGGGTTCTCAAGCTCTTTCACATCAACCTTTGAATACTTTGTCTTCATGGATGCTGCATTGTCATGCTGGTGCCCTTAGTTTCAGTGAAGAGAAAATGTAATTCTAGAGTATAAAAGACATTGTAATTATAACTGTGTGCTTCAAACTTTGTGCCAACTGCATAGGGATGAACCACATATTTTGGTCATATAGTACAATCTATGGTGGAGCTGTTTCGGTGTTTAGAATAGCCTCCACAAAACCACATTTACAAAATCAGAAGAGGTTAAAAAAGATGCTTGATGGTGGAATGTATGGCTTTAGCACAAATGTGGCTGCTAATGGACAGATTTGATGGACAGATCCATTGCTGACACAAATATCAAAGTTTATGAAAGATATAATTTAAACAGTATATTTACATTTACAAATCCTGTTATTTGTACCACTTTCTGAGGTGGTTTAGAATCTCCGTTAAAATAATATTCTTATGCCAGTACAAATAGTTCAGGCTCTAAAAATAATACAAGCTTTTCCTTTACATGATGGTTACAAATAAATTTTAATAGCTGAATATTAAACAAGTACTGTATAAATCCTTAAGTTGAAGGGATAAGAGTTCCCATGAAAGCTCACTCCACTCTTTGCACCATTCTCATCCTTTATACTACAGTACATGGGACAATCTGTGGTGTCCTGTGTGACGCACACCTCCGAGTCAAGGAGGGCATGTAAAACACAGTACTGTGATGCAAGAAACAGCAGGGGTAAGGAGGGCAGGCATGTGGAGCGCTGGCAGGTACTTCCCGCCACCAGCTGCCACTTTACGATTGAAGACTTTCTGGGGATCGGTGACAGAATGACAGTAGCGTAAGATGAAGAGGTAGACGCTCTCCATCACTTTCACACCGCCTATCCTCTCCAAAGTACCGCTTCTCCTGCCCTAATGGCCTCAACTCCTGACTGAAGAGCTTGTTGGAATAACGATCCTCTAATTGTACTCCATGCCTTTTTTTTTTCATCCCTTTCGGCCCAGCGTGAACGAGTTTCACAGTCCTAGGTACAATGTGAGCTTGGCCCTGCAGAAAAAGAGAGATGAGGAAACAGTATGCGTCTCCATGGATACATCTGAGACTTCCTCTGTGTTCTGACGTTTTGCAGTCTAAGAGTGTCTCACATTTCGTTTTTGAAATGAAGTCTTGTGCAAATGCAAGCATTTTTAACCATCTACTCATTAACTTAGAGAAGTGTGATCCTCTGTTTCAAACGTGCACAGATATAGATAAATAAGAACATGTTCATTAGCATAATCTTTAATTACCATGCTAAATGAGATCTCGACAGATACAGGAACAAAAAGAGGGGCCAAATGAAGATAATTAGTCAGACTGATAAGTGCTCTTTGGATAATCTGGTTTAATTAACGGTGCTGTGGATTCATTTTGAGGTAATATACACAGCTGACAGGCGTCGATGTTACAAGCACTCTGCTCACACTTTGGCATGAGAGGGGAAAAAAAACAGTAATTAAATGGGACAGAAGGTGTAGATATTGGAGTCTTTCAAAGCTTCATTCATTTATTAGTCAAGTAAGAGCTCCAATGTACAGTTTACCCTGAAAGCTAATTAACTAAGATGGAAAATTGGAGATAATTTAATTAAAATCCTTATTATGACAAAGTAGGTAGCTGGCTAAGTGCATTCATACAAACTTGCAAATGAGTGAGTAGGTAAATTCCAGAGGAGTGGCTCATTCTGCACAGCCAGAATTTACCCTGATAATTTGTCATTTTGGCTTTGACCTTTGGTTTCTCTTGTGGTGTTACAAGAAAATAATTGTTATGCAGGTGTGTTTTTAATTAAAATTCAAATAGTGTTGTATTGTTATGTGCTTTGCTCAGTTACTGTTTAAAAGTAAAAGTAGTAAGTAGTTTTACGAATGCTATAAACATACTGTGTAGTACTATGCAACAGTCATGATCCACCCCGCATTTTTTCTTGATGTTTCAATATTTGAATTTCAAGGAGTCAGACCTTTTTATATTTTTAAAGTAGTATTGAGGAATAGTTCTCCAGACTTCCAAGATTGACAAGTTTTTGTCTCCTTTTCAGACCAGTATCAGTACCTGACCAGTTTCAGAGGAATGTTTTTGCTTGTTTGCTTGTCACACTGGTTCATGCTTTAAGTAGAATGGTTTTATGTTTGAATGATTTATAGTGACTCACTATAAATGAATCATTAAAGCATAAAAACAATCTTACTTAAGACATGACCCAGTGAGTAACAGGTAAGATGATGACAGATGATCCGGCTAGTGATTAGTATACTATGACGCTGAATGCTTCAAATTGTGAAACAGATGAGAGGGGAAATGAGGTTGCTGCTGAGGTTGATACATAAACAATACATTTTTAAATTGGATCTTTAGGGACTTTGTCAGAGTAAAACTTTTTTCCCATTTATTTTTTATTTCAGTCTACCTATTTGAATTGAATTTTATACGAATAAATGAGGAGTGGCTTTTGCACAGTACTGTAATGCTTGATGCTGATGTGTTTTACTTTCTTGCTTATTATTGTCATGGAAATTATTTTGTCAGTAATGGCAAGACGTGAACATCAGGTACCAGGTAGATATGGGCATATAATTCTGCTAATGTTGTTTTCTTCTCTTTTCACCCAGTTGCTATTTTTCATGGCTGCCCCACTGATCTAGATGGGGCACCATAACAAGCTGTGTGGTTATTTTCTAGCCAAAATTGCTTTTGTGTTTCAGTCTACCACAAGCCCCTTTATACCGCAGACTTGGGGCCAAAACATTTTTTTTCTGTCTCATTGCTTTTACACAATCTTGTGAATGGGCATCATTAATGTCACCACAGAGCATTAAGCAAAATTTCCACCTCAGCCAGCTATTCAATATGTAAATATGTACCTGACTCACTCACTCATCTTCTATACCGCTTTATCCTGTATTGAGGGTCGCGGGGACCTGGAGCCTATCCCAGGAGGCTTAGGGCACGAAGCTTAGGGCACAATCCATCACAGGGCACACACATACACACCCATTCACACACCACGGCCAATTTGGGAATGCCAGTTAGCCTAACCTGCTTATCTTTGGACTGTGGGAGGAAACCAGAGTACCCAAAGGAAACCCACTAAGCACGGGGAGAGCATGCAAACTCCATGCACACAGAGATGGGAATCGAGCCTGGCCGGGAATCAAACCCAGAGCCTGGAGGTGCAAGACAACAGTGCTAACCACCACACCACCGTGCCACCATGTACCTGACTAAAATACTATAATGTCTGTAATTAATAAGAACAAACAACGATATGAACCATAGAACAAAAAAAATTTAGGTGGCAGCTAATGGACATATTAGATGGTTGGGTTAAAATGTCTGAATGTTCATAGCGAACAAAGCATTATATCACTTATATCAGTGTGTAAGCCCATTGTTTCTCTTCATTGGTTTTGCCATTCTGAGTTTTTCGCTCTTTAAATTGTTCAACATGATTCCCTCTCTGAGCAAATTTCCTTTCAGGAAGGTATGTGTAGATATTTTTTGTCACATAAATGAGCTCGCTTAGAGAGTAGTGTTTGATCCAGAAGGAGAGTCTCAGGAGAGTCTCTAACAAGCTGCTTGTCTGTCTCGGTGGAGCTCTAACAAACGACACATGTGAGTTCCCCTCCATTTCACTGCATCACAGTCAGTGAGAAAGCTTGAACATGAACTCTGTTACCTCAAATGTAGAGGAAAAAAATTACATGATGGATGTGCTGGAACCTGCAGATGATTCTGGTGCCCCTTGTGGTGAGACATGGAACTGCATTTAAATGTTCTCTGGGCTTCACTGAATAATCTTAAAGCAGTTTATGTAATCGGGTTCCTGTCATATAATTGTGAATTTTATTTTATTTTATTTTTGAAATAATCAGACAGCATGGTTTTCATGTTAAAGTAAAATGATACTTGGCATATAAAAATTTTATGGTATCTCTTGTAGCCTGAACACAAAGGAAAATAATGGTGCCTGGATAATATTTCATAACATTTATTACACCAACTCCTACTCCGTGGTTTGTGTTTGCTTACTTTCCAAGAATTACTTAAGTCCTCCCTAGCTCGCCCTCTCACAGATTTCATTACCCAATATCCAGCGGTGTTCTGATAATGGCTAAGCTTGCAGGGAGGCCGAAATATGGACTTGCAAACATACAATCTATCAGAAGAAATGTCATCCACCGAATTGGACCGTGCCGTTCCTGTCTGGTACGGCTAATTAACTGAAAAAAATGTCATGTGCCCTCCCACTTCACTAAATGACATGATATTAAATATTTAACAGGACTAAAATTAGACGCCTGCTGCTCCCGCATCCATCAGTAGCGCAGTATGAGCTCTTTGTGCCTCCCGACTCCATGAAGACGGCCCTAAGAGAGAAGGCTAGGGCGGCCACGTTGTCAGGACTTTTCTTGTCATGAAGCGTGACTGTGCCACCTGCTTCCAAAGGATTTTTGTTCAAACTCAGTAAAGCTTCAGTTTTTGCTGTTATTATTTCTCTTGAACAAGTGAGCAAGGATGATAAAGCAAGACTGGACTTAATGCTCAGAACGCAGAGAGTTGCTCATATTTATAGTAAGCATTCTTTAAGGATTCTCCCAGTGCTTCCCTCCGCTCTTCCTCTCTGCATCATCTCCTTCACTGCTCTTCTGGTAAACCATTATCTTCCCACTGCGTGCACCACACCCTGAAAAAGGACACACACACATAGACACACACGCGTACTTCACCCAAGATCAATAGTCATGCTCTGTTTGAAAGAGCAGCATGGCACTGCAAAATCATACTTCTGTGTTTACTCAAAAGCTTTAGATAAACCCCACTTCAGTTGTGTGTGCTGTGAAACAGAGAGACAGATCTGTGTGTCTTAGGACAAATTAGCATTTAAATGACTTGTGACCTGCAGCTGCATGGCATCGCTAACACACTGTGAAGTCCTGTTAGAAACCATAGACCATAGAAATACAGCTCTCAACCCGTAGTTCATCTCTACAAACTCTACCTCTGTGTGTGTTTGTTGGCGGGAAGATGTTTTTTTTTAGTAGGGGGGTGTTTTTTTCAGTATTTGAGATAAATTAGATCGTAGTATGCTTTTCTGAGACATCATTCTGTTGGATCCAGTGCGTATGTACAGACGTGATACGGGTCCCTTGGTGAGGACAGGGTTAAGGGCCTTGCTCAAGGGCCCGACAGTTCCAGCCTGGCAGACCTTGGGCTTAAACTACCGACTGACCTTCTGACCAGTAACCCAGAGCCTTAACCTCTGGGGATATAGTTTTTATTATTATTATTATTATTATTATTATTATTGCTACCAGCGGATGAATCAATTTGATTTTAGAATCGATCGAAACAGGGTCGTAGCAAGGTCAAAGACTTTCATCAACAGTTGAAGCTGAATTTTATTTTAGTAATATTTCAGGCATATAGTACATATTTGCAATAACTAGCACAGCTTCTATTTGTTTTCTTGATGCACAGAATACATTGTTATTGTTTGCCTGTTTGTATTCCTAGAATTTTAACAGGCAACCAAGAAAAATAACTAGTTCTCATTTTCCTTTATTGTAAATGAAATTCTCAGCATGTTCTTCACAAGTCTAACTGTTTGCTAAACAAAAGGATCAGTATTATTGTAGTATTTTTTTTTCATATCTTTATCTAAATGTATGAAGGTGCAATAGCTGGAAATTGAACAATGTGACATCCTAATAGAATCGTTATGCTTTTGTATGTGACTGTTACAGAAATTAAACTATATGGAAATGAATTCAATCAGTGTATTTAGGTATAACAAATTATGTGAGTCATTCTGTAATTTGGAGGAAATTTCATGTCCATTGTATATAGGTATATTTATTCTAAATATTTTGTTTTTTGTATCTTGAAAATTTTCCTAATGTTGCCAAATTTACCATTTTTGCCATGCCGGCTATTTGATAAAAAAAAAAAAAAAAAAAAAAAAAATCATTGTTAACAACAACGATTTTTTAATTTTATTTCAAAAATCTAAATAGTTACAAATATTTTCTCATTTAAATATTTTAAATATAGAAATGTATCAATATTCGCAAAAAAACACAAAAAAACGTCAACTAAGTTATTAACAAAACTCTTTCCTGTAACTTAAAAATGATTTGTCTCAATGCCAAGTGAGCAGCATCACATTATGTCATTTGTCTTTAAAGCAAACATTTTAAACACATGAGTGCTAACTCATTTTTAAAAAAATATTTTATCTGTAATAACTTATAGTCATTGAGTTCATTAATTGAATATCAACTATATTACATACACTGTTATGGTTAACAGATTTATTCAAGTTTTTGTTCAAATTTGATGTTAAACCTGCATGAAAAAGAGTCAAAATAAGTTAACTGTCAAGTAATAATCACTTATTATTCCTACATCTTTACTCTTATCAGTCTACATACATCCCAGCAGACATTATTCATATATGTACACTTTCACTTTCTCCCTCAATAACATGTTTTTAAAGTTCAAAGGTTGTAAATAGTTCAAAAGAAGAGATAGAGAGCCAAAGAATGCTGGTCAGTTGGCATTGGGTCCAGTCATTTTTGCGTTGCAGTACAAATTTCTGTTAGTAACATTAGTTGACAAACTGAGTAGTGAAACATCCGTTACTTTGAGAGAAAAAAAAAAAGTTAAAGCTTTGCAATTGGCAAATATATTACACTGAGCGAATTTGTTTGGCAGCTTGGGGAAAGGACCTTATTTTTTTGGCCCTTTTTGCTTTTCAATATGTTCAGTGTACTTTTAAAAAGTTTCGAATGACTCATGTGCTGATTAAATAGTTTCTTTGCTTAGTGCTAATCCTAGTTGATAGTTATTTCTGTATTCGATTTAAAATAATGATGTCGCACCAGTCATAATTACAATTACCACACTCTCCTTGGCATCACAGTCAGTCCACTGGTCAGCCATGCAATCATTAATTAGGTCCCTTGGCAGTCATGTGATTCATGACACTTTGTACTGCCGTGCCATCGAAATCAATTCAGCCAGCCTGCTCAGCCATCCCAAAATGCCTCGGTGCCTGTCTGCTTCTGAACGGCTGCCATTTTAACGCTTCTCCTCTCTTTGTTCTCTTGCAGTTGGAAAGACGTCTCTGATCACACGGTTCATGTATGACAGCTTCGACAACACGTATCAGGTAGGAAGCTTTATTCCGCCGTCATCCTGTCAGCCACTTCGGTTCATCTTCCTTCATTACTACAACCCATAGTGCAGAGTCAAAGGACTGTCACACTCTTAAGTATTCACCACAGAAACATGTGGGACGAGTGCTGAAGCGAGAACCGATTACAGAGATAGGGCGCAGACTGAAGCCGTCCCCTGGCTTTATACATTCTGAATGAGTCTGTATGGAAGGGCAAGGCATTCTCTTGTACTTTATTAACTAGGTATTAGGATTTAGATTGTATAATAAATTTAATACCGTTAGGTGATATTACAATATAATACTGATGTTAATATCCAAACTGATTGCCCAATACTCTTTATAAATGCTAACTGGCTGTGTGAATAGTACACAGGTATTGAACACTGTACACATATACTGTATCACTGAGGGCAAAATGCTCTCTGGTTGAGGGGGAGGTATAGATAGTGTTCTCTTCCCTCTATCACAGCAATCCTGGCCATTCCTGAGCCACATGTAAGTGAAAGGGGGCAGATAATGCTTTCCTCTCCAAGTGTGTTACACTGAACTATGATGGTGCACTGATTACCGTCTTTAGGACGAAGCATGGGTTGTTTGGTAGATGCCGTATGATAGAGAAGTAGTTACAGTAGTATGTGGTTGGGAGACAAAAAAAAGAAAAAGAAAAGGCTGCTCAGCTACTTAAGAAGATTTTTAGCACAAATGCTCGTGAGGGCTCCTCATGGGGATACTTGGTATCATCCACATGTTTTTGGTTTCATTTTTCATTAAATAAATAATGGGACAGTGAAAAAAAATATACGTTATTGTTTGTCCTACCCTGTTTTTGCCTAATCTTGAGACTTGCTACCATCAGATTATCTTTATTGTTTTTACACAAAAATTAAAGAGAATTAAAAAATTTAATAATTAAAAAAAGGGTGTATTAACTTTTACACATTACAGTTTAATTAGGTTTATCTTTAAGAATTTTGGGCTATTCATATTTATGCAGCCACAACAGCAAAAATAAAATAACAATTTTTTTCCCCTGAGAGGACAGCTTATTAAAGTGAAAGGGCAGTAAGCTAGGGCAAATTTAGCCCTGCCCTGTACATGTCCAGGCACCTGATCATCACAGCCCTAGTTGTTGATTCCCCTAGTTTCCCATTCCGAAACTAGGGGCATCAACAAAATGTTGGTCCTCTCCACTTTTCTGAAAAGAGGCTTTCCAATAGATACCAGAATGTCCACACTCACTGCTCTACACAGAAACACTGCTCTGCTGCGATTCTTTTCAAAGGTAAAGTGCAGGTTAATTTGTTTCATTTTTACTTTACAACAATGATTCCGTTAGTGTATCGCTCAATCGAGTGTCAATCGAGAGATTTCTTGTTTATTTTTCTGATAAAACAGTGTTTCCGTTGTGTGCGCTCATGTGTGTGAAAAAGTGGAGGAAGAGTAACTGTGTAAGATGAGAAGGGGGAGAGGGAAGCTTAATTTAGCTTCTCACACACACACAAACACACACAGACAGATACACACACACACACACACACACAAAACGCCTGTGCGCACAAACAGAAACACTTATTTGTCAGGTTAATTTGTTTTATTTTGTGTTAATTATTTGTATGTATTTATTTTTTGGGCTGTGGAATGAATAATTAGAGTTTCTATTATGTCTTATGGGAAAATTCAATTTGGTTTATGAGTGTTTTGGAATACAAACCCGCTTCCGGAACAAATTATGCTCGTAATCCAAGGTTCCTCTGTACTAGGTGGACAAGCAGCTAAAAGTAACCTTCTAATCACACCTTAACTCTGGATGGGCTTTCTGTTTTATTTAAAGCATATTTTGATGATGTAACCTGGTTAGCCTTCTTTTATTTCAGAAATATTACATTTAAAAAAATATTTTGTCACGACATAATGGCGAAAAATTAAAGACAGGTTGCAAATCTTTACTACAAAATTCCTGGGTAATCTTTGCAGCAAGAAATCCAGAGTTCAAAACAGTGTAGCTTTATTTAGCTGCATATATACACAAATAAATAGAAACATGTCTTATTTTCTTTTTCTTTAAAACCCATAAATATTTCAAAGCTTGTTTTTAGCTGTCTTTATTACTGAGAAAGCTGTAAATGTAAATGCTGTTCTTCACAGGTCCAAGACAATTAAAGATTACTAATATCAATTATATGTACAAAGTACAAGTGAAATTATTGTCAGATAAATATGAATCAGATTACTCATTGTGCAATGATACTATTGAAAAATGTGTCTTATTAAAGAGCGAGTGATGTGACTCTTAGAAATCTTACCTCAGTGTCTCCAGTTTACAGTGAGGATTTTCCAGTACAGCAGAGAGACACTTCACTCCTGAGTCTCTGAATTTATTCTTAGACAAATCCAGTTCTCTTAGGCGTGAGGGATTTGATCTCAGAGCTGAACTCAGAGGAACACAGCCTTTATACAAGATGTCACAATCACACAACCTGCAGAGGGACAATGACACTCTTCACTTTCTCAGTTCTCACAGATGACTCACAAATCAGTTCATCAGGAACTTTTTTAATATGTGATTTTACCAGGAAATATAAGACTCGGTCCTGACTGCCCTTGTGCTATAAGCAAAGTCCTGTGTAGGGCCCGATGTAGGATCAACACTGGTAATTTTGCTTTGTAGTTAATTCTAAGCATTTTAAATTCAATAGTTAGCTTTGGCAGTATGAACATGCACTGTATGTACAGGTCTGTTCTGCTTGCCCTCTTGATGTCCAGAATCTATTCTGTGTATTAACTGAATGTAATGCAGTTTGGACAACATAATAATGTACAGTACTGTAGCCGTAGTATACAAGTGGGACATGCCTAAATCACGAGGAATATACTTCACTGATTTCCCACTTTCATTCTCATTAACATCCTCCTTTTTTTCTTTTTATCCTTTGTCCTTTGATTAAGCCATCAATAGCACTCAGGAGCAACCAATGAATAGGTCTCGTCACTGGCAGAGCTCTTGTATGTGCCATGGTTGTCAGGAATCAACCAGGTGACAACAATTCTTACAATAGGTTTATAGAAAAAAATGGCAGGTCTTCAATTACTTCCTAAAAGAAACAGAGGTGGACAAGTGGCTGCTTATCCTGAAGCATGGGAACAAAACACAGCTTTGCATTGTGCAGTTTTCCCACCATGGCACTTGCAGTGATTTGTTAGCTGGACAATGAAAATTTATTTTACGAGTGATACACTTGTATTTAAGGTAAATCCAAAGCATTATAATTGATTGTATTTCTTTGTATGCACTTTGTATTTAGGACCAAATTGACTTTAATGTTCTAATTTAGTTCTTAGAATATTATTTAACTTTGACCCTATATAACAAGTCATTTAATTGCATCATTCATTCCCAGATCAAGGCTTGAATGATGCACCCATATGTCAAGGAAGAAAGATGTAAGTTTGAGGTACAAAAGGTCTTAATGCAAAATGCTTTAATGATTAGGCTTAATGGTATGTTTATGGAACAGTGTAGGAGCAGTGTGTAGCACTGCCACATAAGGGGCAATTGTATATAGTGTAAATAAGTCGGCTTAAAGTAAAGACAACTGCAGCACTGTATTGATTATGCCCACAAAGGTTGTTTGTTCCTATGTATTATGTGTATTGGTTCCCGCTCCCACTCTCGCGAGATTACGTTGCCCGGGAGTGCTCGGCACGGGAAGATGGCACCGCACGTGGTCACATGACCCAGACATAAAAGCCGGCCCGGGAAAGCACTCGAGGAGGGAGTTAGGAGTTTCAGCGCGCTGTTTGTATGTTTTCCATGGAGTTTACGGGGAGACAAACGAGGGCTGTTTCCTGCAGGTTTTCCTTGCTATCAGGATTAACACCGACTGGTCTGCTTCGCTACGGTTCTCTCACTCCGACATCGGCCTCCCGGGATTATTCCATCATTTCCGGTGGGACCGATCCATCTCCTTCACTCACTCATACAATAATCTGGACTTTGCACATTATACACATTCACACACACTCCGTTTTCGTTTGTATATATTTTGTAAATATTATTTTCTTTGTCGTTTTTCTTGGTTGGTGCACCTTTTTGTTTTATTCTTTGTATAATACACTTTTGGTTTGTTTGAATTGGTCCTGGTTGTGTTATTCTTGCTCACTGGGTTTTAAAGTACACGGACATGGAGATAAAGACCTTTTAGTTTTTGTAACGTTAGTTAAATATATTTTAGCTGAGCGTTACAAGTGTTATATGCCAGGTAGGAGCAAAAACTTCCCTCGTCGCCTTCAACGCCTTTTTAAGTACATTGCTGATCTGTTACATACTCTGTACATAGCAGTCTTTATTAAAATCTGTATAGTTCTTAAATGTTGTGTTCTTCCAGTGGATAATGACTTGTCTATAAACAAATAGTACTGTGTTGTTATGTATGTCATCCTTTTAAATGTAGACATTTCCCTGACTGGCGAAGGCCAATCAACATCCAGCATGGACACTGACAACCTGTTTACTTAACAACAAAATGCTTTGTCCTGTATGCAATATTACAACTTGCTTTCTGATGGGTTGATAGAGGTGTTGCACATATGAGACCAACAGATAATTAGGTGTTAAATTAATAAATGTAGAATAACTATTAGTAGTCTTACTGAGGAGCAGATCATGTGACTCAAAGAGATGATCTTACCTCAGGATCTGGAGTTTACAGTGATGATTTTTTAGTACAGTGGAAAGTTGCTTAATTCCTGATTCTCTCAGTTTATTCTCAGACAGATCCAGTTCTCTCAGGTGTGAGGAGTTTGACCTCAAAGCTGATATCAGAGCAGCACAGCCTTCATCAGAGATATCACAATCACACAACCTGCCAAGAGACAATGACACATAGATCACATACTGTATTAGAAAGAACCTTTTTATAAAAGAGTCACTGCAACCTTCTACTCACTTCATCATCAACATGACAATACTGACACCCTGACATAATGCACAAGACACAGCATGGACTACAAACCCCTCACACAAGATTTAAAGCCTCTCAGTTCACTTACCCTTTTCTGACAGTTTGCCTACTGTACCAAGACTTTTATTTATAGATTGTTCTGACAATTCTGATTCTGGATCAAGTTTTTAAGCTTGTCCTGTCCCTCCCATGTGGTTTGTTATTCATGTGGTCTGTTCGTTTAACTGAATGGTGTCTTTATTAATCTTATTTTAAAAGATGACTTATTAATCAAAGTGTTATTTTGTCTGCCTATTAATACACAATAGACTACTTAGGCAACCCTAAACCCTCAAAGAGCCATTTGGACCCGTTTCCCACAGAAAAGAAAACACTGGAAGCCACAAAACCCTTTCGACATCTAAAATGTACTGTAGATAACACTGCATGTACCGTTTTTACTTTTATGCTATGTATTAAAAAAAAAAATACAGTGTGTTGCATTTATGAAATCAATGAACTGCTACGGAGAAAACAAAATAAAAACAATAATTCTGCATGCAACAAAAACATTTTGAACTCTGAAAAAAAGACGCTGGGTTGAAGGTGACTTTCAAATAAAATACTCAATGTCCATTTGAGTCCTCCTCGTATTTATGAAATAAAAAGCTGAACTTAAATTGTCCAGCTGCAGCAAACCAAAAATGCCATCTGCTTCTTTGTGCCGTCATCCTTTTATCGTGTGTACTGGAGCGTGCAAACAGCAGTCAATCTGAATAAAATCAGGGGTTGAAAAGCCTAATAAATCGTGTGCTGATGGGTGTCGCACATCGGCAGTTAGGATGCATATTTTGAGCAACAAAAAATTTAACATATTTTGTTTTAATGTTAGAATATTACCATCAGCTTCAAATTTAGAATTGCAGTTAAAAAACTAACATAAAATAAGTTTAAATTTATTACTCATTATTTATTTTCCAAACCCATAGGGAACCACAGCCTAGGGATAAAAGAGATACATGGCTCTAGAGCCGCGATTTGCTGACCCCTGCCCTAGAGAAACCAAGGACAATACACCAACATGCTGCATATGGAACTAGAACAAGAATACACTAGTTCACATATTTCATCTCTACTATGGCTTAGCTTCAAGCACAAGATTTCTGCTTTAGTGCTCCGTATATTTCATAGCCCAAGAGGGAGTTAGTGACAGGTGAAGATCGACCAATGAATAGGTCTCCTTACTGACAGGGCTCTTGGGTGCACCATGGTTGTCTGGAATCAACCAGGTGACAACCACTGAATCTTACAATAGCTTCATAGAAAAAAAAAAAAAAAAAACTGGCAGGTCTTCAATCATTCCCTAAAAGAAATAAAAGTGGACGAGTGGCTGCTTTTCCTGAAGCATGGAAACAAAACATAGCTGAGTATTTCAAGAATGATAAACATGTATTTAAGGTAAATCTAAAGCATTATAAATGATTGTATTTCTTTGTATGCACTTTGTATTTAGGGTCAAAATGACTTTAATATTCTAACTGAGTTCTCAGAATATTATGTAAATTTGACCCTTAATAAGTTGTTTAATTGCATCATTAATTACCAGATCGAGGCTGGTCAAGGGAGAAAGTTCTCTGTAAGTTTAATGTGCAAAAAGTTTTAATGATCAAGCTTAATGGCATGCTTATGGAACAGAGTAGGAACAGTGTTATCCCAGAGGTTTGGCAAGAGACTTCCCTAAGTCACTTTCTTCTCATGAAAATTAACAAGAGTTACTGGCAGGCA
>JAOVVB010000016.1:16101664-16132181 GCA_028570985.1 Heterobranchus longifilis | reverse complement strand
AAAAAAGCAAAAAGAGCAAAAAAGCTACAGTTCCAATTTGTCAGGTTTTTATTTCCTTTTCCTTGTTTTTCAACCTGACACTGTCTGTCTGCATGTCCAGTCATGAAATTTCTTTGCTCAGTGGACATGCAGACAGTGGCAGGTTAAAAACATAAGAAAAACTTTCGCAGTACACTAGCACACTGATAGGACTGCCTGCCCTTCTTCTGAAACGCCGGCCTTCCAATAACTCCTTTAAAGTCCCAAACATGTGGAAATGTTTAGGAGCAGGGTCAGGACTGTACGGGGAACGTAGCGATAACTCCCAGCCGAGTTCCTGTAATGTTCAAGGTGGTGAACATTTTGTACATTTGTGTGTACAGTTCACACAGACAGATTTGTCTCTTTCACGAGTTGGTGACAAGTTATCTGCTGATTTTCAACCATCGGACGCTCCACTCACTAAGCGATTGCAGTGGGCTTTGAGCCACCTCGGCCAGGATCGTTATTCACCACCTTACGGCCTAATTTAAAACGCTTGCACCATTCAAATGTTTTACTGCAGCTAAGAGTCTCATCACTGTATGGTGCTTGAAGTCTTCTGTAAGTGGAAATAGTTTTTACGGCTTTATTCACCATTTCATCACAGGTTCTCATTTGACTTGCATGGCCCTAGTGTATAATTTTTAAACTATAAAACACCATCTTTGCCACCTGAAGTGTGGTACTTTGAAATGGGATTGAAGAGTAATCAGGAGATTAGGCCTGCCAATACAGCCATTAAAGTTGTCTTTTTAACTTGGAAAAGTAAACAGCTTCTTGAGCTCAGTCTAGATGATGGGTGAGGATCTAGTCCAGCATGCATCAGTATGGACACTCCAGGTGGATGTCCACAAGGGAATTGGAAGAGGAGCTTACTGGTTTTCATTGCCTTCTTCAGTCAGTATGTAGACTAACGCAATCCCCCAACCACCCCAACAAATTCACAACCCACATCTTTGTTTCTGCGATCCATTATTAAAGGCAACTTCAAAACATCACAGGTAAGCTGAATAATGCATCAGTCAAACTCAGGAAGACAGAGGGACTCATGAAGAATTCAGCTCGTTGCCTCCAGGGATGTTACTTATCAAGACAGAACACAAGAAGCAGTGAGTGTTTATCCTCTTTTATATATGAATGTGACGCGGTCGATACCGACCCCAGGCCTAAAGGAGACAGACAGCGTCCACTCCGAGGAAAAATAAGAAGTGGTGTGGAGAACACTTGAGCGCAAATTCATTCATTGCTTGATCTGTACATTAATGTGTTGTGGAAGTTCTGCACAAGTTATTTCCTTTCGTCACTTCTGATAAACACCAGAGTTCCTTCACCATCCTCTTCATTTCCCTCTTTAGATGTTATTAGGACACAAAGCACAGTGTGTCATGTTGTGTGGCAGTGAGGGCATGGCTGTGCGTCAGCTGACGATGGAGAAGAGCTGAGAGGGTTCATGCATAACACACAAATGCTCAAACAAGTAAACAATGCTCCGAGTGCAAGTTTAGAAAGTGGTGGTGAACTGGAACACGGTAAAAGACACAAAATATTCTGACTGTGTTTTTATTTTGTTTATGTTTTACATTAGTTAAGTTGAGGAGAAAAAAATAAGATACGTCCTGTCGCTCTTTCAAAGTTCTTCACCTTCACCAAGTTCCACAAATGTAAAACGTATAGTCTACAATCCCGAAGACGGAGTAAACTGTTATAAAGCGCTAACACTGGAGGCTCTTTCCATAATTCTGTTTGGTTCAACACTAAATCAGCAATAGATTAAAGTGTTTAGGTTTTATTTTTCACACTGGATGTAATTTGTGAATAAATCCTGAATGGGACACCAATCCATTGCTAGATGCAGAACCTTTGTGAACACATAGAACATGCAAAACTCAATATTCAACACAGCAACAGCACACAATATGCCACCATGCCACACCTTCAATTATACAAGGATCCTATAAAGTACTCTAGAAATGTAAACTCTAAGAAATACTATCTGGAACACAATGTAGTGTCCAGTTCACTTTTGAAAAAGTTTCCTAATGCTCCCGGTAACTCTTTTACAGTTTGAATCCAGGAATACATGCCATTAGGGAACAAAGACTTTTTTATTATGGACTATTTAATTTTTGGACATACCTGGTCATTCAGTACATTCAAGTCATCAGTTGATGTTATTTTATTGCTGCATAACATTGATGAGTCTAGACCTGAGCAACAGAAGCAACCCCAGATAATAACACTGCCTCCAGAGGCTTGTACAGTGGACACTATACATGATGGGTGAATCGCTTCATGAGCTTTCCTTCTTACCCTGACAAGCCCATCGCTCTGGAATAGGGTCGATATGGATTTTTATGATGCAAATTCTCCAATTGTTTAAGTAATCTCCCAATTAATTTTTTTTTCCTGACCACATTTTTTTTTTCTTATTTCTATCCTCACTCACTCATCGTCTATACCACTTTATCCTGTATATCGTGTCAGAGGGATGCCTGCATCCTATCTTAGGAGGTACTACGCGAGGTACACCCTGGATGGGGTCCCAATCTATTACAAGGCACACACATATACACATACTCACACACTCAATCATACACTACAGACAATTTGAGAATCCCAATTATCCTAATCTGCATGTCTTTAGACTGTGGGAGGAAACCAGAGTACCCAGAGAAAACCTACCAAGCACGGGGAGAACATGCAAACTCCATGCACACAGACCTGAGTGGGAATCAAACCCACACCCTGGAGGTGCAAGGCAACAGTGCCACCTACATTTCTATCCTTTCAAGATTTAATAAAGTGTTGAACAGTTCTTAACCCAACTTCAGTAATTTGAAACCTCCATTCTGTTTAGCACCTCTAAGTGTTGTTCTGTTACTTCTCTCTGGGGTGATCCTTTAAATAATTACAAATGAGGATTTCCTTATCAGGAAATGTTTCAAGAAGAACTCATTTTCCGAACAAACCCTTACCTCTCTGTTAAACCTTACTCAAAAGTATAAAGCTGCTTTTTGCTTACCCTCTAGAATAAACAGAATCAGTCCTAAAAATGGAAAACCAGGCTGCGACATCATTACATAGTCTTCGTGCAGTGTTACGTAACACATTTGCATTTGCATGTGTGTTTCTGACGAGAGAGAGCAAGTCCTAATACCAAACTGATAATGCAAGAAGAGGTGTTAATTAACACCCACAAAACACAGCGCATACGATTAAATTCTAATGAAGGCATTCATTCATTTGCATTCAGTTCAAACAATCCAAAAATCCCTAACTGCTGTTGCACATTTTTTTTTCCCACCTAGTGATAAAGACTTTAAGTCAACTGTACAGTGAATCCTGATGTAGTTTTCTGATGTTGTAGAACATCTGCCCTAAGGTCTGGGTACTGTACATGCTGATGCTTTTCTGCTCACCATGGATGAACACAGTGGTTATTTTACTTCCTGTACAGTAGCTTACCTGTAAGCATGCATCAGTCTGGTGTTTTAAATTGTATCATCATTGTTCCACATGATTATGGAGATCAGAAATTTTGGGAAGTGTGGCGGCTTTGGGTGGCTGATTAGAGAATGGGAAGACCCATAACCCTACACCCCCTACACCTCACGGTCCCAAGCCTGGTTAGAAAATTTAAACGTTGCTACAGGAGGAAAAAATAAAAAAAGAGATCAGAAATTTTTTTAAATAAACAAATCAGACATGGTCAGAATCCAATCACAATTTTGATATGAGCAAGAACTAAAGCTCTAAACCTGTGTCTGTATCATTTCAGACATGGCCCTGCTACCAAAAGATAATTACAGTAATAAAATATTGGGGCAGTGGTAGCTAAGAAGCATTAAGGCTCAGAGTTACTGATTGGAAGGTCGACGGTCTAAGCCCGAGCTCTATCAAATTGCCACTTTTGTGCCCTTGAGCAAGGCCCATGACCCTATCTTTTCCCAGAGCGCCGTATCATGGCTGACCTGCTCTCTGACCTCAGCTTTCTAACATGCTGGAATACCTGAAAAAGGAATTTCATTGTGCAGCAATTTATATGTCGCAAACTAACTGCCTAATAAAGGTATGTATGTTCCTAATAAAATGGCCTGACTAGGGCGTAAAGAGTAAAATGTGTGTCTCTCTCTCTCTCCATATATTATTTTGTACCTGTCTTTTAAAATTAATGCAATTTATAGTTTCATAATGTGAGATCGGTAGACTTCTTGTCTACCAGATTTATTATTATTATAGTTCTATGCAGCAGATATTCCTTATTACATACACTGCTCATTAATTAATATCTCCCTGTAGGTGATTTTCCACACAGTAAACCTGTTTCTCATCCTTTATAAGAGATGTGAATCTAACATCACAACAAAATGAGCTTTTTTTTGTAATATCATGTATCATGCCAGTAGTCATGTATCTAGCCAGAAATGTTAACAACTCTATCATGTCTTATTAAAGTCATACATCCACTTAATATATCACCTTAAATTATTAAAGAGACAGATCTAACTATTTTATTTATTTTTCTTTACCAAATGTGTATTAGAACTTTACGTCCTATACCCGCAGGTGGATGTTGAAAGCCTTTATAACCAGCTTTATATTTTTAGGGTGAAATAAAACATAAATATATCTCCTCAACCTTAATATTTTTTTCAAGAACCAGACATCTCGTCAGCATGACCTTCTAGGAGGTCAATCAAGGGAAGAGCCGAATGATACAAAAACCTTTAGAATGATGTCATTATTATTATTATTTTTTTTGTGTGTGTGTGAGCATCTTAAATAATATCATGGCTTTAACATCATCCTGAGTCGGATAGCCAGAAGAGACCAGAGAATCCAATCTCTTTCTCCTCTGCTCTTATGAACTTTGTTTTAAGGAATCACAGACATTAATTTTGAATGCCAACAGTGACTACACAGTTACAGCAATAATTGCATTCATTATTTCATGTATTCGTCTATCCGTCTGTCTGTCAGTCTATCTGTCAATCTGTCTTATTTATAGGTTACTTTAATTATCTATATTTACTTCCATTATTGTTTAATTCTATTCCTTTTAAGCTTATTTTAGCAGTTCACCAAGGTGGAGTAAAGCATGGACACCATGTTCCAAATGAAAAATGTCCCTTTAGCCGCCACATCCACATTGATGCACTGACAACCTGGCTGGACTGCTCGGAGCAGACGAGGCGGTCCAGAGGGTGAAGACAAACTGGACTTGACCTTCAATAGCCGCGGTCAGGTGAAGTGCGCCTGTGGGCTGAGCTGAACGGGGCCGAAGGTGGCTGAGTCAAGGAGGTAGCGGGGAGCTGTCACTGGCTCTTGGCCATGGTGAAGCTTTGCCAGATTTTTTGGAGTCTGCGTGCTGAAAAGACCTACTCATCAGACTTTTATAGGCCATGGATGACAGAGATATGGTAGGCAATAATCTGCATCCAGGCCTGATGAATTAGGCCTCCCCGACCTTTCCCTGTACATAGTGGAGCTATCCTTGGTGCTGGATATGCGTTGTGTGTGCCCTTACTGGTTCGAATGCGAAACTGTCTGTTGGAAAGCAGCATGGGCTATCAGCCTGCCATCACTCTATATAAAACTAATGCTTTAAATTATTACTCAACAGGCCACAATTGTATCATTTTTGTGTGTATGTATATGTTCTCATTATTTTGGTCTATTAAATTGACTTCCAGGACGGCACGGTGGTGTGGTGGTTAGCACTGTCGCCTTTTACCTCCAGGGTCCGGGTTTGATTCCCAGCCAAGCTCGATTCCAGTCTCCATGTCCATGGAGTTTGTATGTTCTCCCCGTGCTTTGTGAGTTTCCTCCGAGTACTCTGGTTTCCTCCCACAGTCCAAAGACATGCAGATTAGGCTAATTGACATTCCCAAATTGTCCATAGTATGTGAATGAGTGTGTATGTGTGTGTGCCATGTGATGGATTGGCACCGTGTCCACCCCTGCCGCTGTTGGGCGCTTGTGCAAGACCCTTAACACTATTTGCTCCAGGGCTGCCATAAAATAGTAATAGTAGTAATAGTAACCTGCTTAGGTTCTTAACATGCTGCTGGGTCTGGGGAAGAAATATCTTCACTATCTGCCTGCATTAATGCAGGCATGGGCAATTTATCTTCTTAAGGGGCCTTATCAGAAACTTGTACTGTTGTGGGGGGCAAGGCCCATAGGCTGAACAGAATTTTGTGCAGTGGGAATTATATATCTATTTAAAAACACTACTCAAAACTCACTACTCAAAGTTTTCTTTGGAGTTATGTTTCTTCATGACTGAAAACAATTACTTTTGTACACATAAAGCAGAATTCTATGAATAAGCGATGGAAATGGCATAAAATCAAAACAAACAAACAAAAAAAACCCACAAAAACACCAACAGTGTATCATCAACATTCATAAAACAATGTTGAAAATGTGCATGTCTTTGCAATATTTACATTTATTCAAGCCAGAACTGTTATTTTAAGACACAGCCTTTCTGTAATAGTTCTTGCAAGAACAGTATTGTCAAGTGCATTTGCAAAATCCCTCAAGCACCATAATGAAACTGGCTCTCATGAAGGCCATCCCAGGAGGGCGAGACCAAAACAAGTTCATTTAGAGGTATCAGCCTCAGAAATTAACAAACAGCACCTGAGATTAGAGCCGTTATGAAGGCTTTACAGATCATGAGTAGCAGATACATCTCAACATTAATTGTTCAAAGGAGATTATCTTAAAGAGATAAGACATAAAAATTAGAAATAACCATGGATTTAGAAAGTGATCCCAAACCTTTGAGCAGTAGTGTATATATACACTTTTTAGAAAAAAATATTATCCTATACAGGTGACGTATTAAATATAGTAACTTCGCTGACCATGATTTGCCATAAAAAAGTTGACATCAATGAAAATTTTTTGGAAAAAAACCCACAACATTTTAAAATGTCTTTAAATTTTTACTTTTCAATGTGTACCCTATAAAGAGTTAAAAGGAAAAGACAGAGTATTTATTACAGTGAGGTTAGTCTGAGTACCTGGGAGTAGTAGTTGCGTACTTATCTGTTGTGTCTCAGAGAATGGTTGCAATATCCACACGTCCACACCAATCGACTCATCTACATAATAGACGTGATCAATTACGTTGTTGTTCCAACCCGAATTTAAACCACAGTGACCCTGACAAGGACAAAGCAGTTATTGATGAGGAGTGAATAAACAACATAAGCGTGTCACTCCATGTGACAGCAGACAGTGTCCTGTCAGGTTAATGAATGTGGCAGTGTCCTCTCAAGGTTTCTCCCTCATGTCATCTCAGGGAACATTTCATTCAACATCTGACCTCTTACTCCCACCTGTGTGAGAGTAAAAACCAACAGCTCTGCAATTTTTAATTTGGTCCTGTGCTCCGCTCCAGATGCAAGTTGTATAAAATGGCCAGGTGTTACATGTATTAAAATGAAAATTATAGAAAAAAAAAAATCTGATGTTGAGTCCAGAGTCTCTGGTGATTCAAAAAATTCAAAGTCTCACCAATCACGAATAGTATCAGTGATTTGAAAGACAACATTTATTTTTGACTAATAATTTATTACTATACATTTTGCTAATTTTTAGTGATACTGTCACTATTAACAGGAAAATATAAGTAGATCAAGATGAAGATAAGTAGATATTATAATCAAGGAGATGCCCTGATTATAATGTTAGTTATTTCAGCAGGTTCTTTCCTTGCATTGTGTTCAAGTATTATAGTCTAGTGAGGTTTTGGGGGTGTGGCTTAGGATTGAATACTAAGCAGATGGGCCTGTGTTTCTTAGAATTTCAAGATTCAGAATATCTAGCTTCAACTACAAGCAACTAAAACCAAATGTAACTGCTAAGGATGTTGAAAAAATCTATTCAATTATGTAGCATAATTTTTTGGTGTGGTAATCTATTTATTGCCACACTGATTTCAAAATCGATAAAAAAATATATATATATAAAAAGATTTTAAATTATGTATGTTTAGAACTGTAACAAAATCAGAATAAAAAAATATCTTAAAACCTAATATCGAATCAGGATAGTTATAAAATCATGATATTAATATACGACAAAGAGTTAAGACAAATGAGACTGGAACCACAATTGCATATGAGAGATTTAAAGCTGCTCAATTAGTCACATAAAAATCCAAATCGTAATATGGACAAGTGCAATTAACTAATTGCAAAAAGCTGACATTTATTACAGGTAATATATTGGAATTTATGTAGGATTTGTCAACAATTCAAGCTTTTATAATTTTTTTTATTTTAATAAATTTGAGGTGATAAATTAATGTTGGCAAACATCCTGTTAATGAGATAATTTGTGCTGTTATTTGCTGTTGACTAGATGAAGTGATGGAATACAAAATGGTACATTTAAAAGTGAAATATCGCAGTTTTTATCAGACCTTAATATCTGTCAAAATAAGTGCAATGATTCATTTATTTATTTCTTATCAGCCGATGCAGCCCTAAAGAGATTTGCAAGATTTTTCTCTTTACTTACCCTGATGATTTCAGTGCTCCACAGTCCATTTTTTATGCTCACTAGCAAAACAAGATCTTTTGTCCAAATAGCCTGACTAATTAAGGCTGCACAGATGTTTAGTCCCAATCCCTTGAGTTCTCTTTGCATTGTGTATGTGTAAATGCTCTTATTTTTACTTTTAAACATGGATTTACTGCTTTTCTTTCTTTTAACAATTTGCTTTTGCCAAACGTTTAAGGGATTTCCGATCTTTGGAAGAAAAAAAAATCCAACCATACTTCTTCCTCAAAGACAAAAATTCCCCACTATCCTTCCAGATTTTAATAACACGTAGATAAATATGACTGAATACAAACCTGTACATTTAGAAGTTATATATTGCAATTTAAATCTCAATACATGTAAAAAAAAAATTGGAAATGATTAATTTTTTATCCAATCATGCAGGCCTTGATAGATTTGTGAATTTGAAATATCAGTTGCTAGCAAATCCTTTGGTAGGTATTTGGTTAACCTTACTTTGTTACATGTGTGGTTCTAATATGAAGGAAAAACAGTACGAGCTGTCTAATTGTGTCTGGTTTGAGTGTGTGTGTGTGTGTTTTTGCAGGACCTTTATAAAGGCATGAGTTATGATGCGGGTGTGTTCCCCGCTGCTCAGCTTGGTGAGGCGTAACACTCTGGTAGCTCTTAGTGAGCCCTTCTTTCTCTCTTGCTAGCCTCCAGAGACCGCTGGCTGTTAATTAGCGAGCAGTGAACAGAGGTGGCTGCATTAAACATGCGCTGCTTTTTCTTTCACACGAGTGTCATTCTGAAAATACTGGCACTGACACAGGCTTTATTGCTTCACCTCTCCCAATGAGCTAAGGGAATATGGAGTCTTTTTCACCTTGTCCCTCTGCACCAGATGTCTGTTTCAGGCAAATTTAGAAGCCATGGCTGGAAGAATGTAAAATGAAATAAGTAGTCAAGACAAAGAGGGTAATGTATACTTAATATATGAGGGGGTGAGATGATGAAAGGAGGAGAATTTGAGGAATTTGGAGACGAGGAGACTCCCAAAGGCTCCCAAAATCAGCAATGTGTAGTCAGTGAAGTAAAGAGGCGTAAAGAGCAGATGGCGGATGCAGTAATCAGATGAGGTGTTTTCATCAAATCCTACATCCTTCATAGCTTAACATTTATTCAGTTGGCAGGCATTTTTATTCCAAGCAAATTACAATTATAATCACATATTTTCTTGTCTGCCTTTCTTGCATTTGGAGAATTAAAGATCTGTCCACTAGGGGGCGGGTCAGAATCGAAGCTTGTCTAAACCGAATTTAACTCAGATACAGGTGACTATAATAAGTTAACAAACCAATAACAAAATAGAGTAGAGATCAAAAACAGGGTGCATCTGAAATGTAAGAAATACTGCCTTCTCCGGCTGTAATCAGACCAAATTGTAGACAAAATTAAATGCCAAATTAAATGTTTATCATTGTGACCTGTACACTATTTGAAGCTGCAATACATTCTTCCTTTTACTTCGGAAACCCTCCATGCTGCAACCCACCTATTTCTCCAGGTTTGGGACTGGCACTGAGGATGCCGTGCTTTGTGAAAAGCTCCAACAGTGACAACGTTCGAACCCTCGGACCCACAGAGCCTTAACAAGGCTCCCCTGCCCCCATTATAGTGTCTGTTTTACAATTGTAAAGCTTATGAACTCATCACATGCTATAGCTTGCATGATTCTGAGTAACAGATTTTTTTTCAGTAAACGTATTATCCTGCTCAGGGACATGGTGGATTTGAAGCCTACTATATATAGGACACCCTGGGTGTGGGGCAGAAATACATTTCAAGGCACCAGGCACACACATTCACACCTAGGAGCAATTTAGTGTAGCCAGTCTACCAATCGTTATGTACTGACATATTGTTAATGGGAACTGTAGTGAATTATTTAAAACAACAGGGAGACATTACAGACCTTTCCCTTATATCTGTGAGCTTTTCAAAAGGAGCTAAAGGCTCACCTGCTGGAACAGACAGCAGCATGTGTGAAACGTGTATAAAATGCCAGCTCTTTAAGTCCATTGATCACAACCTTGCTCTACCACCTACAGAAAATAGTGTACATGCCTCAGCTTGGGAGTTTGTTCTACAGTGTGATGTCATCCTTCTTTATTAGCACCGCATCGAGCCGCTGCCTTCTAATCAATAAGGCTTAATTAAATGCTTTTTTTCCTGTTACATGGCTATTTGTCTTCAGATATTCATGCCAAACGGTGCAACCTGCCCCAGCTAATAGTGACTCCAACTATGGATCCACAGGAAATTTCGCATTTATAATGCGTAAAGCAGAGCTATGAGCATCCGATTCCGTTCTTTATGAATACAATATTGCAGTATTTGAAGTATTTTGGCAAAGTTACACAGATAAACACCATTTGCATCCGCATAATATGTTAGTATCACTGTTTTTTTGGGGGGAAGAGATTAGTTCTTTTCATGTGCCTAATTGCTCTTTTCATGGAGCTTAGCTGAGTGCCATTTGATTTATCTCTCCAGCTATTTTAATTTCAATTTTATGGCACTGTTTGCTCATGAGAAACAAAGCCATGCGCTGTGTTTCTAAAGCGCAGGCTATACATTTGTTAATTTAATAATAAGTAGTGACGAAGCAGTTAGCTCGGTGCAACCACGAGTTAGCATTAGCACAACCACAATTAGCCTAATCTGCATGTCTTTGGACTGTGGGAGGAAACCCACCAAGCACAGAGAGAACATGTACACAGACCCAACATGGGAATCGAACACAGGACCTGGAGGTGCAAGGCAACAATGCTAACCACTAAGCCACCGTGCCGCCCATCATGCCCAAAGTGAATTATATCATTATATTACCCATGTCCCTATCTTACACTATGGACGTACTGTAGATATAGCATATGATGCTGCAGAGCAGAAATTATGGCTTCCAGGGTCGAGGGTTCGATTCCCGCCTCAGGGGTGTTTGTGTGGAGTTTGTATGATCTCATGATCTCCCTGTGGTTGGTGGGTTTCCTTTGTGTACTCAGAATTGTTGTTTCCAAATTAACAGTAGTGTGTGAGTGTGCCCTGCGATGGATTGGCACCTCATCCAGGGTGTACCATACCTAGTGATCTCCCTGGGATAGGCTCCAGGGCTCCCACAATCCTGCACAGGATAAGTGGTATAGAGAATGAATGAGAGAGAGAGAGAGAGATTAGTATTCTCACTCAATCACTCATCGTCTATACCGTTTTATCCTGGGTTATTTAGGGTTACATGGGGCCCAGAGCCTATCCCAGGAGACTTAGGGCATGAGGCAGGATACACCCGGGATGGGGTGCCAATTCAGCGCAGGGTGCACACACACGGCCGCGCACACACATACACACTACGGGCAGTTTGGGAATGCCAATTAGCCTAATCTGCATGTCTTTGGACTGTTGGAGAAAACCGAAGCAGATGGAGGAAACCCACCAAGCACGGGGAGCAAACTCTGGAGGTGGAAGGTGTCAGCACTAACCACTACGCCACCATGCCACCTGATAGTATTCCTGAATAATTTATATTTTTTGTGCATTTCCAAGCCAGTAACAATATACAGTCATGTCCAAAAGTTAGTACCTCCTCTTTTAATTCTAAGTTTTCTTTTAACAGTCAAGAGTAAAGCAGAAAATGTCATTCTTTAATGAAAAAAAAAATAGTGTTAGCTAATTGCTGTTGCATTAAGAGAAAAAAATCACTTCAGGGTGTGCTGTTATAAGACAGTAATCAAATAATGAGTGGTGCGATGCAGTTCTCACCTCAAAATGAATTGTTTTGTACATCATTTATATAATTATTTAAATATTTGTCAGTGTTTTCTCCCTGAATTATCACATGACCAGTTAAGCACATTAATGTTAAGCTTGTGCAGGCACTGAGATAATCTGGGGGCCAGTGTTCATGTACCGCAGACGAAATGCTGAACTTTCTGAAATTTAAATGCTGATAGCTTTAGCTCTTTTTCAATTAGATGGACTATACACACATCTCATGACATACTGCAGCAGGTTGGCTGAGTATGATGAGTAAATGACTATTAACTGTGTCAGGAACTGATTTTTCCTTCCGGTCCATTAGAATCTCTTTTCTTTGTTTCCTGTCCTGTGACATTGGAGGGTTAAAAAGGAAAGAGCACTATAAGAGACTTGGACCAAGCATCTGAGCTATTTAATTATTGAAATAAGTATGAATAATTTGTTCTAGATACATTCATTTGAGCACCTCTCTCTCGCTGTGCTGAATTCCATATTTAACACCGGGGTGAAAGAGGTGGCACATTTTCTTCTTCAATCGGTATATATTTGAGTTTAAGGTTGAAAACATTTGGCGCACACAAGAAATTGCATTATGAGATTAGTTGGTTTGCAAAGTGATTAAAAACAGTCAGAGAAAATTGTCACATAACAGAGAGCAGAAGATTAAATAAAAACAGGTCTACATGCACAATTAAACAAGTCAGTGTTATACAGTATACATGCGAAGAAATAATACATGCATTAAATATTATATGCATACTAAAACATAATCTTTGTTTTAGAACCATAATTTCTGCTCTGCAGCATCATATGCTATATCTACGTCCATGGTGTGAGAAAGGGCTGGGCAATATAATGATATAATACACTAGGCACTATCGCCTTGCACATCCCGGTCCTGGGATTGATTCCCACCTTGGGTCTGTGTGCATGGAATTCACATGTTCTCTCCTTGCTTGGTGGGTTTCCTCCGGGTTCTCAGGTTTCCTCCCACAGTCCAAAGACATGCAGATTAGGCTAACTGCCGTTCCCAAATTGCCCGTAGTGTGTGAAAATACGTTTGAATGTTGATCGGAGGTCCTACTACGGTCGCACAAATAGGAATAAATACAATGGTCACCATTGGCCTCCACGGTACCTAGTTGGACTACAAAGGTTCCGAGATGGATGGGTTTTCTTTTTATATTTTATGTATTTTTAAAAATAAAATAAAAAAATAGAACCAAACTAGAAGCAGCTAATTGGGTGTTAAACTTTTGTATTGACTTTTTAAAAAAAATATTCCTTAAAATTTTATTTGCTCTTTTTTTATGTATTTGTTATCATTATCGTGACAGCGAAAGTTTTCATAATATCACTCAACTCTAATGGAGAACCAATTTCAGGTTCTCAGAGCTGTTCCGAGTCCTGAGCTTATATCCATATATCCACCTTATGGCCCGACTGTAATAAAGTTTTTAATCAGTAGTATCAGTGTTTTATTCTCTATAAGGGCTAAAGGAAATGTGAGATTTATAAAATCCGTTCATGTCCTTGTCACTTTTGTTCTCATTATGGTCAAAATACAATCTGCTACATTAGAGGCTCATGAACTAAGAGTTCATAAACACTAAATCTTATTCATTTAAATACTTTAGGTTTATTTCTAGTAGATAAAGCACATATTTCAACACAGTCATAGGCACAGAGCAATGGCAGCTGTTGCACAGCATTCAGGCTTGTCTTGTTCTGTTTATCAGCTCTTTTGTGTTGCATCAGGCCCAACCCACCACCAGACAGAAGAGGACAAGCTCCTGGCTTATCTGCTGCCAGGGATTACTTTGCTGATCAGCTCTCTTGGCTCATCGATCCGTCCCAACATATGTACCCAAGGCACAGCAGTCCATCAGCACAGACCTTGTCCACACCTCAATATTCACACTAAGCTGCTTACAGCCCTAGCAGAGATGTAGTGTTCAGATGTGTGAAAACACTCTGTAAAACTATCTGTCTCTCAAACTCTGTTTATTCTCCTTCAGCACTTGCAGCTGTTTGTCCTCTAAAGACATGATTAATACAATGCAGACTGAAGGAGAATAAACAGTTTGAGAGACAGATAGTTTTACAGACCGTTTATACTTTTATTTTATTTCTAAAGGAATTCGAAAAGAGCTAATTGGGAGGAAATCTTTGCAGTTTGCGATATTACAGGGGTGTATAGTTTATACTTTTATTTTATGTTTAAGCTCCAACATTACTAACAAAGAAAATCCTAAAAGTCAGACTTTATTGATCCCTTGCAAACCAATCTAATCTAACTGATTATATGACAGCGTAAGGTGCCCAGAACTATGATTCATATGTTTATGATTTTGGAGAGGATCCGGTATAATTTTTTCCCCATATACTTGTTTCTTTCGGCCATCAAGACCAGAATTTATCATTTTTAGAATTCCCAATTCCACATAGGCTTTTTAAAGCTTTAACTGAAAAAGAAGAAATATACTTTTTACAGTGTTTTTCTTATCACTAGAGTAAACAGTCTAAATCACAAATGCTCCAGCTAATCTGTAATTGTGATGGGAAGTCCAGCTCACTTCAGCGAGCCAGATCATTTGGCTCAGCTCTACAATAAGAGCCGGAGTTTGGCCAAATGATGCTGCCTTATCTGAAACACTACCATAGCTTGAATTGATAGATTTACACTACCCTGACGAAAAAGGTTAAATACTAAAGGGGTAAATGGGCTATAATTTACTATGTTTTGGTACTTTATTATAACATATATTTATTGGAGAATTGAGCAGTAGCATATTCTGATATTCCCATAAAATAATGTTTCCAGATCATTATCAAAAGAATGAAACAGTTCCCAACTTGTCTGTCTTTGCATGTAGCCAAAAAAAAAAAAAAAAATACAAAAAATAGCAAGGACTGGCGGATCAGCAGCTCATTTGGCTCCCATATGATTCTTTATTTATTATTACTTCCAACCTTTATAATTTGGCCAAATTTAGCAGTGTTTTGATCTTTGATTGGTATATTACTGAAATTATTTAATGTATTCAACATAATACGTTACATTACAATACATTACATTACTCACTCATCTTCTATACCACTTTATCCTGCATTCAGGGTCGCGGGGACCTGGAGCCTATCCCAGGAGGCTTAGGGCAAGAGTCAGGGTACACCCTGGACAGGGTGCCAATTCATACACACATACACACACTCACACACCCATTCACATACTACGGGCAATTTGGGAATGCTAATCAGCCTAACCTGCATTACATTACAATAAATTACTATACATTACCTTATATGCAATACAATTATTCAATATAATTATATTAAACCTTAGAAATTGCAGAATACCATAATTTTACATTATGTTTGGTATAAAATCATTAATGTACAAACATCCAGCCCTTACTGTATATATGTGTAATGAATGTTCATGAAAAAAAAAAAAAAACTTCCCAACTGTGTTTGACTGATTGCACTTACAGTAGTTAGTAACCTAGTAAACCAGTGTAAGTATCCAATGACGGAAACTTCAAAGCACTTTTTGTAAGTCACCCTGGATAAGAGCGTCTGCCAAATGCCTAAATGTAAATGTTTTATTTATACTTAATAAGCATACTTTATACTTTATAACATTTAAAGTATAACGAAGTGCATATATGGCCATCCTGCACAGTTTTAATGTTCATGACATATCCAGATCATATAAATAAAATAAAGTTACACAACAGAAAAAAAAAAATTCTAAAAAAGACAAACCATTTAAAACAGATCACACTCAACACAGAACATTCAGTCAGTACATGGAGTGCCTGTGGGCAACCTATCCTTCTGTGGTGTTTTAACAGAATCTGCATGTCTTAGGACTGTGGGAATAAAGCAGATTACCTGGAGGAAACCCACTAAGCATGTGGAGAACATGCAAACTACATGCAGAGACCAGAGGTGGGAACCGAACCCTCGACCCTGGGGGTGCAAGGCCACAGTTCTAATCACTGCACCACTGCGGTGTACAGTATGAACAACAGAAGAAAAAAAAAGAAATAGGGAGCTGGCTCTCATTTTTAGGTTACGTCAAAGAGTTAGCTAACAGAGATGCCTTGTTCTGACACATCATTTATCTGTAAATGTTGGACATCTAAAACGAAAGATGTGATTATATGATTAAAGACAGTCAATCAGGAAATGTTCTGTTGTATCCATTAGGTGCCCAGCTTCAGAATCGCACAGTATATGACCGTGTCATAAACAGGTCTGAGGTCGGTGCACGTAAAAAAAAAAACTTAAAATAATGTTTGTTTGTTTTTTAGGTTGATTATGTAAAAAAATAAATATGAAGCATCAAAGTACTGTGGGTGGGGAGTCGACGTCGTACAAGCGAATAGACTAAAACTACACAAGGCTGTATACATCTGTATATAAAGCAGATTAGAATGACAGATGAGCGGTTATTGCTGTTAGTGTAAATTCCTACAGCCCCTAAAGACATTATTAATGGCTTCCACAGGAAAAAAAAAACCCATCTCAACATCTGACTTTGTAATTTCTCCACAATCCTTAATCAGCTTGAGTGATATGATCAATCTTGTTCTCAAGTATTTTTTTTTTCTTGTTGTCTTCTTCTAGGCGACGATTGGAATAGACTTCCTGTCAAAAACGATGTACCTGGAGGACAGAACGGTAAGACTCTTACATTCCGCAGGCTTCTGAGGTTCTCATATCTATCATACAGGGATTTATACTGTTAAAATATCTGTTCCAGCAGCTCTGATTGTAGCATCAGGTGCAAGAAACGTCACAGGTTGATATTAATACATTTATTGTTTCTACAGAAACAATGTACACAGTTATTATTACTACTGCTACACAGAATTGCAGGGCAGATTCTCCATATAAACCAAAATGAAAAGTCTGTAAGTTTTTCTGTGAGGTGCCATTTCTAGAGCATTTTGTAGAAACATTTTTGAGGTGAGGGTATGACTGAATGTTTGTCTGCTATAATGCATGTGAACAAACCTTTTATGCAGACATTCCACAACATTAAATACCGATATAAATGAATACCATTCTTTAATATGTAAAGGGGCGTTCAAGTCAAGAATGATTGTGCGTTCAGTTCCCACAGACAGATGCGTCTACAAGTCATATGCTGATTTTTAATGATCAGGTGTTTCACTCGCTGAATGCTGTCAGGAACGACTGCAGATGATTAAGTTAGCAGTGGCACTTATATTGAAAGTGTATAAAAGATACAAGAATAAGATTTAGATAGGTTGCTGTTAAACCTATGTTCAATTTGGAAAGATTTCTAACTTTTCTATATGCAGTGCCATAACTGCAATATCAGTCCATCATGTGGTGCTTAACAGAAAATAAAAAAGTGAGGACTTAAAACTTGGACCTAGAACTGAAATTTCCAAACCATTTTGTGACTTGTGAGTGTGGAGTTGAGTCATTTCAGACTCTGTGTCGTCCCCTGCAGGTGCGGTTGCAGTTGTGGGACACGGCAGGACAGGAGCGGTTCAGGAGCCTCATTCCCAGCTACATACGGGACTCCACTGTGGCTGTGGTGGTGTACGATATCACAAGTGAGGGTTTTATGTGCACACATATGCTACGTACATTCACACATGACATGATCCTAGCGTTTATAAAAAATTTGTTGAATGTACAATCTTGAAACAAAAGGAAGGCCTAATTAAAGAGCGTATAAAACTTTATAGTCACGTATCATGTGGGCGAACAACTAAAGCAATGCAATATTACAAAAACTCACTAAAATCTTTATCCAGATTCTGTGACCTGTGACCAGAGCTTACAGAGCAACAAAAAGTGTGTTAGTGCGTGCATTTCACCTTTCTGTAGTATCAATATTGCTATGAATATTTTAAAGGAACAAGTACTGCGGCTTAGTGTTTAGCAGTATCGGGGGTTTGAATCTCTCCTACACTGTGTGTGTGTGGATTTTGTGTGTTCTCACTATGCTTGGTGGATTTCCTTCAAGTTTCCTTCCATAGTCGACAGACATAAAATGTAACCTGATAGGTGCTTCCAAATTGCCTGCAGTGTACGATTACATGTGTGAGTTTTTGTGTTCAGAACTGCCTTAATTCTTCATGGCATTCAACAAGGTTCTGGAAATATTCCTTAGAGATTTTGGTCCGTATTGATTCGAGAGCATCACCCCGTTGCTGCACATTTGTCATCTACTCATCCATAATTGTGAATATCCCTTTCCACCACATCCCAAAGGTACTCTATTGGATTGAGATCTTTTGATGGTGGCGGTCATTTGAGAACATTATCATGTTCAAGGAACTAGTTTGTCATGATTTTAGCTTTATGACGTATCCCTTTTTTGTGGTCATAAAGGGGGGGACATGGTCAGCAACAATACTCAAGTACTACAGGACCCAAATTGTGCCAAGAAAATCACTCCCACACCCTTACACCACCAACACCAGCCTGAAATGTTGATAGAAAGAGGAATGGATCCATACTTTTATACTGTTCACGCCAAATTCTGAAACTACCATCCTCATGTAGCAGCAGAAATCAAGACTCATAATACCAGGCAATGGTTTTCCAATTTTGGAGAGACATGTGAATTATAACCTCGGTTTCCAGTTCTTAGCTAACAGGAGTGGCACCCGGTCTGATTTTCTACTGCTGTAGCCCATCAGCTTCAAGGTTCAACGTACTGCAAAGATGCTCCTCGGCATACCCTGATTGAAACGAGATGTTTGAGTTATTGTTGCCTTTTTATCAGCTCGAACCATCTCATCTGACCTCTGGGATCAACAAGGCATTTTTGCCTAGAGAACTGCCGCCTACTAGATATTTTCTCTTTTTCAGACTATTCTCTGTAAACCCTAGTGATAGTCGTGCATGGAAAATCCTAGTAAATCAATAGTTTTGGAAATACTCAGACCAGACCAGACTAGCACATTCACCAAGTCACTTAAATGACCTTTCTTTCCTATTCTGATGCTCGGGTTCAACTTCATCACATCATCTTGACAATGTCTACATGCCTAAATGCATCGACTTGCTGATATATGATTGACTGATTAGATATTTGTGTTAACAAGGAGTTAAACAGATGTACCTAATGAACTGGCTGGTGAGTGTATGTGTGTGCTTTTGCCCTGTGATGACTTGGCACCCCATCCACGTTTTACCCTACTTTGTGCCCCAGCCTACATTGGATACATTGGATAAGCTGAATAGATGATGAATGGATAAAAATATTGTTCAGGAATAATTATTATAATGACCTGCTATATGCTATTGAAAGTATTGATGCAATACTTTCAATAGCATATAGAAAGTATTGCAAAAATATCTAGTATCTATTGAAAGTATTGATGCAATATTTTTGTTTTTTTCACCATCTGCAGTTCATCATGTAAAACAAAAAAAAGTCACAGTAAGCTATTTAATCACTCAGTGTCTATACCACTTTATCCTGTATTTGGGGTTGTGGGGGGCCTGGAGCCTATCTCAGGAGGCACAGGGTGGGGTAGACCCTGGGCAGGGTGCCAATCCATTGCAAAGCACACACACACACACACTACTGGCAATTTGGATATGCCAGTCAGCCTAATCTGCATGTCTTTGGACTGTGGGAGAAAACTGGAGCACCCTGAGGAAACCACAAACACAGACCCGAGGCAGGAATCGAACCAGGAACCTGAAGGGCGATAGTGCTAACCACTACACCACTGTACCCCCACTATTGGTCATTATCTAGAGTATAAAAGCCATTTAAGGATGACCATTTCGACTGTTTCAAGTCCTCAAGTTGTTTGATCATGTCGGCATGCTGACCATCACAGGACAGGAAAAAGTGCATAATTGATAAAATTAAAGTGTTCTGATATTGTAAAGATATCTGACATTTTGTTGTAGCCTTATTCAATATTTGTTCTTTTTTTTTGTTTCAGCCGAAACCAAAAGTGCCTAGAGCTACTGATTCAGTTCAACGCAATTCAAGTTTATTTGTTTAGCACTTTTAACAGTGGGGATCTGGAGATAAATTAAAGATGAATTAGCGTACTGATGTGTGACTAACTCAAACCCAGTACCAGACACATGTGCACACAGGGCAGATTCTCATAATTCCAACTAGAATATTATGACTCCTGTTTCCATGTTTAAACCTAACCTGCGTAACTGATGACTTTCAGCCCCCAGAGACCCACTGCTCCATTTTATTCATTCCCATAAACAGATGACGGGTTTATTGACTTTAAATCCCACAACACAGTATATGCACAGAAGAACATGGGGGGCGACGTGATACAGCCACCCTGGGGAAATGAATAGCAAATTGTGATTTTATAACCGCTGCACTGAGAGACACAGAGTCAGTTCGACCTTGAAGCAGAAGCAAGGCCATTAATGTCACTCTTAGATGAGATCCAGGCTTTGATCTTGATGCTACAGAACCACAAGCTAATCTAACCTTTTTTTGAAACATCAGTGTCTTTTTGGACGGCATGAGGGAAGTGTGTTAGAATTTGAAAGCATATGTAGCCTACTTTTGCCTACTTTTATATGTTAAATAATGATGGGTGGTTTGCAAAGGAGTTAAGGTAAACATCGGGAGCAGAAAAATCCTGAAAGGTTTTTCTTTAGTATTTTGTCTTTAGAATTCTTTAATGTCATTGATGTCATCCAGACAGTGCAACCCATGTGTATTAAGTGAATCTTATCAGCAATCGAGTGGTTTGGCACAGCATAACCATCTTTATGTGTATACATAGCCTTTGTGTGTATACGAGAGACAGTGTGAATGCACTGCTGCGTTTTGTATTAATATAAAGGAAATTGAATAACATTGATTATTATAATGCTGGTGACAGCATTATAGGCAATCAAGGCTCATCTGTGCTTGTGGGGACCAAAGGTGTGTGGGTCGATCCCACAGTAAAGACAATGTCAGGCAAGTTGCTGAAAAAAAGTCTGTGTTGGCGCATGGAGGCCCCAGCCGTCAACCCACAGCACCCAAAGGATCACCGCTAACATTCCGGTGCCAAACACCATAGGACACCCTCAGAGGTCTTGTGGAGAGGACAGAGACACCCTTATTGGTGTTTTGTGTTTTAATGTTGAAATGTATAGTAAAGTGAAAATGTATAGTGAAGGAGAAATAATTACTTAGAGTTTTACTTTAATGCAAGCTAAAGCACAGGTATAGCAGTATAATGAATAGCATTGCAGAAATACCGTGTTTAAGTAAGCAGATGTGTTTTACAGTATATGCAATACAGAGTATAGTGTTATTATGTTAATCTAAGGGAAAGTGATATTTTCTTAATGAATTTGCATGATAGATAAGCACAGAATAAAACAGTAACAGCTATACAGTATATGTGCTTAGGATTCCACCAAAAATTTATCTCGTACCTCCTGCCGTCTCTTTCTCAGATGTGAATTCTTTCCAGCAAACCTCCAAATGGATCGATGATGTCAGAACAGAGCGAGGCAGTGATGTCATCATCATGCTAGTGGGCAATAAAACAGACCTGGCTGATAAGAGGTAAGTCCTGCACACCATTCTGCAATCTTCTGTTTAATCAAGGCTCGTGTGCTTATCTCAGAGTGAGGATCTTCATACTCAGGAAGTGGATTAATGATGCAACCCCCTGCTGTGTAGTTTCTTTAGCTTTAAAATGATCAAACATGCTTTCAGAGAGTAAAGAAAGCAGATCTGTTTTTCACAAGTGTTGGTGAGCTAGAGACATGGTAGAATTAGAAACCATGAGAAGAAGCACAGTTAAGCAAATTGATTCAGAGAACGTCCAGCTTCCGAATTCTGGTGCGTCCTTTAAACCAATCAGGGTGCATCAGAATGAGATGGATGTAGAAGAGGGCAGATAGTGGGTGGACTGCATGAGTATCAGTATGAAAATATTCGGTTCATGTATCAAGCATCATGTGTGGTTCAGAGTACATACCTGAAGAAAATCAAGAAAGGAGTTTAAATTCACTTAATTATCAAATTAGGATAATTAAAGTAGAATTAAAATATTAAAGTAAATAGCAATTTACAAATATTTACAAATAAGTAGCAGTGCATTGTAAAGTATAAAGAAGAGCTCTGAGATAGGGGTAAGACTTGTAATTGAGCCGCAACCCTAAAATGACCACTGAGTACTTAATAATCTTAAAACCCGATTTGGAGCAGCATCGCCTGCTTGGCATTCTGGGATGTATGAAGGAGTTAAGCCTGTAAGAGCTTTGAAAACCAATAAAAAGGTTCTCGAAATCAATTATAAATGAAACAGGCTCTGCGCGCAGCATTCTGAGTGTCTGCAGCCTGTCTTGTATATGTTTCTTACTCCGATATGCAAAACATGGTGAATGTATAAGGAGAAATATGATCCCTGTCTAATTGACAGCTTTTTGGGTGGTTTTAAAATCTGACTCCAGCTCCAGTGGGGATGGGAGAACAAAGAAAAAAATTCTGTGTGAAGAGAGCTAAAAAGATTTGGCTACATGACTAATCAACTGTCCGCTCATTTCTGTTAGAAAGCATCTGCACCTTGTGCTTAAGCATACTCGCTCTCATGCTGAGCACTCCTACCACATAATGAGCAGTGGTTCTGAATTCATTACCATCATCCACAACATTAGAAAAGATCAGGGGCAAATGAGCCTGACATGCTTGGAGTCACGTATGCCTTAGAAATTTACAGTAACATTTGCGAGGGCTTTTTTCTTTTTTCCTTTTTTTTTTTTACATACAATCTACAGTGCACAATCTTTCTTTAAGTGAAAATCAGCCATTTGTTTTAAAATAGTGTCTAGTGCTCAGTCTGTTGTAATGGTGAGTAAGTTTTCTACTACGGAGTAGACTTTTCCATGAGGAAAATCTTGATTTGGTTATTGGAGCTCTATTTCAGATACGTAGACATAGTAATAGTAGAGCCACATTTTACAACCGTGGTAATCAGAAAAGCACCTTTATATTGTTATAAGCTGCCTAGCATGAACACTACTGTTGGATGACTGTTCTAATACATTATAATTAATGACATTGCAATGTAAAATAGTTGCAACCTTGCGATGATGTTTACTGTCGGGATAGCAATGAAAGTTAGAATGATGTAAAATGTATTTTTATGTAATGTTTAATGAATTTAAACTTAAAAAATTTTTTTAACCATTATTTGGATTTTTCATGTTGAATAACATCCATTCGCACAATGTCTGACCACATCCATGGCCCCTTAAGAGTCTAACAATGTTTTGTATTCCGATCAAAAATTGGGACAGACACAACAGCTTCTTGCATGTATCTCGTGTCATACATCTCTTAGTGTTGCAATGTTACCTCTCTGTTTAATTTTCTTTGGAAAATTTTACCGAGAGGCATACCTTTTTGGCTTCCATAATACTGCATTAGGTGTTTGCACAGTGTCCGAATTATATCAGGCACTGATTTCAAAGAAAAGATCTCACATTTGAAGCTGTTCTTTTAAACCAGAGTTGTCAGTATATGTCTTTTTTTTTTACAAAATTAAAATAAACCTCATTTCCAGTATATATAGTACTAATCACCGTCCTGATCATCTGTCAGCATCTGCATCTGTTTCTCACTTGTTCATGCCTTAAGTTAGATGTTTTGTATGCTTGAATGATTAATTCCTCTGAAACTGGTCAGGTACAGACACCAGGCTGAAAAACTTGCCAAAAAACTCTTTCAGGCAGCCTGGGGAACTATTCTTCAAGACTACATTCAAAATGCAAAAAAAAAATCTCAACTATTTGGAACCAAAGTATGGAAAAATGAAGAGGGCTCAAGACTTTTGCACAGTATTGTACATTGGCCTAGATGTTATCTTACTGCTGGAAGAAAGATGTTTACTAGGCAGATAATTTATCATGCACAGATGATAGATTATCCTTTCAGAACTTTTCAGAAACCCTAATAAACCAAGCAGACTGCTAGCCAGTCTAAAGCGATATGTTTTTCCTTGTGATATGAGGTGAGAATACTGCAGTTCATAGCCAAAATCTTCCACAGCCACATTTTGTCGAGGTCACAAAAATGGAAGCATTTATTAGCCGAGTATTAGGACTATAGCTCCACATAATATCATCATGAGCAACTCATATTCTTGCTATTCTCTTTCTGTAATAATGGAATTAAATAAATGATTAGCTTGCAATACATCTTTACACTATGTTAGCCACCACTTTTTCTAGTGGTGGCTAATAGCTAACTGAAGGTTTTATTATTTATGCACCCTTCATATGCCTTGGTAAATTCATACAAATTCATAGGGCAGGGATAGCTCAGTGGTTAAGGCATTGGGATATGGTCGCGAAGGTCTCAGGTTCAAATCCCGCCACCACCAAGTTGCCCATGTTGGACACTTAAGCAAAGCCCTTAACCCTCAACTGCTCAGGTGTGTAATGAGATAAAAATGTAAGTTGCTCTGGGTAAGAGCTTCTGCCAAATGCTGAAATGAAGCTGGTTATCAAAAATTATAAAGCTTTATTTGTCACATATACATTACTGCACAGTGAAATTCTTTGCTTGCATATCCCAGCACAGCAGGGGTCAGAGCACTGGGTCAGCCATGATACAACGCCATTGGAGCAGATAAGGTTAAGGCCCTTGCTCAAGGTTCCAACAATGGCAACCTGGGGAAGCTAGGGCTTGAACTGATGACCTGTCGATCAGTAACTCAGTGCCTTAACCCTCTGAGCCACCTCGACTCACTTCCCTCATTTTCTTGAAGCTGCTCTGGTTATGTGAACTTCGAAAATTTGAGATATAGTACACACTGTTCTTGTCTTGTACTTTTTACTGCCGTTCATCTAATATCTTGTGTCTAGAGCTAAGGTATTGGTTTAGATGTATTTATATATTTGAATATTTATTTTCAATACACACCGAGGAAATTACAAAGTAGTCTTTATTTGACCTGAAGCAAGACTGAAGTAGGTGAGCTCGTGGACAAGTTGGCATGAATGAATGAATAAGCATGACGTCAGGGCAGTTTGTCTGCTCTTACTTCTTAGCCAAATTGAGTGTGGTCATTTTGTAATGAATCACTGCTGGAGAACTGCAGGCTTTTCTACAGTGTGAGTGAATACGAATGCAGCTCTGGGTCGGTTTCCACGACAACAGTGATGGAATGTGACAGGTGTAGGTGGCTGCTGTGGAGTAATTCGATGATAATGAACCTGGTTTGCACAATGCTAACATAGTACAGCACTGCAGGCTGGAGAAGAGAGCCGGCCGTCTCTTTTTATTTGCCAGGGCTTTCATCTTTTTTTTTGTTTATAGAACGTGAGCGTGTGTGTATTTGTAAATATGCAGATTGATGTACATGGATATGATGTATGAACATGTTTCTGGAATGACTTTTATCACTGCAACGTTGAGTGAAATATCAGTGTTTTTTATTCTCACACTTGTGACAAGCGCTAGCTTGTTTTCTGCCGGTGTGCCTAAAGCAATCATCGTCACACTGATACTTTCCCATGTCTCGATGGATTTAATGTTTTACTGCCTGAAATACTCATCTAGCTGTTCTCTTCTTAAACATGGTAGTACTAGGATCCCAGATTCATAATGTAAAGAATCAAATATTATTCCAGTTTATTTAGATTTGGTTTAGATTAGGCATTTGGTCGTACCGGTTCCCAGCATATATGTTTTTTTTTTTCTTTTGGTGGAGAAAATATATTCTTTCGGAAAAAAACAGATGGTTTCAGTCGGTTCCAGATTCCCAGCATGATATGAGCTGAGATTACCTTCCATTAAAGGCCTTGAGCCAAAAAGAAAAAATAGAAAGAGATACAGAGGGAGATAGAGAGATAGAGATATAAAGAGAGAGAGAGAGAGAGAGAGAGAGAGAGAGAGAGAGATGCAGCAGTAACTTAACACTAGCCTGTCACTCTGATAGGAATACATTTTGTCATTGTACAATTTAATTTCTCTACATACAGTAAGCACTGCACTGCTATAGTATGCTGCATTGCAGTTCATTGATGCTTTTAAAGTCTGAATAATGGAACCCTGCCAAAAAGACAAGGTCAGAAAAGGAAATGTGAACTCGATCACCCTGTGGGCCCGACTGGCTCATGCAGCATGTCTGAGCTGCAGTTTGAACCGATGTGCTATAAAATATTGATGAACTCTACATGGCATGTAGACGCTTTTCTTCTCTAAGCGCGCAGGAGGTTCAGGCAGACATTTTATCTCATCAGCAGTCTTTTTCACTCATGCTCTCTCCATTGTCCTTGCAGACACTGAATATTCATTTTATTGTTGGGTAAAATGTCATGGCACTAATAGACATCCTAAGGTTTTTAAAAATCACATTTTAGAGAAATGGGAATTTTGGATGGCGTAAGCTCTGTAGAGTGATGGCCATGGGTCTATTTATCAAAGCATGTATAGAACAAATCTGAACTGCCAGGAAATCAGTATTCATCACAGAAACATGCATACAGTACATTCCATTGTTCATACAACGAAAATGGATAAATCATGCACGATTTAAATTGCTCTGCTTGTGTATAGCTGTACTAATTTTCATAAAGATACTGTCCTAAAGTAACTCTTTCCTCATATGGTTAAAAAATGTCCCTTCAAAGCTCACGTAATGACGGCGAGGCATGGTGTATACATAGAAGTAACCTTAAATTATAAAAAAAAAAAAAAACATCGGAAAACCCAAACAAGACTAATATAAAAAAATAATAGAAATTTCGAACAGCAGAATGAACCATAGTATGAGAAAAGCTGAACACAAAGGCATGGCATTAATGCATGGTATAGTTAATTAAGCATAATACAGTGCACCTGAATATAAATCAGGGACAGGAAATGTGAGGGCCAGGATGATAACACAACAGTCTGGAGACATACAGCACCTCGGGAAGAATCTTTACAGCATGTCAAAGGGTCTAGAAGATAAAATTCACCAGCAGTGAAGCTTTTGTTGCACTGAATAGGGGAAAAATATTCCTTAAGAGCTGTTTGTCTATTAAATATATTTTTTTCTCATTTTATGACGTATTTATATTTTCCTTTTTTATCCCTGTGTTTATAATCTATTACATTTAGAAAAAAAAAATTATGATTTTACATGTACAGTATAATGTTAGGCATGTAAATGCATGCAAACTATGCCAGCAACAAGTTCATAGCTGGTTGGAAAATGCCAGACTTGTATTCAGTTTCTCATTGAAATGTGCCTGTGGCTAAAAAAATCTAGAACAAAGAACTAAAATGGCAGTGGGCAAACAAATTCAACTGATGACCCAGTCATTACTCTGGACCGCTTCTTCAAAACATTTTCTTCCTTTATAAAAATACATCATCGTAAATGGTCCTTTAAACGTTATCAGTGTCACCTGTCTGCATCTTGTTGTGTGCATTCAAGTGAGTTATTACGCAGTCCTTTATGCTAAAAACAAGCGACTTAAATGGGAATGGAGTTCCTCATTATCAATTTGCATGCAACTACACTTTTCTACCAGTAGGGGTTTGTGCACAGGAGTGCTGCAGAAGTATACACGCGTCTGTGTTGTTACAGTCTGCAACTTCTGACTTCTTGGAATGTCGTTCTCCTGATTTTTTTTTATTGTTCCATATTCTATTCATGTTTTGATTTTGGATTTAATAATGCACTGCAGGATTTTCAAATTTTGAGTTTGTTTGTTTGTTTGTTTTTATTACCAAACTGTAGTTGATAATTTTCAGAATTGTGCACTGTATCTAGACTTGATAGCTCCTTGAACTTCTTGAAGCTGCTTGATTAGGTCTGTTCTTTAACACTCACTAGGACTTTCAGGAACAGACTGATGTCACATGACTCATGAACTCCCAAGCTTCATGCAATCATGTGGTTTCTGAATTTGTTGTACCTGAAATAATTTAGGAGTTTCACAGTAATTGGGGGAAGACATGTGCAGTCACTTTAACATTATACTGTATTATTTGTAATTCATTTTGCTATTTAGATTTTTTTTAAATCATGATAAATAGAAGCAAGGTGTGACATATCTCAAGGGGGGCGATACCTATGCAATGCGAAGTAATAAAGGCTTGCATCTCTTTGATAAAATGACTTCATCTTTTCATTTGTATTCTGTCCAGTGCTTTGCTTCCCCCACCAGGGATCATTTGTTAGAGAACGAGAGTCAAACGGGGTATATGACTGTTAAATGAGAAAAACTTATTACCAGGCAACAGGAGATCTAACAGAGCTGTTACCACCGCGTGTGGGTTGTGGACTGACTTTTACGGTGAAGTTAAACCTTATCATTTCTCATGTCATGTGTGAACTGACTGAATGTGTTGATGCCAGTGTGATTGACGGCTTGTTCCTGGCTCTGTTGTGACAGACAGATATCAATGTTGATGGTGCATGATGGTGCATACAGATGTAGGGTTTGGCGCTCTATTCTATGGTCACTTTATTGTCTCAGTATATTACAGCAAGGTTGATTACTTATCCTCTCTTAGGGGGATGTTATTTTATTATGATTTCATTAAATAATTTTCAGTAAACAATGTTATTCCGGGAATCTTGAACTTTAGCTATTCTTAAGCTGCCTTCTAAGTGAGACTTTATCCCAGGAATGCAAACATTGCTAGACAGCCAGCTCCGGAATGGACTGCAGTGTTAATGATGGTTTGCAGCATCATTGGCTTGCATTTTATAACCACAGCTCTGTGGAATTCTTAGAGCTGTCAAATGAGTAGATCTCCTACAAGGAAATTTGAATCTTCTTTCATGCTTCAGACTGCTGACAAGATTTATAGAGATAAATCCGAGTTTCTTTTCAGACAGGACTTACCACCTGCCACTAACTGGTTTGCTGACCATAATGTTACAGTGCTTGATTGGCTACCCTACTCACCTGACCTGTATCCCCAAGAGAATCTATGGGCTATTGTTAAGAAGAAGATAAAAGAAAGAAAAGAAATCAACAATACAGACTATCTGAAGGCTGCTATCAAACCAACCTTGTCTTCAGTAATGCCTCAGCAGTGCCACAGGCTGATTGTCTCCATGTCATGCTGCATTAAGGCAGAAATTCTTGCTAAAGGAGCCCTGACCAAATATTGAGTGGACAAATTAACATACTTTTCAGAAGTTGGATATTTCTGCATTGAAATCCTTTTATGATTAGATATTGGAAGAGCTCATGCTCCAAGTTCACTAACTTGCTGATCCTCCTCTCCAAGTCCTCAACTTTGAGGATCGAAACATAAACCTTGAGTGTATGTGTGTATACTGATCAGTCATAACATTACTGTTAACATTATGACCACCTAGGTTTTGGGTTCCCCTTGGTCCATTGGGCTTGCTCTAGACTTGGTTCTGCAGACCCTCTGGGGCAGGCTGTGGTGTCTGGCACCAGAGCATTGGCAGTTGATCCTTTGCGTGCTGTGGACAACCTAGCGGGGTGTGATCAGACTTATTTGGCTGGTACATCCAAAGGATGCTCAATTGGATTTGGATCTGGGGAGTTTAAAGGCTGGGTTAGCAGCCATGGGCCAGCTGGGCCAGTGCATGGTGGGCTGTGGTGTACTAGGTGTTCTTATGCCTTACTTTTTGTGGACAGCATTGACTTTTTGATGACTTGTGCTGCACTGGCTTTTCTGTGGGATTGGACTGGACAGGTTGGCCTTTGGTCCTCACAGGCATGGGTGACCCTTGGGTGCTCATGATCCTGTCAACCAGTTTACTGATAAATAATTGAGAATCAGTGTTAATCAATTCACCTAGCAAGGGTGTTAAGGCTGATCAATATTTGGGTTTATTTAAAATTGTTGACATTGCACAGCTTTCTGTAATTAGATATTTGAAACATTATTGAAGGGATATCCAGTGTCAGCACTTTTTGGTTTCTTTGTTCTGGTTTCTACTTTGGTTGACTGATTTGAAAATATGATGTCATTTATTATTATTAAAAAAAATTGTTGGGCAGGAATAAATACTTTGGGACATGCTGTTCTGAGAAGAACTTAAAGTGTTAATAGTAAATAAGAAACTTCTTGAATTATTTTCCTTCAACACAACACCCTGTTGTTTTTTATATATATATACAGTGGTGTGAAAAACTATTTGCCCCCTTCCTGATTTCTTATTCTTTTGCATGTTTGTCACAC
>JAOVVB010000016.1:16069629-16089356 GCA_028570985.1 Heterobranchus longifilis | reverse complement strand
TTTGATTGGTTGGGGGTGTGAGTGAATCAGTGTGTGATGGACTTTTGTGGGGGAAAAAATAACTCTATGAGGATATATACACATTAGAGTTCCCAGATGTGGGAAAATTTAGTGAAATGAGGGTTGTTCACCAAAAAAAAAGAAACAACCAATCAGCTTTTATTAAAAAAAAAATCAAACAGAGCTGAAATGTTTCCTCTTAGTTACTAAGGGTTACAGTTAGGGTCAGGTGCATTATTTATCTACAGCAGTTCAATATGTGTGTGTGTGTGTGTGTGTGTGTGTGTGTGTGTGTGTGTGTGTGTTTGTGACAGCCTGTCAGGATGATGTACAGTCCTTCCTGATGGTTCACCCAACCCTCACAGTCTCTGTGTGTCGACTTAATGGCAGTGAGGCCTCATGCTGTTATTGCACTCTACTGAGTATCGATCCAGAGAAGCAAAAAAAAAAAAGGGAGAGAGGGAAGAAGAGAGAGAGAGAGAGAGAGCGAGAGAGAGATGCCAGACAAGATTACTTTCCCTAATGCTCTTGTCCCAGAAACCATATATGGCTCCTGCTACTTCTGAGCCTTTATAAGAATATTAAATCCTTACTTCCCCTTTACATTTGGTTAAAACATGAACACTGAAAGCATCTATCTCTCTCTCTCTCTCTCTCCCCCTATTACTGTCTCTCACTGACTGCTCAGGGAAGACAAAAAGTAACATAACAATTAAAAGCCAGTTCACGTATGAAAAAGAACTGGCACAGTTAAATCATGTAGTTTGTGTATTTCTGCTGTGTGTAGATAATCAGTCTAGTCTTCATCACACACTATACCAATGGTGTGGCTCAGCTTCTTCAGACATATTAGAGTGTATTCAAATAGTGTGTGTGTGTGTGTGTGTGTGGATATCTGTGTGTCCGCTTGCAAGCACATGTGTGCAGCCTCTATGATTTATGAGTTGTGTCATGGCCTTGTAATGGAGTATGTGGGCTCTGTGCCTGCCTGCCTGCCTGCGTGTGTGTGTGTGTGTGTGTGTGCCTGTGTGTGTGTGTGTGTGTGAGAGAGAGACTTGTCCCTGTTTCACCCCTGTTTGAACCTATGTGACCTGTTAATAAAAGCCAGTTTGCAGTTTAGTATAAAGGGCTAGTTTTGTTTTAGATTAACAATAAAAACAACTGCAAGGCAAATGTAGACAATATTTCACAAAAAAAAAAAAGAAATCTATATTTTCCATTCAGGAACTGCGTTTGGGTCATGGAACATAGGCTACGTTCACACTGAAATCAATTGCCTATTTACTGACTGAATCAGATTTTTTTTGTTAGGCATGTTTTGTTTTTTGGTGTGAATGACATACAGTGTTGTGAAAAAGTATTTGCCCCTTTCTGATTTTTTGTTTTGTTTAGATATTTGTCAGATCATCAAAATAAGTTTACTAATAAACGAAGATAACCTGAGTAAATACAAAATGATATTTAAAAATTATGATTTCTTTTATTAAAGGGAAAAAAAGCTGTCCAAACATACATGGCCAAATCCAGGCCTGATTACCGCCAGATATGTTAAATCAAGAAATCACTTTAATAGAATCTGTGTGACAAAGTCATCACGCTATAAGATCTCTAAAAGAAACACCTTATGCCTCGGTCTAAAGAAATTCAAGAACAGATGAGATACAAATGTATGTACTGTGTCAGTTTGGAAAGGGTTACAAATCCATTTCTATGGCTTTGGGGCTCCAGTGAACCGCAGTAAGTGGTGAACCTACCAAAAGTATTCTCTTGATTGCAGTTGTTGCCATCAAGGGTGGCACAAACAGTTATCAGGTTCAGGGGCAATTACTTTTTTACATAGGGCCAGGCAGGATTGAACAGTTTTTATTTTGCCTTAATAAATAAAATCATCATTTAAAAACTGCATTTTGTATTTACTCGGGTTATCTTTGTGTAATATTAAAATTTGTTTCATGTTCTGAATCATTTAAGTGTGACAAATATGCACTTAAATAAATAAATAGAACAGGAGGGGACAAATACTTTTTTGTGGCACTTTATATTTATTTGTTGGAGTGTATTATGCTCCAAAACTAATGTTTATGCAAGAAAGGAAAATCAAGTGATGTGCTCAAGCTCACTGTATTCTTTAGGTCTTTGGTCTGATCCTTAAATTCTTTACATTGTGCATTTCAACTTAAGGCTTTCCTTTGGCACTGCAGTGAGGTTGCCTTATAAGCATGTTTTTTTGAGAGCAGGTGCCATATGTGCCTTCTCATTGTGCTTGTACAGTAACATCACCCCAAAGGTTTATCAACTAAAACATGACATGTGGTGCACGTATATCAACATAACATGTGGTGCACGTATATCAACATAACATGTGGTGCACGTGTATGTGCATATAGTAAAAAAGTTCAATTTAGCACCTTTTTTGTTGTTGTGCATCAATCAAAACACGTTAAAGTTCAGTTGACCAATTCATTTAATTCAACTGAGATACACTTTACTGATGATTTAACCTTCAAATGCTTACAGAAATTTATTTGAATTTCAATCATATTATACAGCATATTATAAGCAGCATTATACTTATCCACGTAACCTCACAAACATGTCACTAAGATCCTCCTTCACTGTCATCCTGCACCTTTTCTTTGAGTAAAATTTAGGTAAAAGTCGCATCTAATCCGATTTGACTGTTCAGATTGAGGGTGTGTTGCAAAAATGTGCTGTACGCAGTGATATGAAAAAAAACTGCATCACATAGGAGAAAACAAATCTGATTTGGGCCACTGCATTTTGAACATAGCAATAGACCCTTACCTATCTAATGAAAATATAAATCATTTAACATTAGATTTATCAATACAGAATATTCTAGCTTTTGCACAACACAATTTATTAGATTATATACTTCCCTAATGTCATTTAAAGCAAGTCTTAGTGTTTCCCCACACATACAGTTTACTTGGGCGGGCAGCACAGGTATATTGATGGCCGCCAAGGTGTATTTGCTGACCCTTTGTGGTTGATGAAAAGCACAAGAAGGCCATGCTGACAGTTGTGCATGCTGTGTAGAAAAACACCATTTCGCACAGTGAACAGGCTCTTAGAGAAACCTACTTCTTAAAAAACTCAGGAAGATTAATAAAACTCAAGCAGCATGGAAGCGAGCAGCAACATAGCGCTGTTTAATGACCTATAAAAAATACGTAAGTCTTGTCAGTGTGTCGACGGGGGAGACTTCAGACATCACACTGTGTGTGCATTTGGGTTTTCATGTAGAACCAAAGTTTTCATTACTTTTAAAATGTATACATTTTACTGCTACTGGAATATAGTCTCAAAAATGTAGGACTTACAAAATGCACATATTATTATTATTATTATTATTATTTTATTTATTTATTTATTTGGTCACAAGTAAACAACATAAAATCTGTGCTATTTCCTTTTTACATTTTTTGCTCAGTTATGTGTGTATAGCTGGTTAAAATTAAATTAAATTCTGTGCTGAAAAAAGGATAACTCTATATTGCAAAATCCTGACTGCGTATATATATACAGTATTTATTACAACATACTAATGCAAAAAAAATAACTAAAATGCTCTGGTTTTTAAGAGCTAAATGTTCAGACAAACAGTGCCATCTTTATACACGAAATAGTGTTTTGTTCTTAATTTTTTTTATTTCGACTTACCTTTCACATATGGGAAGGCTTGTAGGTTGGACCTCTGAAATGCGAAATGAATAGAAATATTAAATAAATCAAATTATTGTTTTTAAGATCATATGTATTTATTGTTTGTTGTATGTAGAGGACCACTTTGGCCAGGTTAATGTCGGCCTGCTCGGTTGGCTACCACCGTAAGTATACCTGTGGGAAAACATTTTAGAAGTGATGACATCAGTGAACACCTAAATCAAGCTGAATTTAAATGGCAAATAAATCTTGACACACTAAAGTAAAGTAAGCTTCTTTTTAAGTATCATTTTTAACTTCTGTAGCCAAAGTAAAGCAATCTGATTTTTGAGACAGACACTTGACACTTTAATGACATAAAAGTCATTATGGTTAGTAGTCTATGGTTAAAGTAAAGTATGTTCCTGTTTATTTCTGTGGAAGACACACAACGTAATAATGATGTCTGCTCTATAGCAGACCTGAGTGATAAGACGTAATAAGGTATCAGCAATGACTAAACCCATCCTTGACAGAAGGATGACTATGTCATCCTATGACTCATTTTGGAAAGTAAATGAAAAATGGCATCATTTTAAACAGTATGTGAAAAAGGCCGTTTTTTTTTTTATGCTTTTGTTACAAACAGAAGTTGTGACAGCAAGACATTGACTGATATCAGGGACGATGAGGGAACATGCTGAGTAAAATCACTACTTAAGACTTTAAACAGATCCATCATACTCAGCTGAAACTGCACTCGAATAACTGCTGTATATATAAGTGCACATAACAAATAGAGGGTTTTGTTTTAGTCAGCTCCAGAAAAGGATGGTGTTGCATGTACTGTATGAATGCACGTGTTTAGGAGACAGTACTGCAGCAGCCTGCATGTTGTAATTCTGCCTCCAGGGGTCAATAATGATCCATATTTTAATGGCCAGTTTGCCCAACCTTGTACCTTAACCTTTTTATTGATTTGTTGCTGTATAACTACAACATTTTTACGCTGCCCACTAATGAAAGGGTTAATGCGGGGGTCACAGCACTGCACATCTCATTTCACATGGTAGATTTAACTTTATCAGCTAATTATATCGGCCTTCTTGGACCTAAATTTGACATTTCTTTTTTCTGAGTCAGTAGACAAGTAAAAAAAAAAGATTTTAATCAGTTTAATGTTTTACCATCTGTACATACAGGATGCATTGTGTTAGAGGGAGGCATTTTGGAGGAGTGCTTAATAAAATACTGTATATGGTGTATAAATAATAATAATGATGATGACGAAGAATGAGCTTTTTTTCCCCTTAACAACCTTCTCCAGTGATTGACATCAAGCTGGACAAACCCCAAGAGCCGACTACCACCGAAGGCGGATGCTCCTGTTAATAGCCCACTGCTAATCAGGCCACTTCATTTACACCACGTGCTTGTTGTGTTGCTTTCTGTTGGTTAAGTTCAAGTTGAATTTTTCGAATTTTCCAGATTGGATATTTGGCACTCACGTTAGACCACAAGGTCACTGGTTGAAAACAGTGTTAAGTTAGTTTCAGTTGTGAAATAGTATACTTTGTTAACAAAATTGCCAAAAAATCTTAAAAATTTGAAAGGGACAGGAAGAAAAACAGCAAAAAGACCAATTATGGATTATGTTTTGTTTTTGCTTTTTATTTTTGTACACTCAAGGAAAATCTATAAAAAATGAAGACAGAAAGAAAGACCGTGGGTTGTGAAAACTGCTACTTATATGAGAAGGATTCATCAGGCAGTCTGTATAGTTTGAAGGGAACTGAACAATAATTACTGGATGAAAATACAAAGCGAGCGTGCATGCAAAATTTTTTTTTCTAGTTTACAATTTTATAACTCCACTCGATTCCTTCTGCTGCCGTATGTGTACCCAACTTTAAATATATCCACGTAAATGCTTACTCACACGTGACTTTATGCACTGTATCAAAACTGCACATTGTTTTAAGGTTTGTGAGTGTTTTAATGTACTTCAGAAAGAGCCAGAGTAAAAGACAGAGGCTCAACCACATCGATTTAGCCACTTTGAATTCCATCCTGGAGAAATGCACTGTTTCATTTTCTTTTTTCATTACCACACAGGCTTCTCTTCACCGGCTTCTATCGTACGTCTCATATTTTAGTCACTTGAGAGGATGAGAGGACGATTTAAACTACTGTCTGTTCAGTACGACACATTTGATGTACAATTCCTCTCCAGTTTGTAACATAGACTGAAGAGATGATTTCACAAAAATCACTGATCACTTTGACATTCCTATTAGCTTTTTCATATCGATATGGAATAGTCAAGCTTCGTTGTAAATATCACTTTAAAATCGAAGAACATGTAGTATTACTCCAAACACAACATTAGATGACTACTGAGAGTTAGGGTTAAGCAGAACTCTACTGTACTGTAGGTGCTTTATTAAGCTTAAATCGCATCGCTTGGGGAAGTTGAGGTATAGCATAGACTACTTTTATTTCAATCCTTAATGCACTTTTGAAAGGAAAGATGTAAATGTTTCAAGGTTAATGTAAAGAATATCTCTCCAGTCACTATTATAAATCTTTAGCATTGCACAGTTAGGAAAACATCCCTCACCTTCATGTCTCTTTTTTACAAGTAAACGTCAACTACTAATGTGACCCAAGAGTTCTGGTGAATACTTTGACCTTGTAAAGCAAACCTTGTAAAAGATTTGTTGAGCTAAAAAATCAATCAAACAGTCAAGAGATTTGAGAGTGCTATTCCAAATAACAGGTTGCGCAAGAGCAAAGGGTTTCCAGTGAAATTCCAGAATGGGGGTTTTGGATCCTATTTTTATCAACCTGCAGCAGTAAGATCATATCCACTTCTTACTGATTCTAGTCGAGATATGGATGCTTTAGCTTACCTAACTGAAGAATATGAAAAAAGCAAAACAAGCATCGGTTGTGCACTGATACGTTAATGGGACATAATTCTCAGTTTATCTTTCTGTCTTATTGTCCTTACATCTCCACTGAGTGTTTGAAAGGCACCGACCGCCTGGTGGTCCAGATACAGTAGAGAGTGAAACTGAGGGTATTTATTAGTTGATCGGTTCTGTTTACTTTGGCACTTTGTGACATTTTTGGTTACATCTTGTTTACTCTCTGTAACACCTTTCACCTCTTTAGTTCTTTTACCATTGTGAAGATAGAGTCGACTATATCGTTAGGCATGAACAGGATGCCTATATAGTCTAACCCTTAGAAGGTGTGTACAACAGTGATTCTGTGATTTGTTCATTTTCCTGTTGGTACAGTAAGAAGCACCTTTCTCAGCCAAACAAACACATCAGTCTATTTTGTATGGTGGATTCTGCTTGGCACAATGAGGCCAGTCTTAGTGTAAATGTTTGAACTTGAGTCAGGTAAAGCAAACAGTCAAAAGATGTGAGAATGGCATTCCGAATATCAGGTTGGGCATAAACAAGGGTTTCCAGTGAAATTTGCACAGGAGTCTTTTAGATTCTTATCTACCCACATCTTATCTATCAAGATCATATGCGCATTCTGCTACGTCTATTCAACAAACGTGATTTCTGACTGGATTGTTTGTGCGCTGTCACGTTATGCTTTCACTTACCTGTCTGACTGTCTTGTACGACTCCTGCTACATGGAAGAAGCAAAACAGGCATCAGTTGTGCACTGATTCATTAATGACACATAAATCTCTGTCTTATTGTCCTTATATCTTCACAGGTTGTTTAAAAGGCCGACAGCCCAGTGGTTCACATACAGTAGAGAGTGAAACTGAGGGAATTTTTTGGTTTTGGCTTGTTTAATTGTTTACCTTGGCACCTTGTGATATTTGTTTACATTTTGTTTACACCCTGTATCACTTTTCACCTCCTTAGTTCTTTGACCATCATGTACTGTAGATAGAGTCGACTATATCATTAGGCATGAACGGGATGTATATATAGTCTAGCCCTTATAAGGTGTGTACCAAAACAACAGTGAATCTGTGATTTGTTCATTCTTCTGTTGGCACCGTAAGACACACCATTTCTTGGCAAGAAAAAAAAAACAAAAAACAGTAAGTCTGTGTGTATGTTGGGTCCTGCTTCGGAGAGTGAGGGCATTTCTAGTGTAAATGTTTCAACTCGAGTCTGATTGATTCAGAGCTCACTCTCCATTCACACTGTACAGAGATCTAGCATGTCTGTCTCAACCAATAAAAATCAATAAAAACAATTTAAAAACTCTTACTACCTACCTGGTGTCTTTTGTTTTAAACTTATGACAAATACTGTATGTGATGTTATGAGACTGATTTGGACAGTATCAACCATTAAATAGGTCAAAGCAGATCTTTCGCCTTTCTTGTATATTTAATGATTCATTTGGTGTAACACTTCTCTCCTATATCTAAACAGTAAATGGTCTGGGAATGGTATTATTTTTATTTTTACCTGCCCCTCATATTTTCTTGAAAATATAGTTCATTCTTTTTATCTAATATTACCAAATGAATAACCTGAAATATGCATTTTTGTCCCTGATCAAATGGTATGTAACTAATATACAACAATCAGTTATATAACATTAAAACCACTCATCTTATATTGTGTGTTCATCATCCTGCTAAAAGAGGCCAACGCCATCGCGGAATACCATTGCCATGATGGGTCATGTCAAAGTAACATTCACATGAATGTCAAGGACCTTATCGGATGGGTTTACTCCTCATGCACATGACCCTGTCGCCAGTTTACCTGTTTTCCTTTCTTGGATCACTTTTAGTAGGTACTAACCATTGCATACTGGGAACACCCAACAAGACCTGCTGTGTTGAACATGCTCTGACCCCATCATCTAGCCATCTCTCTTTAGTCCCGGGTTGAGGGTTCGATTCCTGCCTCGTGTTCACATGCTTGGTGGGTTTCCTCCCACAATCCAAAATTATGCAGATCGGGTTAACTGGTGTTCCCAAATTGCTTGGTGTTTGTGGGTGTCCTGCGATGGATTGGCACCCTGTCCAGTGTGTACCCGGCCTCATTCCTCTGGGATAGGCTCCAGGTCTCCTGTGACCCTTTACACAGCATAAGCACTATACAGTAGAAGATGAATAAACGAATTATGAAAATGTTAAAAAAAGGTAATTTCTGTAAACTGATTTTTATACTGTGTTGAACAAGTAGTCACCGCAGGTGTAAATTTTAAACACTTAAAGAAACATTTCATTCTTTCTATTCTAAGTGATGCATGGAGTAACATTTCATTTCTTGTCAGAAGATGTCATGAATTATTGTGATTAAACTTAATTGCTTGGTAAAGCTTACTCAGTCACTCACTCACTCATCGTCTATACCACTTTATCCTGTATTCAGGGTCGCGGGGGGCCTGGAGCGTATCCCAGGAGACTTAGGGCATGAGGCGGGGTACACCCTGGACAGGGTGCCAATCTATCACAGGGTACACACACATACACACACTCACACATTCATTCACACACTACAGGCAATTTGGGAACGCCAATTAGCCTAATCTGCAGGTCTTTGGACTGTGCCCCTGAAGAGGCAAGGCGACAGTGCTAACCACTACACCACCGTGCCGCCTGCTTGGTAAAGCTGCATCATAAAAATAATTCTGAACTTTTCAACTGGCACAGTGTTGCACAACTTACAGGATTGGCACTAAACAGTTGAGTGACCATAATAAAACCACTTCTAATGAGGATAATCAGGGGAAAAAAGGTCATATGGTCTGATGAGTGCAGATTGACCCTATTCCAGAGAGTAAGAGGGGAAGCGCGTGAAGGCGATGTACCATCATGCAGAGTGGTATTATGAAATATTAGTGTGTGCAACTCTTTTCTTGGCCTTCCAGTGTGTTAGTTTATTTTTCTTTGTAAACATTACCTATGGTTTATTACTGTTTGTATTAAAAGTGTTTATTATGATGAAGTGTTATCTGACTTAATTACATTAATGTTAATCATTATTATAACTACAATTGCTTCCTTGTTCAAAATAAGTCAATAAAGCAGATCTGGTCATTATTATGATGTAGATAAAGAGTTCTTATGAAACATGTTGGGTCAAAAAAACAATTAGTCATGTATACGTTACAGGTTTGACAAGGTACTAACTGAAACTGTGAGCTAACTTTGTTTTTTCCCGGTGCCTGATTGTGTTATGTAAAACATGACCCAGATAGAAAACGATACGTGTATTTCTCGAGAATGGTTATAGAGTCTTTAAAAAAGTTTAATTGCTTTGTTGGAATTTCTCTTTAAATATTATGCATTTTCGTTAGTTTTTTGTTTTTTAAATTCCATGAAACTTTGCACATGTGGAATTTCATATGTACTCTCATAAATAAACCGACTCTTTTCATAAGTTAACTAATTGATCTTGGCATCAGCAGTGTTTACAGTGCATTTAGCTACATCAAAAGTGCTGTAAGCAGCTTTATAGTGGTGCATAAAACATAAACCTTAACATTGAAGTATTTAGCTAAACCCTACTGGTAAGCAGTAAGAGATTGTGCCAAGTTTAATACTGCTTTGAATTACTTGAGAAAAACAGTTAGGGCCAACAGTGGCATTCTAGTGGCATTTCACAGTGATTCAGATTTCTCAAGAAAGGGTAAGAGATGTTAAGTGTAAAGATTGGGAGCTGGTTCAGCCCATAAGTGCTGAATTATTGTATAAGTTTACAATCCATAAATGTAAATGTGTTGCAAATAAGGAAAATCCCATTCAAAAGAAACTAAAAACGAAACACATATCTTCCTATCACTATTTTTCAACTTCATTTGAGCCATACTATTCAAGTCAATGCATAGCATTTATCATAAGAGTCAGTGCACCACTAGTTCAAAATTAGAACCACGGACACAATGCTAATAGCTAACTTAGATAATGTTTTTTGGCCCAAAGTGAAAAGGTTCCATTTACAATTTATAGAAAAGTCAAAAACAAACATAAAAATGCATGTCAATTCATACACCTGGGGATTCATACACATACATAAGCTATATACACCTGGGGATTCTGGTTGTCAACTAGGTTGCTAGCTACAGTTTCCTTGCTACTTACACTAGCAGCACATGTCAACACCTGAGAGACTGAAGCAAAACCATTGTCCGTTTCTTCCCACAAGAGGTATCATGAAAGATTTAAGAGAAAAGTCAAAGTCAATCTTGAGGCTTTATTGGACCTGTGTAACATGCTCTTGTACTATCACGACCATGTATAACATTTGAACCAATAAACGAATAATTATTAAATTAATAATATTCATACTCCTATCAACTCTGGTTAAATAAATTACCCCGCACACATTTTTTTAAAAAGGTAAGTCTAAAACCAATTAAAATGACCTGCTAGACTGTATACCGAATAATTTTATATTATTTTTAATTTATTTATTTATTTTTTTTTTAGAAAAAATTGTGAAACTTATTTTAGTAATTTTTTAATTTTTATTTATTATTTTGGATGGATACATGAAATAACTTAGAAAATGCAGCTATTTTACTGTATAACAATTTAAGCTTTAGGAAGCCCTCTGATGTGATGTCTGTCCTCTGATAAGGTATTCTAAAATATTCAATTCATATTATTTTTATATATTTATGTGTATAAATGAATAATAATAATTTAAAGGAAGAACTGTAATGGCCATACAGTAAACTCAGAAAATCCTACTGTTTAATTTTCAGCAGCTATGCTTACTCTGCCAGCCAGGCCGGACTGGAACACAATTTCAGGACGGGAAATCCCACACCAGCCCAGGCCTTCCTATGCACACAAATACATTTAGAAACCACAGACAGCCTTATTTTTTCCCCTCTTTATTTATCTTATACCTGTCACTTCTGCTCTAGTGTTACAAACAGAATCGTCTCCACCTTGGTGCAAAACAACCACCTCATTTTAATTAGATTGCTCAGAATCTAAATAAATATTTATTTATTTATTGTAAATGACTTAGATATCCAAATTGGCAAAACAATCAATTTCATCCAATATGTTAAAACAAATTATTTTATTTCATGTCTGCACTATAGCTCCTGTCTCCCTGCTCCTTTCTTACCTACATAAAAGAATGTGATTTTTTTTTGTCTGCTAAAATACTCATGTAACTTTACAATAAATAATTTTAATGTCTTTTAGCATATAATATTTTAAGTGATGATAGTGGGGACGTTACATCTAATATTTGCTAGCAGTTTAATAGTTGCAAATAAAAAACTAGAGTAATTTACAGATGAAACTAACCTGCATTTAAAGCCCGGAACAGGGTGGAATTTTTGCAACATTTCGCTTCTTCTTCTCAAAGTGCTTTCTTCTTGCCCTTTCCCTTTCTGCTCCACCTGTCCACTTTCTCTCCATCCTAGCATGTCTGTTTAAATGCTTTGCTGCTCTGGGGAGATGAGGAGTGAACATAGCGTAACAATGCCGGTCAAGACTAACAGATTCAGATTAATGAACAGATTAATATTGTTATTATTATCTAATTAACTAATCGAATGCCAATTTCGGAAATCATCACTTTCGAATATTGGGTGGCCAATAATATAAAAAAATATTAATTATTACAACAACAAAAAAGAAAACATGGCCAGTTGACAGCAGGACAAATCATCTGCCAGGCCACCGGGAATCCTCCTGTCTGACAGTATTGGACAATGGGCATGCCTTAATTTACTTATTTTTATTTTTCCGTCCAATAACCTCGAACGAAAGAATAAAATAAATAAAATTAATTATAATAAATAAATTATAATTAATATATTTCTTCATATTGACATTCCTTCATATGGGTCATGTGAAGTGCAACCAACTTTTAATGACCTGGTCTTGAGATGATAAGTAACATATGATTATGTTTGCCATGATTAACGCCAGGCTGGTGAATATGAAACAGAATCTTTCTGATAAGAGGCCTGTGACATTTACTCTGTGCGATTCTGTCGAGACTTTGTGCCATGCTCAAAGACAGCAGTAGGGCATAAATTAAATCTTAACTGACAGTGTATCTGGAGCTCTGTGAGTTTGGCTGAAGACTTTTCGCTTCCCTGGCATTACACGGCTTCTCTGGAGGCCCGGTTTGGCCCGGGAAAGCCTCACAGATGGCAAAATGTTCCATCATTAATTTAAGCTAACCAAACAGACAGCAGTGGGGCAAGTATAAAGTATTCAGCCCCTACAAACACTGTTGAAGCAGCTCCAGAAAACTAGGGGAAGCGCTCAGAAAGACACTGACATGTTCACTAAAAAGATTTTTATTGAAATAATAATAAAAAGAAAAAATACATAAATAGAAAAAGAAATAATAAGTTAAAGGGTTTATGTGGAGTTGTCAGGGTGTCCGGAAGGGGGTCTGTCTCAGGAGGCCATCTGTTCTGCCTCATATTGCAATCTGGGACTCTCACTTTTTTTCTAGCGCCTTCTTTGTGTTGGAACAGCTGAAACAGATCCTATCATGGCAGCTGTAGAGGATTACGGATGGAATGAATAATGAGAAGATCCCCACAGATAAACTGGTCAAACCGTTCATGCGGAAATCACAGTTCAAGAAAAACAGTCAGGTGCAGTTTTTCACTCCTGCTCAGTAACATATGCTGAGGCTTCTGATCCAGGGCTACTGACTATGCCTCTGGCACGATGTCTTCAATGACGATGGCAAAACAAGAGTGAGAGTTTGTCATGCAGACTTGCGAGGTCCGACTGGAGTAACCTAGTTCAAGGCAATTCCTCCCCAGACAGTCTTCGCCACGATTTGATTTGCCTGTGTTGTGAGAGAAAGAGAGAGAGAGAGAATTAGCATTAGCATTTCGTCAATAGAGTGGCAGATGCTAGAGCTGAATTTAATTTCCTGTTGATTGATGGGAGTTTCACAGCCTGAGTCATGCTTTGCAAATTGAGGGGGTAACATAATTCTGACATGATTTGGCTGGTGTGGTTTTGTTTTGTGCTATGTGTTTACACAGCTTTTTCCATATATCTAAGTCTCCTTTTAAACCTACCCAATGCTCAACTACCCTGGAATTCTATTTAAAAAGGTTTATGAGCTGTTGTCTAGTGTAGACTAAGGTGGAGAGCCTGACTTTGCACAACAGTATCAATATAATCTCGTAATTCTGTGTTTGGTCAAAGAGGAATGTAGGCATGATTCACTTGTAATGCCAACAGATCACATCACTGGGGTAAACAGATCTAGGACTGCTATGCTGAAATATCCAGTGGACAAATAAATATTGATTATGGTTTTGTCATATTACAAAATATCAGCTGAAGCAATCTGAGAAAAGGTGTGGACAACATTATGAGACTACAACTTACACATTGGATCCAGGGATTATCCTTTCTTGCCTAGGGTCCATCATTCTCCTCAGGAACCCTGGAAGTCGTAGTCTGAGTGATGGGATGTGATGGCACGATGGTCTTGGCCTGCCATTATGAGGAATAATATTAAGTAATATTTTAGCCAATGGGAAACCACACCATGATTAACTACTCCCAATGACGTGTAGTTTTAAAGCCTTTAAAATGCAATCATCAAGGTTTGTGTGGAAATAGTACCCTAGAGTGTGTAGATGCTCACCATTGCGGTTGTTCCGGAGATGCTGCTTTTGCGACGGCACTCCTCTTCCCTTCTCCACGTTCTTCTTCTTCTTTCAAGTCCCACTTTACTTTCAGCTCGTCAACCTCTCCTATGTGTTCCCATAGCTGGTTGTTGACCCACAGCGCCTCCTCCAGCGTGAGACCCTGGCGCACACAGGACACTTGGCGGCATAGCGGGCATCTGACGCTCAGCATGCCACCCTGCTGTGTGGCCAAGGTCTCCAAGCAAGGGCAGCAAAATGTGTGGTTGCAGAAGAGCACTCGGGGAATGTGCTTGCTCCGAGAGTAGCGCTCATAGCAAACGCCGCACTCGTGATCTTCAGTCAGTACCATGGCACCGAGTCACGGAGGTTGAATGAGCAAGGAGGGTATATGAATGGGCTATTCAGATCCCGTAGGGATGTCACCAGCTTAACAGGAGAAGTCAATAAGTGCAGGATAGAGAGTTGGATGAGGGTCCTGTTAGAAAATATTCCACAGCAGAAGATTTTGCTCGTTTTGAATGTCCTCTTCTGTGATTAATTAGAACGTGGTCTGATTTTTTTTTTTCCAGGAACAATGAAGTTCTGTTTTATTTTCTTCCTCTCTGTCAAAGAACAAACAAAACATAGCAGTTGTTATTTGTGTCCACGCTTTCTTAATGGCGCCTTCAGATAAAGGAAAGCCTGTGAGTTGCACATACACCTCAAACGATGAATATGATAATTACATTTTCACAAAAACACTTTTTCCTGGTTTGAGTTGCCAGAACATTGGGTGTTGGGTAGAAATAAACTCTGGGTGTGCCACCACCTAGTTGAAGGGCACCATACACACATATGCACATTTACTGTTGTTTATTGTCATCTAGTATAAAATCCTTAAACCTCTCAACATAATACACAGTGATTAAAACTCTAATGCGAACGCTGTTAAATTATGTATGGGTTGTACCGTGTTAGGAGTAACAGTTGTTGGAGAGCGAGATAAATATTATTAATGATATGTTATTACAGATTATAGTTGTACTTTGTGCCATATATTAAGTTTGTCTAAGAATCTGCTCTGTATTAAATGTCAGTAAAATCATAATTAAAATTCAGGAGCAGATGGCACAGCTATCGTCTCTCCTACAGCAAGGAGTACAGAGTGTTTACCATCACAATGCTTTATTCTACCCAGGAGCTGTTGGCCACCTGTTAGTCCAGAATTATTCATTTGATTTTGACCTTGTGGAGAAAACCTTTGACCTGCAGTGGACGACTTTTAGACTGAAATATCAGTGTGCAGATTTATTAAGGTAAAAACAGTCACTTTGCATGTTTGTTGTTGCAGAATAAAAATTAGGATTATACAAGAAAGTAGCCTCGTAGTGATGACACGTTCAGACAGGTTCATTAGATCATCCGTGTAAATCTTATTCGAGCATGAATTGAATGTGTGCATTCTTAGAAAACAAAATGTTAGTTTTTTTGTATTTCTTAAAGAGTTTTCTCTTATAAGAAGAATATACTACAATAAAGTTTCCATGTTTCTAGAGTTAAGTTTCCATCTAACTTTCGAGTTTGAGGATGCTTCACCTCATCTTTCTGCCCTCCCCTCTAAAGTCTCAACTCACGGACAGAAAGCTGTCATTAAAGTTAAAAGAAGATCAAAGGAAACCGAGGATAACACATTACTTACAGCCAAGAGAGCGCTGCTATACCAGCTGTTTATCATGAGCTTGTTGTTCTTTCTCCTTTCCAGCCGTTTGCTCAATCGAGTAAGTGTCAGTGTGTGAGTGTGAGAGGAAGAACCAGTTCTGCTGTCTGTGTAACTGCCTGGTGTGTCTTCTTAAAGGCTGCGTAGAGTAGTAGGAGTGGTAGGGGATCTCTTGCACTGAGTGGCACAGCAGAGCAGGGGATGACCTTGTGACAGCCCAGTTCAGATGAAAAGTAGAAGGGGAGGGCTCTTTCCCAGTAACCGGCGTCTGTCTTTGTTCACACAGGAGCAGGTGGAGAGTGTGTTAGGGGAGCATATGTGCGCGCGTGTCGTGTGTGTGTGTGTTTGGTATTGGGGGTTGGGATGCACTGACTGGGACACGGTTAATATGATATCATGTAAAAGTTGGAAACTCGTAGTGACATGTAGTAGCGTGTATTTATAGTTACATTAGCGAATGACGGATATTATTTTTGTACCTACACATAATTTATAATGCAATATGTGGTTAGTCAGAAAATATTATATATTTGTATTAAAGTGCATTCTTTTCTTTAAAAACATGATTTTATTCATACTAAATATAAAGTTTTTAAATATTACATTGAACTAAGTACTGTAGAGTTGGTGTGTTTATGATACGATCATAAAATTAATTACGTTATAAAATCTTGTGAGGGTGTTAGCATTGGCAGGAACTATAACTATAATATTACATCAATGTTTTATGAAGCGTCAAGTCACGTTGCATGAACGACATCAGGTTATGTTAATGTTTCTTGCATGGCGCTTTTGATTTTAATATTAAATTCAATCCTTTTCTTTATTTTTTTTTGTACTCGAGCAATTAAGGTTTATGTTAATTAATTAGATTCTATTTAATTCACCATAAAAGCAGGCTGGGTCAGATGTCAGTAATCTTCTGCTTTATGTTTAGACATTGTCACGGTTTAATTTGTGTATGTAAGTCCTGTGATTTCCGTCTCACAGTGTCTTGCTTTTGTTGTGTTGACTTTCTGTTTTGCATGTTGCATATGCTGACAAAAGGGTTGCTCATAGTCTTTGTGTTTGTCACAGTTCCTGTTCTAGTTTATGTGTCTTGTTTATCATTTACCTGCGTAATGTGTAATGTGTAAAGGTGATCTGAACATTCATCCGGCTCTGTCTCAACATCCTGATAGAAAGTAAGGCTGAATGTAATAGAGCAGTTACCGCTCAAACAGGTCTGGGAGCAGCTGAGACAGACAGACGTGTTTCAGCAGGTTCATGAGCATGGTCATTTACGATTGTAGGTGCTTTCAATAGCTCCTTGCAATCTAGAACAAACAAATGGCAGGGTCCCCCCAATGCAATTTTTCAAGAGGGGCAGTTTGTCAGCCAGAGTACGGTGGCCAAACCCTGACAATAGTATGTACCTGAACCAGGGAGCGAGGGGGCAGCCTTGCTGACAAAGCTCAACCTAGAGGGCTAAGGGGGGATAGCCTCGCAAACCAGGCTCTTCCTAGGGGCCATAAAGCAGCTTTATATAGTGTCAAGGGTAGGGGCTTGGCTGAGGTGCCCACATGGCTATGCCACCTGGCATTGCTGAGAAATTTGCTTTGCCTCCCTGACCCACCTCTGATGTTGCTGCATCATCTGGCACCAAAGGAAAACATTGCTCTTCTTCCCTGTCCAGGGAAGGTAGAACATCACTTTGCCTTGCTGAATGTCTGAGAACATCACTCTGCCTCGTTGCCCGGCTTAGAACATCGCTCTGGCTCTATGCCCATCTGAGAACATCAGTCTGAATCTCTGCACGGCTTAGAACATTGCTCTGCCTCTATGCCCGTCTGAGAACATCAGTCTGCCTCGCTGCCCGGCTTAGAACATCACCCTGCCTCAAAACCTTGGTTTTGTGTGTCGGGAGCCCTCATTCTCAGGACTTATGTAACAGAATCCCTGGGAAGTGCTGGACTAAACTTCCCAGCAGTCAGTGCATGGCATAAGCACATACACATGTTTTAAGTTTGTCACTGATTAGTTTGTGCGTTTGAGTTCTGGTTCTCTTTTTCACTGTCTTGCTTTTGTTGTGCTGCCTGCATATCACATGCGTCAGCTGTGACTAAGGATTGCTCATGGTATTTGTGTTTACTGCCACAGTTTTTAGTTCCTGTTCTTAGTTTACATGCCTTGTTAATTGTTTAGCTGCTAAACAATATATATATTGGCTCGGGATGCTTTAACAAAGTTGTGATGCAAGAATGCATTTCAAGTGCAATGATATGCATACTACCAGATGTGTTCATGATGAGTGGGAGAAATAGCAATTATGTTAAGAAAAAAACGTTTCCCGTCACACTGAGCCTCGTTCCCACTACATCCGCACAAACTTGCGTAAACGCATTAAGACCCTTTAAAACTTGGCATGAACACGGTATGAACTAATGTGGAGCAGCCATTCTCTTTCTCTATTTATTTATTTCTTTTATAAAAAAAAGGCTGGTGAGGATGTGGTCGTAGAAAGACGTAGGAAGAACTTAATAAGGATGTAGTAGTGACGCCACTGACCAGTTAACAGCGTAACTTACCCCTCTAGGGACATACTACAAGCATTGTGCAGATAAGAAAGTTTGTATGCGGTTCTGACTGAGTTGTTAATTAGATGTCAGTGTGATGTATTTGCTACATCAATGGAGTTGTCACTCTTCAGGCTTGACCATGGTAGTAGGCCCATGCCACGTTGTAGAAGGCTGTATTAAGTTCGTATGTGACGTCCAGAGAAATTAGTACAAATACTGGATCCAATTATGCGAACTGTTACATCGTGATGAAAAGAACTGCATGTGTCTTGTGTTTTATAGCAACCCACTGGATGCAATGACAATGTAATAAGCTTGTGAGAAGCACGTGGGAAGGACACAGTGCGATCTGATCGGACATAGTAATAACTTTTTTGAACTTTAGGTTGGACGTGGTGAGTACATGATCATGTGCATGATAGGATGAAATAGTGTTCAAATAAAATTTGAATTTACGCCTAATATTGTGTTGGAAAATATTGGGCTCGTCCGGGATTTGAACCCGGGACCTCTCGCACCCAAAGCGAGAATCATACCCCTAGACCAACGAGCCACTCTTGAAAATCAGTTCGTATGTACTCCCATATATATATATATATATATAGACTCCAACTGCTTTCATTTTCGATCGAATCGAATAATATCGATCGAACAATAATAATAATTGTTTCTTCTGTAAAACACTACAATATGCGGACGGGTTAGGCGAGTTTGCGGTGCCGCTTTTCGGAACGTCCACTGTTCGTATTTGACCTTGTATGCAGTTAAGCTTCAAATAGACAGAGGGCGCAAACACCACTCACTCATTTACTCACTCACCTTCTATACCGCTTTATCCTGCATTCAGGGTCGCGGGGACCTGGAGCCTATCCCAGGAGGGCACGAGGCAGGGTACACCCTGGACAGGGTGCCAATCCAAGGGCGCAAACATAATTTCTCAAATTCGTAATACACCTCTTCCAGTATGACAATGCCCCGTGAACAAAGATTATTTCTCATCTGTGATTCACTCTCAGATTACTGAAAAGGTACAACTTGGCACAAATGGTAAAATTATATAATTTTATTTGTTTGTATTAATACGTTATGTAGATAGTTTTGCCGTACATGACAGACTGTACATGGGCTTCACCTTGAAATACTAATATCACTGAATATATATTAAAGCTGATCACATTATTTTTAGCTTTATAAAATAATT
>JAOVVB010000016.1:16045794-16069529 GCA_028570985.1 Heterobranchus longifilis | reverse complement strand
CAGTGGGCTCTGATCCACCTTGGCTGGGACATACGGCCCTCTTTAACACATTTGCACCATTCAAATATTTTACTGAGGCTAAAAAACTCATCACCATACTGTGCTTAAAGTCTTCTGTAAATGTTGTTCAGTTTTACGGCTTCATTCACAAGTCCAGGTTTATCTCGTACCACCTTGTCAGTAAAATTTCTAAAAAAAGAAAACAGATATCAGTAAGAATGACTTATTCAACCCAATGCATGAACTGCTTGAAATAGGATCAATAAACACAGATACAAAGTGAGAATAATGCAACAGAAACCATTCATTAAAACTAAGAAAACAAGGGGAAAATCTGAAAAAGAACATGTAAAAAAATAGTCACATAAATTATACAGAAGTCCAGGGGCTACAGTGGTCCATTCAGAGCCCTCACCTAAACCTAATAAAGGTTGGAGAAGAGTGAGGGAAGTTCAAGTCTAACCTCTTAAAGGGTATGATTACAGTGACAAGGATTTTATGATATAATAATATATTTTCCAAACGCAAAATCAGTCTAACATAATCAACAGCCCACTTTACTCTTTCACACAGAATAAATGCAGTGAAACCCAGTGCAACTTGAAAGAGCAGCCACTGCAAAAGCAGGACACCAGAAGCCATGGACCATTAGACAGCATCTAGTTCTCCAGGCCAAAAGTACAAATCCAAGTGAAGATTAGTTTGTCTTACACTGACTAAATAGTTTATGTCTGTGAGCAGCTTTAAGTACACTCCTTCACTCACAGAGTTGATCAATGTCAAGCAAGTAAAAGATTTTCTTCTGTAATATTTAAATGTCTTGTGCCAGACTGCATGGCTGAGAATCATAAACAACAAATGTTCCTTGTTTGCACATATTGCTGCAATGATGATGACATGCCACGTTTCAGAATTCTTCTATGTCAAAGCAAACCTACAATCCTTTGCAGCTTCTATGAACAGGAATGAAAATCCATTACCTTCTGTTGTAACACCTGGCCAGAAGAAGAAACTCTCAGGGAGTGTCCGCTATGCTGATGCTGAGCAACACTGCTGTAATTGTGTAGAACATTGAGCTCTACTACATCTTTAATCACTGAGGGCACAGACCATGGTTTTACGTGATTTCTGGTACAATCACCTTAAAAGAGCATAAGCACACAGACAAATTCATCTGTATTTGGATGTTTTAGGCTGAAATACAGTCATGTGTAAAAGTTAGTGCTCCCCTTTTAATTCTATGTTTTTGCGTAAAAACATAATTCAAATCATCTGATCATCAGCAGGTCTGCAGACTTCTATGTATGAAAGCAGAGTTTTTTTGCAGTTTGTTGCCTAACACAGTTCTAAAAAGCTTGTGCATGAACAGCTCCTTGTTTGCAGGAATTCCGCATGATACTATGCCATGCATCCAAAAAGTGAAGCTCTTGGGTATATTGTCTGTGACACCAACAATATAGCAACTACTACAGTGAATAACACTTGTGGCTAGCATAACCTGCTAGTCACTCTGTGTGGACACCAGTTTCCTCACTAAAAGTCAAAATCCTTCCTTTCTTTCTCTCAGTTTGTAGTCAGGTTTAATTATCAGTTGCTGCACTACTGGTACTTTGAAGGGGAAAAAATCCTCCAATCCCCATCCTCCATAAATGCACTTTCTACTGTTGCTAACGATGATGATAACATGCAGCCATGGTTTGATTGGTTTAAAGACAAAGGGTTTCTGCTCAAACTGTGATCTGTGAGGAACATCCCAACGGAAGCCAGACACCCTTTGTCTTCCCAATTTTCCAACCATGACAGCATTTTATCATCTTCACCGTTAACAACATTGCAGTATTTGCAGATCAATATCACACTGGTCCCTTTAGCTGGTAAAATAAATAAATAAATAAATAAATAAATAAATAGCAGGTATATGAGCACCACTGCCCCATTTTATCTTCACTGTCTGATGTGCACCATGTAGTGAAGTGCTGTAACAAAGTACTCATAGTTTGTTTCTTAATCCTTGAGAGTTAATTCTGTGCTACTCAGTAGGTCATTTGAGATTTTTTTTTTTCCCAAGAAAATCCATCCTGTGTATTTTCTGGTAAGCACAGAGCTAACCCACCTCTGTACTTTTTATACTCAAAGTAATTTTAAAGGTGAGTTGTTTTGTACTTTTACTCAAGTAGAATCATAAATGAAGGACTTGTACTTTTACTTAAATAATATTTTACCTACATTAGGGTGTCTTTACTTTAACTCGAGTACAGGATTTGTGTTCTTTGCCCACCACTGTTGTTAAAGCACCTTTTGCGTGTGATACAGCACTTACAGTCTTTTCCCACTAATAAGAGTATTATCCCACTATTTCATGCAAATAATACTGGTTCCATTGGCTCTCCAAGGCATATTCATCAAGGCTATGGGAAGTAGGTGCTGTAGAGTGTGGAGTGTGCTGCAGCACTCCCTGGTGGATGATAGAGGAGCTGTCAATGACTGTACATTAAAAAGAAAATAATAATAAGGTTTAATTTCCTTTTTGTTGGTTATGTTAATAATCGAATCCTGTTTTGATTTGTGATTAATAGTGGCTTTTAGGTTTCAGATTTTCAGGCCAGTTGAAATTACTTTGAAGGTCAGTCACATTTGTTGCAAACAGGCGCACAACAGCACAAAAAATGGTTATGGAAACTGATTATGGATTTCTTTCGGAATCCATCAAAAGAGAAAAACCTAACTAGATCATCAGGGGCCCAAGTACCAAAGCAAACCCTTTGCTAGTAAGAGAGCAGCGTGTGCATGGAGGCATCATTAAACAATTGGATATACTGTACATGACATGAAAAGTTACATCAATGTGAATTCTGAGCACAAGAACACTTTTGGAGTGTCAGCATAAATGATTGGTTATTGTGTAGATCTATTCAATTCAATTCCAATTCAATTTTAACAGTTGTCATTGTCGCAAAGCAGCTTTACACAATCAAAAGAAAGATCTGTGTAGTGGCAAGCCTCTGATGTACTGGCAACATGTGTGTGCAGCCAGTAGCCCATATTTAGTGCATGTTTTTTTAAATGATCATTAATATTTTAATAGACAAATAGTGTATGTTTAGTAAAGTATACAACTTTAAAGAATATTTCATTCATAAGGACCTTTTTCATAACAATGTTGAGGATGCCACCCAACCCTCCCAACAGCACCCCCAATTGAAACATATTACCACGACCATGTGCTCAATGTTTTCCAACATAAAAACACCGAAATAATTCAAAATACACATCAACATAGAAAATGTCAGCTCAACGTTCCTGTTGATTTAAGAATCCTTCAGAGGGCAATAACTTAATCATACAGGTGATCCTTGGCTTTAATAAATTCAAAAACATGTCCTTTTATTTCAAAATATTTTGATCTTTAGGGAATCTCCTGGGAAAAAAAAGTGTCTGTACATTGAAAATATTTGCAGAAAAAAATATTGGGGGGATGAAGATGAGTAATAGAACACATTAAGATGGTTTTGGGAAATGGGGTTTTCACTGTTGTATTTGGCCCATAAATTCATCATTTCATCATAATTGGCCCATGGGAAGAGAAGATATGCTAATTTAAAAAATTTAATGGAAAACGCCCTTATATCATAGAAAAAATAAAGAACCATGAACATTATTTTTAGTTCATTCCAAAATTCAACAGATGGCATTGTACATTTTTTTAAAAATGCGCTTATGACTGTGCAATTAAATTCCACGGGAGCGAAGGGCACATCTAGTATCACAATACCAATTCCATCAAGACAATTCCACTTTTTTGCCAAGTAAACTGAACACTTGTGATGTGGATATAGTAACACACCTATCTAGTAAAAGAATACTCCCGCTAACAATACACCAAAATACAAAGATAAATTGGTTATTTAGGTATAAATACTCTCTGTTCTGTGAGAAGCTATAGGTTTACATTCAGAACAGCTCCTTGAAAGCCTCTATTGTTCAGTAACCACATAGCAACAGTACAGAAGCAAAAAATCTGATTGGCTTAACTTAATGAGTCCTGTCATTAAGTAATACAGTAATTAAAGTGATAAGTTGGCCAAATGTATATGTAATTATAAACGTATACTTACAGATTCAGAGAATAGGATGTCACCACTGACTGTAAAGAAGGAAGTAAAAGTGTAAAGAAGAAAGAAGAAATGTGGAGAATGCAGTGTTTCTTAATCCTGAGATGAGAACCACTGATGTAACTCCATTGTGGAAAGAAAAGTTAAGAAAGTGGTCAGTGGAGTGGAAATGCAAGAATTCAGTATGTAAATGCATGTTCTATATTCTAAATATTTACAGAGAGGTGACCGTATTTAAATATCTAGGCTTGTGAACATTATGTGCGCATATTTTTTGCACACCACTTGTACATTGCACATTTAGAATGTACACCAACCACCCATTATTATGTGCATGTTTATGTAGATCTTGTGTACGGTATTCTGTATATTTTTGCACCAAGAAAATATTTTATCTTTTTTTTTTTTTTACATGAATACACTTGGTATTCCATTTACATTTGTTTATTTTATAATATATGTAAATATATGTCCAGAATCTGTCAGTGGAGCTACTGTAAGAATTTAAATGTGCAGTTTCCCATGTGACTGTGCAAGTGTGCAAATGACAAATAAAAGACTTTGTGGTTTGACAGCAAATACTCTTGGAAGAAAACAGACTATGCTAATAATAAATGCAAGAGTTTGTTAAAGTCAGTGAGGATCATTGCAGAATATAGCTAGAGTGCAGGCAGATAATCCCTAATAAGCATCTATGTTCGATGCTTAGGATCATATGGCACAAGCACATACTGTACACTCACATGCTACGGGCAATTTGGAATGCTGGTCAGCCTACAACACAAGTCCTTGGACTGTAGGAGGGATCCCACCAAGCTAATGCAAAACACAGGCACTTGGTACAGGAGCCATACAGAAATGTAATAAATGGACATATTTGTCTACACTGTAAATCTTAGAAAGGCTTTTCATATACCTTATGCTACAAATACACTGATCAGTCATAATATTAGCAAAATTATCAATTATATAACAGTAAACTGATGACAGGATCATGGGCACTCAAGGCTCATCTATACCTGTGGGGAGAAAAGGCCAGCCTGTTGGGGCTGAACCTAGTAGTACAACTTGCTGAAAATACACAATGCTTATCAAGATAGAAAGGCACCAGAGCACCTAGTGAACCACAGGCCACCATGCATGTGTGACTGAGGCAGTGGTGGCTCAAACGGTTAAGGCTGTGGGTTACTGATTGGAATGGTGGGGGTTCAAGCCTCAGCAGCGCTAAGTTGCCACTGTTGAGCCCTTGAGCAAGGCCCTTAACCCTATCTGCTTATCTGCAGGCTGACCCTGCACTCTGACCCCAGCTTCCTAACTGGGATATGCAAAAAAAATTAATATTTATTTCAAAATAATTTCATTGTGCTGTAAGCTACATGGGACAAATAATTGAATATTAGTTAATTAATTAATTGGGCCTGGCAATCAAAGAGCCCAAGACTGCCAACCTGGCCTCCAAACTCCCCAGATCCCAATACAACAGAGCACACATGGTACAGTATGCACCAGACAAACAAGTCTGATCCACGGAAACCCCACCCAACAACGCACAGCACCCAAAGGATCTTCCTGGTGCGAGACACGACAGAACACCTGCAGAGGTCTAATGGAGTCCTGCCCCAAGGGGCCAGAGCTGCCCAGGTGGCACAGGGGGAATAAACGCCATACTGGGCATAATGTTTTGCGTTGTAATGTTATGGCTGATCGGTGTATAGTCAGAAATGTTAAAAACATATATCACAAACTCTGATATATTGAAATACCCCCTATATGTTGACATGTAAATTTTAAGAAACAACTTTTCAAAGGCATCAATAACACATGATACGCCCAGCTTCAGCACCAGCACTCACTACAGTTCAGTATCGCTACAAAGTAAATGAGAAGATCTAATATAATGGCAGATAAACTTGCAAAAGCTGCTATACATAAAAAAGTGGGTTTTAACATTTAAAAAACAGGGTAAAAGCTACATATATTATCTGCACGGTGATTGTGGACATTTTACAAAAAATGTAATAGCTGAGTGAAAATGCCATACGTTCAATGTACATAAATCATTTGGACATGCAGACGGCCTGTACTGTATGTACATGTAGGATAACAGAAACAGTGGAACACATAAAAGTAATAAAAGGGACGAACAAATAAAGTCCTTGGGGCGTGGGGAGGAAAGAGAGGAACTTGGAAGAGATTCAGGGAACAAAATGGAAATGAAGGTCCAGCCAGGAGAGATTTCTACAGATTTATGTATTAATCTGCAATGACAAATGTACTCTGATCAGCCATAATATTATGACCACCTTCTTAATTAAGTAAGTCCCCCATTTTGGCATCAAAACAGTAATGTTTGAGACCTTTCTAAAAAAAAATCCAGCATTAACATTTTCAGCAACTAGAGCTACAGCAGGTCTTATATTTGATCGGACTACATGGGCTAGTTTTACGGGTTTCCTCAATTCGTCCTAGTCTGAGTCGTTCGGTCTTTAGTCACGTGACTCCCATAGGCGCTATGCTGTGCAATAGATTCAAAAGAACGAACGACTCGGACTAGAAGATATGAGAGATGAGCTGCTCAGTCTGTTTATTATAATATGTCCTTAGCTGCATCGTAATATTTTCATTACTGGAACTATAGCCAAGATTTGTGTATGTAGACGTGTTTTGGGTCTGTTTATTGAAAATGTAACATTTTATTTTATTTCTGGTCAAAAGAACGAAATAAACTAAATGACTAAAAAAAAAAGACTTTGATTTTGATGAATAAGATTTAAAAAAAAAATAAAAAATCCGAGTCATTAAAATGATTCAAACTAACCATCACTAGCGCACGCTGGTCACATATGTTATTCCCTTTGTAACTGATAGATGGCGACATTCACAACAAGTACTGCATGTTAGACACAAACAAACAAGAGGGAAAAAAGAAATCGGTCCGCTCATGGTGTGGCCGGACGCATTTTTCAGGTGCACAAGTCGTCCACTTCCGCTTCACTGTTTCCGAGTTTCCTGTTCTTTGGCTGAGGTGCTGTCGGATTTAGTAACTATGCAGGTAAAAAAGCAGGATAAACATCAGTTCAGTACCTGTTTTAGGATTTTCACGTTGCTTTTATAGAGCAAAATGAGAGTCAGTCATAAACCAGTCTTACTGTTAACTGCTGGAAGCGTCACGTAATGTTGCTTCACGTTAGTTTGCTTTTATATCTGCAGTTATTGTGATTGTAACGTTAACTGAGATTTAAAACCGCAAAATATCACTATTGTAAAATTGTAAACACAGCATTATGTCAGTGTTTACAAGAAGATATTCGCATCAATTAAACGCTTATATGTTGTTTTGCCTAATTGAATCGCTGAGTTTGTCTTTCTTGTTCTGTTCACTAGTGCTAAGGAGAATTACTAATTACACTCAACTTTCCTACAACACAGACATCCTGTTTATACTTCACTCATAACTAATTTAATGCACAGTGCCTTAAATAGAAAGGACGTAAGATAATAAGCCTAACATAAAGTCCTTTCCTGATAATGTACAGTCATACCTCTGATTAAACTATGATTGACAGAGACATGAATGTTGTGGTATAATTTGCAATAAGCCATGTTGTTTGTAACCAGCATACGTTCTGTATACGATATGCTTAAAATCAAGGGAAGGCTGTACTCTCGCTCTGTATTTTGAATTTCAGCAGCGAGAGGAGAAGCAGCTGGAAGCATCCGTTGAGTCTCTCATTTCTCGAGTCGCACATCTGAAGAATTCTTTGCAAAGCTTCATCTATAAGCTGGAAAATGAATACGACAGACTGACATGGTGAGTGTGTGTCACTGTTAATCTCTCATGGTGTGAGTTGAAGAGATGCTGCTCTGTGTTGTGTGGATTTAATAAGTCATCAGCGGTTGTGCCCACTGCCTTGTGATGATATGATACTGATATTAAAAAACCTGATACACTTTTTATAAGCATAACTTTTATCGTCAGTTTTTTTTTTTCTTCCATTTAATAGCTGGACAAAAAAAATCTGTGGATTGTTTCTAGTCTCTTGTTTGCAAAACCTTACCTTGCCATAGTGTCCAGCCCTACTTCTATATGCTTCTAAGATTAGCTGCCCATTCTTCCGTTAACTAGTAACCCCAGTAAAGAGGTTTTGATACAAACCAGAACCATAGGAATTAAACGTGACATGCTTGTCTGAAAGTAAAGGAAATTACCAGGAACCATCTGATACTACAGGTATATTATCACAGTATCTAGGTATTGATTCCATTTCTATTGCGATTCTTTTAGTATCACAGTCTTACAAATATCAAATGATTATTTTTTTTTAAAACTAATAGCAAATCGTTTGTTTAGACTGCACCCCCTGGAGAATTATAGAAGAACCACCACCTCTATTTTACCTCAAGTGCTAATGTATATAGATAAAAAAATAATAATTTAAAGAAATGATTTTGGAGTCAGTGTGATGATGAATGAATTTCTACATAAAAGAATCACCCCCTCCCCACCCAGTCAACATGCTTTATGTTCCTTCACATCCTTAAAAATAGTAAATATTAATTTATAATATCAGTGTCTCATTATATCTGCATCTCAGGTGTTTGAAAAGCACACTCCTTTAATTCACAGTTTTTTTTATATAAAAATACTAAAATGTCAGGAGCAGGCCTAACACGGGGATTAATGCTGCGTTAAGATGTGAAGTGGCACACAATGTCAGAACTTGGAATTACATAATTTTAACCTTCAAGTTACAATGTGCAGGAAAAGTATAGTGTTTTTCTTTTTTTTTTTTGGAATTAGGTTAGGAATTATGATTTAGAAGTTTTAGTTGACCCCAGCATATGATCAGAACTGTAGTAAAGGCTTCAACTGAGTAAACAATAGAGCCATAGAGTACACTAACCTTTATGTGTTAGGGACTGATTACTTCTACATAAAGTAACAACATCCTAAAACCAAGTGTAAAAAAGAAATCACTGCTCATGTTGATGTTTTATTGTTTGCAGGCCCTCAGTACTGGACAACTTCGCCCTTTTGTCTGGGCAGCTAAACACCATCAACAAGCTGTTACGTAATGAGAAAACTCCATCCTACCGGAACCAGGTCATCATTCCCTTGCTGCTCTCACCTGACAGAGACGAAGAGCTGGCAGTTAGTATCAGTGACCTTCATTCTGTTTTAATCTGAACAGGCTAAACTGCATTAAGGTGTTTTTTTTGTTTGTTTTAGAATATTTTTTATTGATTTATCTTGATTACGTCCTTTTCTCTGTTTTTTTTCTTTTTAATCAAGAAACTGACAGAACAGCGAGTGCCTGTGTTTAGCCATGAGATTGTACCGGACCACCTGAGAACAAAACCTGACCCAGAAGTAGAAGAGCAGGAGAAACAACTGAGTACAGAAGCTGCTAGGATCGGACAAGAAGTAGCTCAGGTAATGACACGAACTACAGTCACTTGGTCTAGGCATTGGTACCTGACCTTTACACCACTTTTCTAAAGTTTGAAAGAGCCTTCCAATTATTAGTAAAAACTATAATTACTCAAATATCATAGAGTGCATGGACACCTGAGCATCACAGACTTATGTGCTTTTTTTCATATATTGTTGTTTTTTATTATAATAAGCACCACTTTTTTAGGAAGGCTTACCACTAGCTTCTGGAATGTGGCTGTGCTCTTTCAGCCCTAAGAGTTTAAAATTGGAAGTAGGATCTCTGCATATTTCTTTCACACCATTGTAAAGTAAAACATGTATACATGTAACATGTATATAACCTAGATCAGGGGTCGACACCCCGCGGCTCGAGGGCCGCATGTGGCTCTTTCATCCCTCTGCTGCGGCTGCCTATGACTTTGGAATAAATAATGAGCATTTAATTTACGTATATTAAATTAATTAATTATTATTTTTAAAGTGTGATTCTAAATTCATCCAGTTCGCACAACAACTTGGCACAGGTTTTACGCCGGATGCCCCTCCTCACCATAGATAAAGATGGACTTGGGCCCGGCACTGCATCCAGTGGCTGGGGTTTGGGCACAAGGCTGGGAATCGAAATCGAGCCTTCCACATGACGGGCGAAACAACTAACTTTAGTATATTGTAATTGTGGATATACAGTATTGAAAAGTGTACATTGTTTTTTGTTTAAATATCGTATATATTGTATAAATATTATACTGTATGTATCATATAATCATTAGTTGACTGATCATGTATACTGAGTGACATTTTTGTGAATAATTTCCTCTCTCTTTTATTTATTTATTGATTGATTGATTGATTGATTGATTGAATTTTGGTTTGTAGAAACAGATACAGACTCTGAACAAACTTTGCTCAAGCCTTTTAGAGAAGCTTAACAACCCTCGAGACGACAGAGATGCAGAAAATTCAGGTGTGTGTTTGTATTTCATTCTCTTTTTCACGGTGGTGTTAAATGTTAGAATGTCCATTTCTCTTGTATGCCAACATAAAATTGTTCTCTTCCATTAGCAGAGCTTTATTTTTATTTATTTTTTTACCTGATCAGTCGCTGCAGTGTAATGATAATCTCACATCTGTATCAGCTTTTCTACCAGTGTTTCTACCACTGGAGCTTTAATATTAGCCAGCCAGTTATTAGTATGTAAGTAGGTTGTGTATCTCTGTGAGTAATTGTGTGTGACCCTATGTGAGTTTTATCTGTTATTGTCTCTGTGTGCTTCAGCCTTGCGCCAGAACAAACAGTGGTTTAACCCAACTGACACCAACGCTCTAGTGGCAGCAGTAGGTTTTGGAAAAGGCTTGTCCAAGTGCAGACCCCCTACTTCAGTGGCTCCTGGACATCCAGGACAAAACATGATGGCGGGGGGGCCCACACTGCAGCAAGTGACCATCGCTGGAGCTCCTGGACATCAGGCCGGTATCGGAGCATCTGTGGCACAACAGCAGCCTGGCCAACCAGGTAGGGGACACACACACGCACACATGTGCGTGCACAAATACACACATCTGTTTTTAATACTGTTCTGTTTTAATTTCTCAGGTAAAATGCCAAGCAGCATTAAGACAAATATCAAGTCGGCCTCAGGTTCAATGCATCCTTATAACCGATAAGAAGCTGCAGGAGCTCGTGTCAGAAGGTCCTTTTGCATCTGTAACAAGGAGAGCAAAAAATCCTGCTTGTATGTATGTATGTATGAATGTATGTGTGTTTTTTGTTTCTTAAATAAAATCTGTGTTCATTTTGGAAATTATTAAAGTTTCATGCTTATTTGTTTGTGCATAAAAGCCATTCCCCCCTGTTTGAGTACCTCAGATCTTTTCATGACCTGGAAGGACCTAATGGTTATGTGAGTGTGATTTGAGTGTGAGATCCCCAACTTTTAATTTTTTTAAATTATTTATATACTGTATATGGGGGCGGGATCTAAATGTTGGTGATGACAAAACAATTTGGGATCACTAGTTACCTTCTGCTAAGCCGAGCTTGACACTGATTTCTCACTTTCTCTCACTGACACGGGTTCTCTCTGTGCAATTACACACAGATAGCATGAAAAGGGATGGTATAGCAGGTGCTTTTTTTCACAGCTGTTTACACAGTAAAGTATAGTGAAGAAAAAACACTTGAAACACAGTACTGTGGAGGTGGAGTTGTGAGTCTGAGACATGAATACTGAACTGTGTAAAGTTTTTTAGTTCATTTTGCACAGGGATTTATCCATACATACAAACATATTTTATGTTTACATACTTATTAAGCTTGTCAGACCTTTGGCTATGACACAACATGCTTTTGGGCATGTAAATGTACAAAATAAAAATGATGCAGACACTAATGTATTTTTTTTTTTAACAGTTATTTTGACTTCATGCAAGTTTACGTAAAGTATTTAAAAATCACCCTTGGCGTGCCCCTTCAGGTTTCTTCTTTACAGAATCTGTAACAGTACGCTGTTTGCTTGTAGGTTCATGGGGAGCCTTGAGCTTATCTCAAAGAAATTTAGGAAATAGGCATAAAACTGAGTATCAAAATGTCTCCAGAGAAGCCCCACATTAACCTGATCCTTTTACATTTATGTTTGGCAGATGCCCTTACCTTCATCGTCATGCTTTGACATTCTCATCATTATATATTTTTGCACTGGTTCACTAGAGTACTAATTAGAAGTACCACTAGTCAAACACTGTGAAAACAGCTGTCTTTAGTTGTCACTTAAAGAAATCTTTGTCAGTCACTCGCCTGTACAAACATCTAGAAGAAGTTCATTCCACCACTCAGGAGTGAGGAGAGAAATGGACTCATACTTCTGATGTTTTAAAAGAGAAATCGACAAGAGCTTTTAATAGTGGCATCGTAGGGGAAAAGGACAGTGGATTGTCCAGAGTTACTTCAAGCTTATGGGCAGTGACTGGAAGAGTGATGTTCAGGGGGATCTTAAGATCTTCACATTGGGATGAATCACCTGGAATGAACAGTTTATATGAAATGTCTGCCAGACATGCTGAGATCTGGATGGAAACATGAGTGTCTAAGGGAGGAATGGAGAGAATGAGTTGAGTGTCATCTGCATAACGCTCTCCTGCCGAGCCAAAACTACCCAAATAACCTTTAAACACTAAATGTTAGCTTTACTGTACATGCAAACAGAGGGATCTCCCTGTGAACTATTAAGCAAGGGACTTCCTCCACTTTCATGCATCTTCTACCACATTTAAAAAGTGCACCAACGTTAAACTAACAAGCTTTTACTCCAACACACTTTATTTATGAATGAAACTCTGATTGTCTATATATTGTTAGTCGCACAGCATTTTCTGGCTGCAGACATCACTGACTGCTTAGCAATGAGAAAACAGTGAGCTCTGTCCAGTTTTATTCATCCTACTTTAGAAGCAACGCTGAGATATTTTGAGATCCACTTTTCTAGGAACTTGACAATATTTGCACCCTCTGTATCCTTTATTAGAATGAGGAATATGATTGTCTTACTCGTACAAAATTTCCTCCAAAATCTCTACTTGTTTGTTGAGCCAACGGCACGGTGGCTTAGTGGTTAGCACTGTTGCCGTGCACCTCCAGGGTCGATTCCTGCCTCTGTGTGGATGGACTTTATACTGCATGTTCTCCCTGTGCTTGGTGGGTTTCCTCCCACAGTCCACAGACATGCAGATTAGGCTATTCGGCGTTCCCAAATTGCCCATAGTGTGTGGATGAGTGCGTGAGTGAGTGTATGTGTACGTGCTGCGATGGCTTCATACCCTGTCTGCCTCATGCCCTAAGTTATCCTTGACTCATAATTCCTTCATGTTGTTTCTGCTGTTTCATTTTTTTCCTCTGCCTCCTACACAGTTTTCCAAATCTTAGCAGATTGGTTGTCTTCACATTTTTTTCTGTCACAGTTCATGCAGCCAGCAGCAGATTCTAATCAAGTGTTGTAATGAATATATAATGTCTTTGCTGGCCTTTTGCATCATGTCTGCTTCTGAGCTCTTCCACATTCCTCACACCAGTAATGCTTCCTATGGTTTCTTTTCCTAGATTTCCATAGAACGTGCTCTTTAATTTAGTAACAGGTTGATATGACACGTATGTACTTGTCGTAATCGAGAGATTATTTCATCATCACATCACATTCGTTACTTAACAGTGTGTTAACATATTTGATTCTGTGATTCTACACAGATTCTCATTAAGAACCAATGGCACAATACCCCCACGCTGAATGATTTCAAGAGTACATTTTTATAAAAAGAGTAAATCCTTTAAACACAGAAGATGACCTTGGCGAAGATGATGTTTTGAGTTTAGACACTACTTCTGACACACTATCTGATGCCACATTTACCTTGATGAAGAGTTTATCTGCTTCCAAAGTTCCCCTTGTAGTGTCTGAGCTGGTCTTCATCCTCGGCTGGGACGTTAGTGATAGGAACGACTCCCGCTGGAAAGTTGTACAATGCCGTGTAACTCACAATAGCTACAGTACATCAGCAATATACTGTACACAACTTATTATCTATACAGAAAGCCAAGAATGATCATATTTGAAAACTATATGCAACGAAAATGCATGTTTAAAATATTTAAATATTAAAAACTCTCTGATTATCATAGCTAACTATTTCTTGTTATTTCTTGTATTTTTGTCTAAAATAACTCAATTAACGAGGAAGACCAAGATAGCTTCCATACTGCAGACATGGGTTAGTGGCCCTATCCTTCCTAAAATGATAAACGTAAGGGAGTATAAGGATCAGAGCAAATCCGCAGCTGAACAACAACCTAACCCTGCTTGTTCCAGAAGTGCCTCTTGTAGAGCTCTGCTCATGCTTGGAGACGGCTGCAGGTATCCGTCATTGTCATAATAACCGATCCTCAGATGATCAGAGCTTGTGGATACCTGGTCAATTTGACAAGGCGTGAGGTTAGAAGGCATAAAGGATGAAAACAGCTGCAGTACTAAGGTGGATTGTGTGGAGTACCTCTTGTTTGAATGGTAGTGGGGGAATTGTAGGGTCCAGAGTGAATGTGTCCTTGGTGAGTAAAGCTCTCATACACAGAGCCAGACTGTCCACATCACGTGCTATGGGCCCAAAAGAGGACACTACTGTAGTCGAACACATTTTTGTTTAAAGAAAGGGTATTTTTCACTCGTCCAAATACATTTGATTCAGCATGATTAACAGACATTTACAGAAATATTGTGATCCTGTGTTGTGGCTGTACTTTACCTGACTGTCTGCCTCTAACACAGGCACTGTTTCCAAGCGAACTATATAGAAAGACGCCAGAGGAAAAACATGAATGCGAATTAACGTACGTACATGACCATTTTAACCTACTGGTGTTAGATTCTGACATTCAGGATTTCTCAAATTACTACACATAAACATTCATGAAAACCTTATCCTATTGGCTGTGGGCTTCAAGGCACAAATGCCACAGAAGGATGCTGGGATGCGAATACTTCCACCAAGGTCAGTTCCCAGGCCCAAAATGGATCCGGCTCCTCCAATTAGAGCAGCTTCTCTTCCTGTAGAGCCACCACATGTCTTCTGAAGGTTGTGAGGGTTCACAACACGGTCTGGAAGTTTTGATGAAGGGAGTAGCATCTTGTCTCTTCAGGACTGTGACCACCACACTGTCCACCACTGCAGGATTGTCAAACTTACCATCCGATCCACAGGTAGAGTCATGGCCCTACAGTCACACACTACTTTTTTAAATTTTAGGAAAGGGACTCTTTATCCAAATTAACTCTTAAGTATTTAGAAGTTAATAATAACTAGGGGTCTACAGGGACAACTTGGCGGTTGTGGGATTTGAACCTGAGACCTTGAGCAAGGCCCCTAACCCTTTACTTGTTACTGTAGATGTACTGTATAATGAGATAAAAAAAAGTCATTCTGGATAAGGGTGTATGCCTCGTGTTAAGGGGTTAGGGGCCTTGCTCGAGGGCTCTACAGGGACAACTTGGCGGTTGTAAAATTTGAACCTGGGACCTTCCAAACTGTAGTCCAATGCCTTAACCACTGAGCTACCCCTGACCCCGATCATAATATAATGTTACATTTTTTTTGTTGGATTATGGAACAAAGCTTAAATAAAATACTAATGTAAATTACAGTGTAGCACCTGTAAAGTTTCTGTGAAGAAAATGAACTCATTATGTTTGTGGAGTTTGCATGTTCTCCCTTTGGTTCTGCTTCTGTGTCCTTTTTCGGGTTTTCTCCCACAGTCCAAAGACGTGCACAGTAAGTTTATTGGCATATTAATTTGCCAGTAGTGTGTAATCGTGTGTGTCAGATGTCTGCTTGTGCCCTGTGATGGGTTTGCATGTTATCCAGGGTGTACCCCATCTTGTGCCTTGGGTTACGCTCCAGGTTTCATGTGACCCTACACAGGCATTTTTACTGCCGATGGATGGATGGATGGATTTTGTTAGCATCATTTTCACCACTGACAAAATTGATTTGAAATGTAGTCTGGTGACAGGTCTTGGTTTTTATATTGTACTCTGAAAAGCGCATTACTCTAGCTGTTACATTTTTTTTTAAGGGGAGTAAGGATTTTTTAAATTACAACTATTGCTGAACATCTTCTTCCTTCCATCCTTATCTCTGCAGAAGAAACAGATAAGCATTTAAAACACAAACTGTGAACCTGTTGTTTTGTTGTTTTGAAAAAAAATCATATGAAGTTGATTAAATAATCTCCATTTGTGACTTCTGGTTTTCTTTAGTACTTTCTAATGAAACTCAAACAAGTATAAACAACAGAAAATATAGGAAGCTCAGTAATTTTCATTGTGAACTATATTTTCTATAATTAATAATTTTCTAATTAGCCTGTATATATTATTGTTGAAAATTATAAACCAAAAGTATAAACCAACATTTATTCAGAAAATAAATTTCCAAGCCGTTTTTAAAACTCAAACATATTTACATGTTTTGTTTATAATTTATAATTAAATAATGAATACAAATTGATTAATATATTATATATAATATAATATATAATATTTTATTTATATTTCATAGAAATAGGGACTTTTATTCAGAACAAAGAGACTTTTCTTTAACATTGTTATGAACGCTAAAGCGGAAGTTTGTGTTCCCTCTCTTATGTTCCGTCGGAAACCATTGGATGTCAAATTGCTTTTGACTACCTATATTTGTGCACTACGTCTTAGATATACCAGCGGTGTTCTTTGCCCTGTGTAGTGCACTATGTATCTGAGAGGCTGGCGTTTAGGATGTTGCCCATTCCCTGCATTCAGCCGAGGCTAAGTTGAGCACTACGGAATTAAAATACATAGATTTTGTAACTTCGAATTAGCCAGTGATGGTAAACACGGTATGGCAGAAATACAGGACAATGAGGTGAGCAACTTATCATGAAATAAACACTTTAATGCCGGAGCCATGCGCTTATAACCTCTGTGTTTATTTGGCCCGTTTATGGAACTTGTTTACTCACTTGTTTTTCTGTGATTTTTTTTGTTTGACAGTTGTTTGTTATGGCTCAGAAATCCTGATTTAATACTTTAACACTTTAATGGACAATCAGTTTTATTTACTGATAGTATATGTTTTGTAAATAATGATAATAAACAATAATGTTGTGGGGTAAGTGACACCCTAGACCCCATGCAGGACAGGACAGGTGATATTTATTTACAGGGTTATTAAGATGGTTCTGCCATCACTGTTTGTATTGAGGAGACAAAAACACTGTTGTCACCTGCATGCTGTTTATCTGCCCCTCCCTGATGTGGCTCAGTCTGCTCACAACAACACCGCATACGCATGCATGTTTTCACACATTACTGTTTTCGTAAACATGAGCATATACAGCTGTTGCCACGGACCGTACTGGTGTTATATACTGTACTGTACGTGTCTTTTGCTGCAGTGCAGGGCTTGTGGTCGTAAACAGAAAGATGGCCCAGGGGAACCTGAATCTTACAGACACTGTATGTGAGAGTGTGTCATTATTATTTCTGCAGGTGGAGGAGGCTGATCAGGTGTACTTGCTGATGAATGAAAACTCCCACATATCACGCAATGTACGTCTTTCCTGGTTCCTCAGCAGACTCAACCAGGTCATCTGGCCCTCGCCCAAGTTCGAGCTGGTATTTGAGACTCTTCTGTCCTGATTTAATTCATTTTTGTAGCTTTAAAATACAGCAGTCAAAAGGTTTGGACACAAGTTTGGATTTATTTTCTTTGTTCTAGAATGATAATGTTTTTTTTTTTTTTTTCGAAACTGAAATAACACATATGGCATTAGGTAATAAAGTGAAAACATTAACAGGAGCAGTTAGTTGTCATTTTAAGACATGAAGGCCAGCTGTTCTGGAATAGTTCCGTAAATAACAGTATTGTCAAGTGCAATGGCAAAATCCATCGAGCACTATGATGAAACTCATGTTTTCACTCTCATGAAAACCTTCGGAGGAAAGCAAAACCAAAACTTACCTCTGCTGCAGAGGAGATGTTCATTTAGAGTTAAAAGCCTCAGAAATCATTAAGTTAGAGCCGTTATGAAGGCTTTACCGAGCACACGTAGCAGAAACCTCTAAATATTAACTGCAGAAAGAAATAAAAAAACAGGAAATATCATGGAGTTAGAATATGTGTTCAAACTTCTGACCGGTAGAGTGTGTGTGTGTGTGTATATATAAAATTATAATATTAACACCACTACCAAATGAACTGTCAGTGCTGTCCATAAGAGAAATATATCAGAACAACCAGTGCACCACAGCTCACTGCACTCAGGAGCCAGCAGGTAAAGGGTTCAAGGCCATTGATCTTCATTTCATATCTGGTATGTAGTGTTGGTGACATTTATTGTATAATAAATGTCAAATATAGTGTCCTCTGATGATTCCTTCTGTTCCATTACAAGCTTACTGTGAGCACTGAGTGAAAACACTTCCACATTTAAGTCCTTTTTTCAGGTGTTGTAGAACTGTATCTTACAGTTTAGTTAATATTCCTGGGTTGTGTTGCTTCGGCAGCTTAAATCGGATAAGGAGTTGGATGTCCTGAGCATCCTGCCCAATGGATGGCAGCCTGATTCACCACCTTCCTCACTGCCATATCTGCTGGTTCCTTCCACGCAAGTCACCTTCCTGGCCCGCAGGTACCGCTTCGTCATCGAGCTGGACCTCAGCCCCTCCACCGGCATTGTGGTAAGAGCTGCTTATAGTTTTCCTCGTCTATTTTGGTATTGATTGTTCTGATTGTGTAGGACAAATCTTATGGTTGGATGGCCAGTAATAATTTTTAACAAATTCGCATAATTTTATATATTTTTTAATAAGTAATGAGTTCCTGCTTGGATGTTTAATAAGATATAATATACTTCATGTATTAGTGGTACAAAAATATAATAATAATAATAATAATATTATATTATAATAATTGAAGATGAGACTCTCAGATTCAGGGTCCCTTCAACCATTTTGAACTCGGGGCACGATGAAGTTTTAACATGTTTTTCAGTGTCTCTCTAGGTTTTTTTGTCCTGGGTCTTTAGGTTTCCTCCTACTTTGCGAAAGCGTATTTAATTGCTGCACAAGTAATCACATTGAAATCGAAATCTTATGCACTCATGCAATTATCTAATCGCAAAAAACGTGCAATTTATTCCAGGTAATTCTTGAGTTTTGCCTGAAGGATGCTAAACATTACCGATTGTGCTTAATGCTATAATTATTATCTAATTAATATTCATCATTCATTCATCAGTGCATTATTTGTTTAAAACTACTGATGTGTATGTGGTTTAGGCGAAAAGGACAGGCATATTAATATGGATCATTTATACAAAGAATTTGCAGGAATCATGTCAGAAAAATGACGGTGAGAAAAGAAAATCACAGCTGCCGTCACATATTACTTAGTGATGGTCACGGTGTCCATCTTATGAAAGAACGATTTTGGGAAAGTAATAAACATATGAAACATGTAAGTTCATAAGCCCTCATGCAACTGCTTCTATCTAGTCCCATTATTTGCTTTTAGCCTATATAAATAAGTTTCAATTCTAAATGGTAGATTTAATAGTTACACACAGCAGTTTAAATCGCAATCACAATAAGTAAAATAAATAATCACAATGTGAAATTTCGATCAATCATATTTGTACATTTCATATGTGTGTCTACATGGTGCCACCACAACCACCACCACCAAAAAAAATTTTTTTTAAATGACATGTGGCCCACCAGGCCATTTGGACTTTCAGTGAACACAGCTTCCTCTACATAAGTGGAGCAGGAGGAGACATTAAATGCCCCTCTGGCTTAAAGGTTTTTTCTCTGTTTACTTTTAATTTAGTCACACACTCTCTAGATGATAGGAAACATGCTGCGCCATCCGCAAGCCTTTGGGTTGAATTTTTTCTAAATGTCAGGCACGCACAGCCAGAAAGTAGCACAGCCATGCAAAGTAGGACCAGAATGTATTAAAAACGGTTCTTCCTGTAGGCAACATGACCACATCATAACCATGTCATTGCCGATGTTCACTTCTCTGTCTGGTTATACTTCTGCAAAGGTACACGTGTAAAATAGTGCATACTGAATTAAAGCTAAACATGCTAAAATACTCTCACTGATGTAAATAACCTCACAGTGGTCATGAAGTGATTTTTCATTCCAGTGAGTACAATCTATATAGAGGAATGATAAGCTAAACACAATCACCTCAATCACTTGCTAACTGCAGGAATTAGGTAATATTAATATAATGTTATTGTTATTTAAACATTTAAACAGTTTGAAATTGTCACATTTATGGATTAGATCTTGTATTGTTCACAGGCGCCCGTTGGAGTGTATGACTTTGGCTTTAGTGCTCAATCAGAGATATTTTATTCATTTAATGGAATCAAATGTTTCTCTTTCTGTCGCAGGATGACAGCACAGGAGAGGTGATATTCGATGAGGTCTTCCATGCTCTGAGTCGATGTCTTGCAGGACTGGCTGCACATTTTAAAGTCCCAGGCACTGATTTCCTGTTTCAGCCAGAAATCTTTATCACCATCCTCGCTTATTCATCTATTGTTGGTCTCAACTCACACCAGGTCAGTGTAATCCTCTTCCGTATGAAATTACATTAAACATGATGTACAGAAAAAATATTTATCATCCAAGCATGGAATGGGTTTTATCAAGTTATCAAGTTTGTGACTGGGGATGTGCGTATATTTAGAACTCCTCCTGACGATGCGTATGCATGAACCATCTAGTGGTAGCAAAGTGGAATTGCAGATAAACTGATCATGAGCTTCCATCCCTCTTATACTGTACATATCGGCATAATCGACTGGCTGACTGCTGACTGTGCGTTTCGTAACAGGGCGCAGACAGATAACACAGATGAAAATGTAATATCAACTCATGAAAAAAAAAGCACCTCTTATGATCGATTAGGAACGGTGCCCTGCTTCATTTGGCACACTTTGCACATGGAACACGGTTTTTGCTGAGAATGATGAATGCCTTGATTTCTTTTGCCAAGTGTAATTTCAGCAGTAACTCCCCATGCTTTTGAAGTGTCCAGAAAAAAAACAAAAAACAAACAAACCCATAACTCAGTCTTCCTTTGCAAACCCAAGTTCTTTCTACTTGGTTTATAGCCATGGGCACAGTTTAAGGAAAAATGGAGATGGGGTGGGAATTTCCCAGCTAACATTGAGACAAATAATGAAACGTCTCATGCATCCAAATTACTCACACTGCAACACATTACATGCTTAATTTTGGAAAGAAAACAATAATGCAGAATTTTCATTACATCACAGTTTGCACGAAGCCAATTGGGTAATCGCTTATACACCCTTTGGAAAAAACTGTATATTGTTATATTGTAATATGTATCGTGATTGATTGTGGTCAGTAAATATGGTGATTCGTGAGTGCCTGTTTATTAGAACCCGAAGGATCTGTGTTTAACTTTTTGGTCTTTATTTTCTGTCTGGCATGTAGTGGGACTATCCATTGTGTACAGCTGTGTGTGTACAGCAGATATGTGTGATAAAAGCCAGTTGCCTATTGTGTAGTATTGGGTTTTACCCCAAAGTTACAACAATTTTTAGAAAAGATTTCTATCACTACAGCTAAGTGATTTTGGTTCTCTTTTGCATGATGTTTTACTACAGTGCATCTAAATATATTTTATTATTCCTTTACTTGGAAGATATCATGAAAAGCAGTGAATAAGGCATGTCTGAGAAAACCCACTTGGTCAATTATTTCGTGAACTATTATACAAGTGTTGAATTCGCCTGCTAGAGACTTAATCTAAGTAAGATTGGTCTTAAAAATAGACCAGTCTTACCGAACAAACCTCTTAAAAGTACAAAATTTTTGGCATCATAAATGCACTATTCATTTTTAATAAGCAGTATCATCAAGTATCATCAAGAGAGCTGTTATTTTCTGTGGTTTTAAGTGCTGCATGGTGTGTATCCTGGCTCTACTTTGCAGGTTTTAGTGCAGGGATGCCAACTGGATTGCACAAATCTGGACCAGTTCCTGCATCAGATCTACCAGCAGCTCCGTGCAGTGGAGAACAACATCGCTGAGGTCTTACAACAGCAGCACAAGCAGGCAAGAGAAACCAGCTTAGACACTGCTGAGAAGTTAGTGCTCTTCTCAATGGTTTTTTTTTCCCCCTAATGTTTGTACTGGTGGCACGGTGGTCACCTTGAACCTCCACGGTCTGGGTTTGATTCCCGGCCAGGATCGAATCCCATCTCTGTGTGCATGGAGTTTGAATGTTCTCCCTGTGCTTGGTGGGTTTCCTCCAGGTACCCTGTACAGGGTGTACCCCGCCTCGTGCCCTAAGCCTCCTGGGGACAGGCTCCAGGCCCCCCGCGACCCTGAATACAGGATAAAACGGTATAGATGAGTGAGTGAGTGTGAGTAACGTTTGTACTGATTTATAAGACCATAATTACCAAGATGTCACTGCGCAGAAATCAGTAATGCTATAATCTTGTAATTCACATTTTTGCAGCTTGAGTTTGTCCGATCACTGCGTTTATAATAAAGCTAATTTCAGGTGGTGGGTAACTACACAAAAATGGTTGTAATAAAATTAGGCTAATGCAACAAACAAGAGCATACATATTTCTTACTTTTGGAGTTGGTGATTATTTAATTTTTTTTTTTTTTAACAGTAGTTATGCAGCCTTGTTTATTCTCTACAGTCAGTACTGTAACTTTACTTAACACGTCACGCCCAAAACAGGACAATCACATTTTTAAGACCAGACTTTCCTCAAGAATTGCTTTCACATTTTTTATAAACATTTATTATCATTATTATTATTATTATTATTATTATTATTATTATTATTATTATAGATATATTGATATTTATATATATTAATATATAATATATATAAACAAGGTTTACTGTATGTACTTGTACATAAGTATACTTTACAGGCTGTTCAGCCATGTAAAGTGTGATTCCAAACTACAGGTAGCGAAATTGCTCGGTTCAAAGGGAACTGCGAACGGTGTATGGAACAATCGCACAACGGGTCTTCACTTTACTGGAAAAGTCATTGCCTCTCGCTGGAGCATGAAAAAAAAAAAGAAGCTTGAAAAAGAATTTATATATTTATTATCAAATTATTATTTTATATTTGAATTCATATAATAAACTAATAATATTATTATATATCTATTACTGATTAACATCACATTAAAAGGACACAATTTTTTTTATTTCAAGAAATCCATAGTGTACTGTATTTTATAGGCAAAATTAATAATAATAATAATAATAATAAATAAATAAATAAGAAAAAACTCCAAATTTATTATTACTATGTTTTAATTAATTATATAATAATCTATATTTTATTTACTAGTTATACACGTCTTAATAGCATATGTTTTATAATGGTGTCAGTTTTTGTTTCAATAAATATTTAATATTTAGTGTCCAAAGTGTGCAATATCCACAGCAGCAGCGATGATGCTTATGTTACCATGTGTTAAGTTTTAAATGATGAATAAATGTGTGTCTGAGCTAAGTTTTAAGCTAAGAGAATAAGAGTTATATCTTGTTGTGTCCGCCGCACCTTGATACACTTACCG
>JAOVVB010000016.1:16015252-16034372 GCA_028570985.1 Heterobranchus longifilis | reverse complement strand
GTGCCAAGTTGTAGTGCGGACTGGGTATTCCGCTGTGGCGACCCCTTGCCGGGAGCAGCCGAAAGACCAACAACATTATTAAAAATATATAAACTACTATTTAATTTATCCAAAGTATGTGATATTCTGTGAACAAAAATGTGTTCTGTTATCTCTTTATTATTCTGCTGCCAGATTGTGGATGAGCTGCGAGAGCAGATACTCAGACTTCGTTTCCCCCACCGGGTGCAAAATAAAGAAGCCACGCCAAAAACCAAGCGGAAGAATCTGGGTAACGCATCACCATCCAAGTCCCCGCCTCTTCCAGCACCAAAGCCTGCTCTATCCGACCGGCCTTGTGTGGTGATTTTTAACAAACCGCTGGAAAAACTACTGATCAGGTCAGCAGGAGACACTTCACACAATCACTCAGAGGATATCGTTTGGCTCAGTAATACCAAACCATTTAGGCACAAAAAAGTGAGCGGAATGATGAAGCATTTCATAATATCACAAATTCTAATTATTGTGAGCCAAATCTACATTGATTTAATAAGAGGGCTCTATCAGAAGTAATGTAAAAGTGTGGATAATGTTTTTATTAACTGACATAGGACGTTAAATTTCCACTACTACTACTACTACTGAGTACTACTAATGCATTTGTATCAGTGAACCCAACTCTCGAATCCTCTTTGTCACAGTTGATGGTCTCCCGCTGCATGGTGTCATGCCCTTAAACATTGTGTAGCGCACGGGGAGATCCTCAACTGCAACAAAGAAGAGTTGAGAGTTGGGTTCAACGTTGTCGCGAATGCATCGATTGTGATGGAGACTAGTGAATCGAATAGTACCTTTTGTAGAGAGGAAGAGTTACTCTACCAACTGACTGATGTTCTATTGTTATAGAAGTTATGCACGCTTTTGCATCATTTATGGTATATGGCCGTCATATTTTCTGGACTCGCTGTGTCTGAGATTTACAATAAATTATACAGGTTTTTGATCTCATGGTATCATAGGGTGCCTTAGATATTTTCACAGTAAAATACACTCTTCATTTAGTTTATTAGAAAGAAGTGCACCACTGCTTATTCATGCAGTCATCTAATTAATCACGTCTATTCGCTCATCCAGTTAGGCAGCAGTGCATACACTGATACAGGTACAGACCAAGAGCTTCAGTGACTGTTCAGGTTACATAAACATCAGAATGGACCAAATGTGAAATGTTACTTAAATTTGCATGTGGTGTGTGGTGCTAAGTATTTCAGAAACTGCTGATGTTCTGGTACTTCCACTCAGTTGCAGTTATGCTTGCCAGAAATCTTTGTTGTTTAGAGAAGTCAGAGGTGAAGTGCCAGACTGGTTTGCGTTGATAGGAAAACTATAATAACTCAACATGTTGAACCTTGAGGAGAATGAGCTACATCAGAAAGCCCTTTATTTTGCTTTGATGTTATAGGTATGAGAAGCTTCCTACGGATTTCCGTACACCCTTAATGGTGAACTTCGAGGCTCTGGGTCAGCCGCTCAGTGTGGCCGCGGGCCGTACCGCCTCTTCTACAGTGGCGTTTCTCTCACGGTATTTCCTGGAGCAGCGCTGGGTTTGGACGGTGCAAAGTGGCCCAGGCGGTGGGGTTTCACTCCACGCTGTTGCACATGTCCTTTCTACACTTGCTGAGTGAGTCTACTACATTTTACAGTCCTGTTCCGCTCTATGTAAAGACTTGGTGAGTGTTGTCAAATAATGCATATCGTGTGTGCGCTGATGTCTCTGCAGGATCCGTCTGTCTGAGGGCTTCCACTTTGCTGCCAGTGGTGAGGGAATCGTCAACATGGTGATGGAGCTGCCCATGGCTGTCAAAACACCAAAGGTTCAACTTATGTCAGACTAACGCACAACAAAAACTGATGCTCTTTTTCTCTCATGGTTGAGTTGCATTAAAGAGTAAAAATCTGAATTTTAAACAAGTTTCAGCCACAAGGGGCAGCTAGCAGTGGCAAAATAAATTCTCATTAGCGCAGGGGTGGCTGATACTGGTCCCCCAGAGCTGTAGCACTGCATATGTTCCAATTATTTCTGCACTACTGATTACCTGATTCAGGTGTGTTTAGCCAGTCAGAAGATATCATATACTAATACACTTCGTCTTACTCCACTCCACCCTCATCTGTCATGGTATCTTCCAGCTTCGGACTGACTGAACACATCTGATCCAGGTAATCAGCAGTGAGTAATGCAGAGATAACTGGAAAACACGCAGGGCTGCGGCTCTCCAAGACCAGGGTTCTCAAGAAACGAGTGTTTGGACGTTTGTAAGATTTGTATATAATTGTCGCTGTAACCAGAAGACAAACTGAATACATTTTGGAATTGATACCAACAGGACCAAGTTCACAGGATATTTTAGAGGTATTTGAGACACCCCAAATTAGTACTATGATGTTCTAATTTTTTTGGCAAGGGAAACATCTACTTTTTAATTTAAATAATAAAAGATTGCTCCACTGATAGAACAAAGATCAGCAACAACTGGCTCGCACAATATCCTTGTTGAATTGAGCATGTTGTTAACATGTTGAACGTGAAAACACAGACACAGAAAACCCAGGCTATAAGCCGCTATGGTACTTAGGTCTCTATGTACTCTCTAAGCTAGGGTTAGCGTCTAGTATCTACTGTAGAAAAAAAAATTTTTAATAAGTACATTTGCATTGCACAGTTGTTTTGGCATCTGTTGATTTTAGATTTTTTAGAAAGGCTCAGTTTTCAGATTAGCATAACGACTAAATTAAAAACATGAAAAGAAAAAGAAAACAAATAAAGTTTTTGGTGTCTGTCAAGTTGTAATGGTTTTTAATTAGGTTTGTGTGAGACACATTTGTTTCCAATGTACTGTTAGAATCAGTAGGCAAGGTGGTAAGTTATACATTTTTAAGCATGCCTCATTTTCATGCTTTACGGCTCATGCTATAGATATATGCTGCTTGACATTAAAGAACCTTTTGAGGGCTTTGCACTTTTGTCAGTGGTTCACATGCTTGGACGTGGAGTGTTTATTAATCTGGCTGGTTATGTAAATGTGTCTGTAGGGGACTGCAGCACCGCAGGACGCACAGCATCACACATGCATCGTCCAATACATTCTGTTTCCTCCTCACTCTACTTCCACTAAGGACAGGTGAGAACATTCACATTAAAAAAAAAATCTATTTTGTGTTTGTTTTATTGTCATTTTTACTCATTTAAAATATATTTATTTATTATAGATTTCATGAAATCTGATTGTACTTTGAAGGAATTGCTTATTTCTAAAAGTATAACTTTATAAAACAAGAGGACTGGAAGTATAACTGTGCTGTTCGTACTATATGTTTGTTTTCCTTATGTAAACCAGTAAATTTTTCACTCCTGTCTTCCCAGTTTCTCCACAGACGATGACAACGACACAGAGGTGGAGGCCATAGACGTTGAGACGGAGCTGAACCTAGTGACCGAGTGCTGGGTGGAGCCTCAGAGTGGGAGCGTTTCGAGTCGCTCGGAGCAGCAGCGTCACTTCCACAACCTCGGCTACCAAGACATCCCTCAGGCTGTCAGTATCTTAACAAACACGGCATTCAAAAGTAATCAAAGTGATCTGATGTACTCTGACGAGAGAGGCTTTATTTAAATAAATAGCCACTTTAAAATAAAGCTTGGCTGCTCTTTCTGAGTAGGAGGAACGGCATTGAAGAGACTAATGCCATTCCTCCTACTCGGAGAGATAGTGTAAACATGTTTAACTGATAAACCGCATAAGCAGCAGTTTGAAAAGATGTGCTTGGCTGGCTTCACGTAGCGCAGAGGAAACATGTGCCAGCCCGCATACTCTCTGGTTGGTAGCTATCTTGTAATAGAGAACAGCTGGCCAGAGGTTAGGAACTGGCAAATTAACCATTTGGTGAATTTTTTTTATGGTGTTATGTCATGACTTACATTTTTTTTTTTTTTTATCATTTGTAGATTTTTCCTCGTGATTTGTCTTGCATGTCCACCTTATTGACATTTGAGTACCTGATACAGCTGTGTAAAAACAAAGATCAGCCACAGCCTCTTAGCAACAGCAAAGATACAGGTCAGAAAAGGGCATGTTTTTTTCTTTTATATATATATATTTGTGCATTTTTTTCCCCCATACCTTCTCTCTATCAGTTTGCAAATACAGAAAAAACAGATCTGCTTTTGTGTCTGCATTTTTGACAGCAGGTGAGACCCTGAGTGCTGCTTCAGCTGACAGCGTACATATGGTGCCTTTTCAGTTTGACCTGATGAAACTGCTGCCCAGGTGTCAGCAGATTGAGCTTTTCTTCTATACTTTCAGCAAAGGTACTGCTACAGTATCCATCCTTACTTGATCCTCAAAATTAGAGATTTTTTATTTAGCCGCTGTGGGGTTTCTAACACACACTCTTCTCTCTCTACTGTCTTCTACAGCGGAAAACGAAGACACGCTCCCGAATGCCCCTTCTCTCCCCAATGATCTGCTGCTCAGCCTTTTCCACAGCTCTCTACAGAATGAGCTGAGTGACCGTGAGATAGCATTGGCCGATGGGGATCACATGACTTTCATGAATCACATTCTAGAGAGGGAGCGAGATGGCCATGTGGCCCCGTTCTCACTACCTGTGATTAAAGGTATTCAAACCTACGGATGGCCAAAAGGAGTACAACATGTAATACACAAACACATAATGTGTCATATATGTATGACGGTATGAAAAGATGTTATAAAGTAGATTTATTCCACATTCACACAAATCCACAAAGTGCTGTGTTGAATCAAATACGGCACTAGATTAGAGGCATAAGCCTTTTATTTGTCACACATGTTTTTTCTTCTTCACATATACTGTAGCAACTTGATAAGAACTTGGATTAGAGTACACGAGGGTCATGAGGACTGAGAGCAGATCATTTCTATCTGATGCTGTTTCGTGGGGATGTATTTGACATTTAGTTTTCCTGAATCAAATGTGGGATGAGATTTTAAGTTTTCAGGAACATGATGCAATATATAAAACTCAGCAACTGCACATAGTGCAACAGTGTAAGGCAAGAACACATAGACATATAGCATGAAATGTAAACAGTGCTGATTGAGCAAAGACACTGATATCTTTTATGTAGGGTGTGATGCTTGTTCATAATCTCTTTCTTTATTGTTACTGTATAAATGCTATATGTATTGGCCACTTGGACAAAACTTTAATTTTTGAGTGGCCCTTAGTGTGTGTAGGTGTAGATGTGAAGGAACAACAATGTCCACATAATGATTAATATTCAAATCAAGCAAGCAAGAAATCCTAAAATTATATGCATTAAAAATGCAGAATTGATATCACCATTTTTAGCTTCAGGAATGTTATAAAAATTACACGCACAGATAAAACCTATGTGTTTGTGTTCATAGAAGAGTGTCTTAAACCCACGGAGAGGCAGGACACAGTGTTGTCCTTCCACACAGTCGGGAGCAGTAAAGAGGTGACTGGATCCACTAGCACTCTGCAGGTATGACACACACTCTGATATCATGCAGTGCTTTGTTCATTACCTCCATCAGCATGTTGACACGGTGTCAGATCTTCTGTTAGTGATCTGTTAAATTGAGCTGGTTCAATCTGATATCATACATGTGAGTAGTCTGGTATTAGCAGCTCACTTGCGTTCCATACCTAAAGTTTGTTCTGTGTCACATAGCTGTTATAATCTCTGCTTGGATTTTGTCCTGGGAAAGATTGAATTCTTATCTGTAGTCTTTGAAGGTTTATATTTACTGACTTTTCTGTTACTATATGCTGTCTACAGTATACTGTAGGGACCATGATGGGACCATTGTCCCAGTAATCAATACTACGATGGCCGAGAAGTGCAAAACAAAATAATAAAACACAATAACAATTCAGGTATAGTTTGAGAATGAAATTCCGCTGATTGGAAGAGACATCTGTCACTCAAGACATACAAGAAGTACTCTTATGATTGGACGAGACATCTGTCACTCAAAATATTCAGGAAGTACTGCAGCCTTAAGGACGTTTAATTTAAATTAAATTCTTATCGCTGATCTTGAGTGGCAGATGTCTTGTCCAATCAGTGTTAAGAATTTAATTAGCAAACCGCACCTTTTTCGGTTTGTTGATTTTTAACTCTGAATGGACGAGACATCTGTTACTCAAAATGTACAGCCTCGAGGCTGCAGTACTTCTTGTATGTCTTGAGTGACAGCTATCTCTTCCAATCCGCGATAAGAATTTCATTCACAAACTATATCTACCTTTTGCCTGAATTGTCGTCGTGTTTTCTTATTTGGTACATTGTTTCGGGATATGTCATTGTTTTTTATGATTTGTTAATTTGTTTTCAGTTTTTTTTTGTTGTTGTTTTTTTGTTTTGCACCTCTCGGCCACCGTAGAATACTTGACCATCATAACCAGATTTGCCTGTTAAACATTCCTTTTTCAAACCCTTGGTGTTAATATGGAATTGATCCAACCTTTGGTTTATAATAACCTTCGATTTCTGGGAAGGCTTTCTACTAGATCCCGGAGTGTGTTTGTGAATCTTCAGCCACAGGAGCATTAGTGAGATCAGGGGCTGATGTCAGGGGGGAATGCCTGTGGTGCGGTCAACGTTCCAAGTCATACCAAGGGTGTTTAGTGAGGATGAGGTCAGGTGGGGAAAAGTTTGGGAAGACCCACATAAGTGGTAATGGTCAGGTGTTCGCATTCTTTTGACTATGCTGTATTTGATATATTTACTCTATTTAGTATTAGTGTAGTATTTGATCTATTTGTGTGTGTGTGTGTGTGTGTGTGTGTGTGTGTTTGAGCAGAGTTTCAGTAACACAGATCTGGTTGATGAAGAGCCAGTGCTGCTGGAGAGAGAGTGTCTGTCTCCTCAGTGGAAGTGCTATGCTAAACACATCAGCACTCAGCAAGTGCTACTTATCTTCATCCCGGCCACTTATACAGGTAATGCAACCAAAAAACACATGCACGCACACATAAACATAAAACATCATGTCGCATTACACATATATCACAACAGCAGCTAAAGCATTAAGTGTCCTATTGAACTTCAGATTATTATTAAACATTTTGAAATCACTGAACAACTGGGACGGAAGAAGCAAGCTCCGTTTGTTAATAAGTAATTGATTAATTGCCGAAATCTAAAGGATATATGGATTCCATGTTGTTGCTTTAGATGTGCAGATACTGACGTCCTTTGGTCTGGGACTTGAAACGCAAGTCAATGGTGGTTGTGATGAGGATGAGGAGGAGACACTCAGTCTAGAAAACAACCAGTCACAGAGTGGGTCTCTCAGCAGCTCAATTAATGGTCCTCTAGTGGACACAGAGTCTGTGGTTGAAGCCGGAGATGGACAGTTGGCTGCTGAAGTTTTATCAGGAGACCTGGAGGACAAGGAGAACCACGGCTCCGAGCAAATCCCCGCAGGTGAGCAGTCTTCAACGTCAGACTTCAGAAAGTCGTGTGTATCCGTTGGTTAAAATGCTTTCCCCAGTCCGTTGTAGAATTTCTTTCTGTCTGACGTCGATCCTGGTGTTTTTTCAGTCTTGTCCATAGAGGAGAAAGAGAGCGTGCAGTTTTCAGAGCCGCAGAAACATGACTACCATTACCAGCTTTCGCAGCAGAGTGGTGGAGATGCTGCTCGTCCTCGCTGTCCCGTCTACATCTACAATTGCTGCATGGAATCACTCAAAGACCAGCTGCTCCAACAACACCCCAACCATCGGCCCAAAGACGTCTTCCTCAGGTACACATACACAATCTAAATCTTCGTGTTCACCCTCGGCACATTCTCTCCTTAACATATGGTCCTAGGTAGAGACATTTTTGAAACAATAATTTGATGTAGCATTTAGACCAGTGGTTCTCAACCTTATTCCTGGAGGACCACTGCCCTGCATGTTTTAGTCTTTTCCCTGCTCTACTACAATTACGAAAAAATGCTTCTAATTAGTGGATCAGTTACTTCAGGTGTGCTGCGAGTTGAGGAAAGCACTGAAATGTGCAGGGCTGTCATCCTCTAGGATCGGTGTTGAGAACCACTGATTTAGACGATGATCAACAGCACAGCGTTTCATTTGGGAGCAGGCTGTTTTATTAAACAGGTAGCTATTTAACTTCACAGCTAAAGTGGTGTCCTAATTAACTACATCAGCTTGCCCCACTGGTTCTAACTAAATAGACATTTAATGTATGTTTCAGACGCTCGTGAGCAATTCAGAATAAATGATGCATATTAAAAGTAATACATTGTGTAATTTAGACATCGAAAGTAAGTAATAAATATTAAATGACGCATGTTAGAGTAATACAAAGGCAATGCATTACGTATAGTTAAGCTTAATCCTTAATGAGAAGCCAATATTTATTATACAAGCATTTTTAATATGCTATTTTAAATTTTATTTATTTTATTTTAATTGTTTTTATATAGACATTGAGTAATATTTAAATATTTGTGTTTATAGGTGTTGGTAAATGTATAATAATACAATAACTAAATATTGTAATATTTAGGTGATAACCGTGATTATATTGGCATATGGAACTTATTCAGTACAAGGGCTGTACTGAAAGTAATGCAAAAAATTTTTATTAATTGATGCAGGTCATTAAAATTTACTATGTGGTAGAGTCATGTGTAAAAGTTGGTACTTTTGGCACGGTGAAAAAAAAGTTTTACTTTGTTGTTGGTGTTCTGCCTAATTCTAAGACCCGCTATGATCTAGGTGATTTTTATTATGTTTTTACACACAAAAAAAACATAGAATTAAAAGAGGGGTACTAACTTTTACACATGACAATAACTCATCCTCTATCTAAAGATACTTCTCAAGATTTTCATCACAAATTATGAATTTGAAAATCCCCTTTGTCGCAGTTGATGATGTCCCACTGCGTGGTTTGTCTTCTATGTTGTTGCATCACTTTTGGTACAGCCTTTGTAATTGGCAAATAAAAGTCACAAATAATTTCAATAAATGCAAACCCTCTTTACTTGTAAGATTTTTTTCCCTCTGTTTCAAATGTGGTCAAAAACCCAAGCCATGTTCAGTGTTTTGAGTTTACTTTATTGTGAAGACATTCAGTTTGCACAGATTTAAAGCAGTACTTATAAGCGTCTGTGACCTGTTAGTGACATAAGCCATGTAGCTCCATTAGAAAGATAAAGCAGCAAACCTTGGGTGTTTGCCTTGCCTGATGAACAATGCTTGAGGTGAGGAGAAATTAGCAAACTTTTTTTTTAAAGTATTGGTTTATAGCATTTAATCTCTGCTTTTTCCTTTCGATGAGGATAGATCTCAAGATGCACTGTCCTGGGAGTTCAATCAGCAGCTGAAGTCCAGGTAGCAATGCTTACTGCTTCCAGCTGCCGCTGCCGAGCCATAATTACCCACAGTGGGAGGGGTTGAGGAATGTAAACGCTTTTCCTCTCTCTTTCTCTTTCTGTCTGATACAGTGGCTACTGCAGCTGTAAACCCCACACTGACTATAAGAATAGCCCGCTCAAATTTTCATATATACGGTCGTGTCTAAAAGGCTGAATTCACCTAAAGTTAGAAGACACAAATGTAATTCATCTTTTAAACAGTATTCATCACTAATCAGAATACAGAAAAGTTATGATTGGATAAATGTAGCAGTATTGCAAAAAAAAACAAAGAGGGAGCAGAGTAACTGAATCAGTATGAGATTTTTGTTGTGCTGTAATAAATACAAGACTGTGCAAAAGTATTGAGACATCCCTCATTTCTTCATATTATATTAATTTTAAATTTACTTAAATAATTGGGGAACAAACGTTTTACTGTGACAGACTACAACATGCCTAAAGATGCAATTGGTTGTTTAATTAAGAACCTCAGCAGCAACCTCATTTCTCCTCTTGTCTGTTTTAATCACTCAGCATTCAGCATCACCAGTGTACTGTACTAATCACCGCCCTGATCATCTGTTATCATCTGCACCTGTTTCTCACTGGTCCATGTCTTAAGTTAGATTTTTTTTATGCTTGAATGATTTAAAACTTACTGTGCGGCTTAACAAAAGAAAACATTCCTCTGAAACCAGTCAGGTGCAGGCACTGGACTGAAAAGGAGCGTCCAAAAAAGTCCTTCAGGAAGCCTGGAGAATTATTCTTCAAGATAACAATAAAAAATACAAGAAAGTCTGGCTCTTTGGAAGCAAAATTTGAAGAAATGAGGGGTGGCTCAGGGCTTTGCATGTGCTGTATATATTATAATAATTATAAAAAGAAACAAAAACAAAATAGTGTAGGAGCATGCTATGAAGGTTCGTATGAGAGATTCACTTCCATATGAGATTTTCTTACATGACTAAAAATGGATTCACTTATTTCTAAACAAGAGATTTCTGCTGAGTGAAATGTCACATTCAGATTGAATTAGAGTTACCTCAGGCGATACCGTAGTTTGTTTTATTAATTATTCTCTGTAGTTTGCTAAGCATGGAACTCCCTTAGGCCTGTTTACATATAACTCGGGGCAATATACTGGAAATGAATAGCCCAGTCCAGCTTGAACAAAATATTTGTTTTTGATAAGCCTTCTACTCAGCCGTGAGCTCAGAATTTGGAACCCGACTGTAGGTCAGTTTGTAACTCTAGCACCTCCTGCTGCAGACCTCCTGTCCTACTGAAGTCTCTTGTCTGTCTGCTTGCTTGCCTCTGTGTGTACTGTATGTGTAGCAGGCAAACTGGGACAAGCTGATGGGTTCTTCTGCTTTCCCCCTCTACTGTAGAATGAATCACTACCTACACTAATAAGTGATGCATAAAGGTTTTGTGATCAACTGTCTGTTTCTTTGGTTTCTGTTCTGATGGAGTTTCTATGAGCTTACTTTTTTGTGCCAAGTATGTGGATGACGTTAGTCAATATGGGTGTTATTTTTTTCTTTTACACTCTGGGAATGCAAAATATAAAGATTTACTTTGTATATACACAGGATACGATATCGTGCACGGCGTACTATAAATACATGGATCATCCAAGATTGATGTAATGTGTAATTCATGAAAAAGAGAACATATACAGTAGGATGGTCACTTTTTTTAGTTAGCAAGTAGTTTTAGTAGTTTTTTTTTTTTAGTAGTTTTACTTCAAAGGATAAATAAAAATTTGATTACAGACATAAAAAAACCCATCAAAAATAAATGTAATTCCTTTCAGTTTTTGAAATCTGAAATCACAATCCTGGAACACAAAGTTTTTTGCTCTGTTTTTTCTCAAGATCTGTAGTGCATGCTTTTGGGTGCAGCCTGCTGTGTAACCTGTGCTTTTTTTGATTAGGTTGTCTTAAGCTGTAGGCTTCAATCACTGGTGCTTACAGGGAACAAATTGGGGCATGGTCGATGTGAAACTGAATTCTGGTAAACAATAATATTGGCTGATTTATATGAGTAAAAATTAAAGGAGACATTAAAAGGATTAAACAGGGCTAATATGAAATTTTTTTTTTTTTGTATTTAGCGACAAATACTCTTAGTGTGGTTTCAAGCCAGGTCTTAATGATATTGAAATAGGTTGTTTACATTTGCACATTAGATGAAAAATATGAAACAATGGAGAGAAGGGAGATGGGTCGGAATCTGGGATTTCCCAGAAGAGCGCCAAATACGGCTATTCAATTCAATTCAATTCAGTTTTATTTATATAATGGTTTTGAAAATGGTCATTGTCACAAAGCAGCTCCACAGAATCAAAAAGACACTGCAAATGAGTATAAAATGTGTGAGGAAATATGTATAAATAAAAATAATTAGATTGTCCCTAATGAGCAATCCGGGGGCGACAGTAGCAAGAAAAAACTCACTGAAATGGCAGTAGGAAGAAACTCAACAGGGACCCCGTCCTCATTTGGATGATATCCGACAGCAGGGATTGATCTGCTGCCATACTGAGTGTTTTAGGCGTCTGGAAGTTTAGTATAAAAGGAGAGGTATTTAAGTAAATATGGAGACCGCCTTCGTTATTGGAGGCTCAGGTACAAAACTGTTTGTAGGAATTTCAGTCCTGACTGCAGTCACAAGAACAGCTGCCTGCATCAGCCGGGTCCAAGACCATCTTCACGGTCAAGTGGAAGCTTCCACGGTCACCACACGCATGTGTTCGAACGCTGTCTGAACGTGCCTGTTGTTTGAAAATTGAGGAAAGTGATATGAAATCCTGTTTGGGAAAGGTCTGATGTTATAATACCAAAATGTTATATTTTGACTTGGCCATTATGTTTGGTGAAAAAACCTACAGTAGTATTCCTACCAAATATCTCAGCAGAATCCTATAAGAAAACCAGTTAAAGACTTGTTATGGGTGCAGATGCTCAACTTCAGATGCAATGGGAAAGTTACCCTCAATCTAATGAAGAGTCTGTGACAAGTTCAAAAATAATGAGAAAAACAAAAAACAAACATATGCAACCAACAAATCTTAATTTTGTGTAATATTTTAAGTAAGTAATGCTGGACATTAAATAAGAAATCTTATCACAAAAATGACATATCGGTTGTGCCCCAGAACAAATATGAAAATAAAAATAATGCATAAATAATAATATAAATATCCTTTCCACTTCTCATTAGTATTGTTGTTTGTAAATTTTTGCCATCAGCCTGAGTGTGCTGCTAAGCATTTCTATGTAACACCTTAATGTGTTCTGTGCGTTATATACAGATTTAACTGCATATGTGTGTCTTCTTCTTTTAGCATGAAGGATTAATGGATGTTACTGTATGGGTGTCGACAGCTTGCGTGTGTGTGTGTTTTCAGTGTGTGAGCTGTTTCGTTACTGATGGCGTTTGTTGGTGTTCTTGGTTCAGGTCACTTTCTCAGGAGCGCAGCAGCGTGTCCTCATGGTCAGAGCTCATCACTCATCCCCACAAACAGAAAGAGCTGGCCAACTACTGTAGCCTGCTGCAAGAACACTACTACCAGAGCTACGTCCGGGGTACACACACCCACACACACACGCGTGCACGAACACACCCTGTTCTGTCCTTACGTTATGGATTAGAAATGATGATATTTTCTGTTGCTATTATTTCTACATCACACATACTGGAGGTGTTGGCGTAGGCACTACATTATTAAACCTCAGCAATGAAAACACTAGTACAACTGTTTGACAATTGGTGTGTGCGTGTGTTTTTTTTTTGTGCGTGTGTGCATGCCCTGTTTCCCAGGTGTGTTCCGCAGTCTCCAGCTGGCATACAGTGTGTCCTCTCAGGACGTCCTGACAGCAATGGACTACTGTGAGGAATCACTGCAGGAGATCGACATCACTTCCTTCCTGCAGACGCTGTGTGGCCATGTACGCACATTTCGAGAGCAGCACGAACCTCACAGAGTCGAGAACACGAGTAAACTTCTCCGAACCGAGGCCACTTTCAGAATCGGGTTGGAGGAGGAGGAGAGAACAGACAGAGCGATGCTGTTAGTTTCCTCATCCAGGTAAAAGCTTCATGTAGAAAGTGTCTGCATTACTGTAAAATCTTTAGAGATAAGAAAGTTGATCTGCCTAAATGAAATGCGTGCAAGTATATAATTAAGAAAAAGAGGAATTAAGTGCTTTATGTGCGTGAGAATATGAGGGTGTGGCGAAAATTATCCGCTGTAGAATTTATTATAATTAACATTACAATTACAACATCTTTCGGCATAATCTCCTTGCTTTTGGATAGACTTTGTTCACCTGGTAACAAGCTTTTGGTTGCACCGCTGTGTACCTTTTGTCCTCGTAGGGCTGCTTTCAGGAGACTGAACAGGTGAAAGTCCGATCCAGAAAGTTCAGGACTACAGGGAAGATGCTTTAACACCTCAAAACAAAGTTTGGTGTTAGCAGTTTGTGAAGTATAGAAGTGTCTGGACGTATATTGTCATGCAAGATCACAATGCTCTTGGATAGCAACCATCTGCGTTTAATCCGAAGTTTAGGTCTCAGTTTTTCAATAAGCATCTCACTGTAATAAGCACTGTTGGTTTTTGAACCTTTTTCCTGATAATATTCCAACACTGGCCCTTGTTCGTTTTTTAAATTCATATGTAGGGCATCCATTTTTTTATATTATAGGAGTTTTAAGCTTTACGTTTAGTGGTAGTGCCAAGAGCAGACGTGGTTATCGAGTACCTGCAAATGTCAGCAACGATCAATAAATGTTTAAATTCATATTGAATTATTTATTACATTATTGAAAAGCAAGCCTCAACACTGTGTTCACTCTGTTGAATGTCTTCTGTTTAGTGTTGAGCTTGAGGACGCAAGTGAGGTAGAGTCTAAAGGCAAAGTGTCCACCCCCACCTCTCCCGAGGCCCTAGATGAACCCCGTTCCTTCAGAGTCCCAGAATTCCCTCTGTCTCTTCTCCAGCCGCAGCAGAAGTGCGAGGCGTACCCTGACCTGCACAAAATCATTCAGGTTGTACATCACATCAGATCGACGTAAATGAATCGACTCTTCTATCTCCTGTGTAATCTGTAATATCTTTGTTTTTATAGGACAAATTCATTGCGATTGGTGCTCAGCATTTTAAAACGGTTCCCTCCAACCCACATTATTTCTTCTACTGCCCCCAGTCCTCCAAGAAAGACGTGAGCCTACTTTAATAAATTATCATCTTAAAAAGTGTGTCCAGGATCCTTTTACACTAGTTAGTGAGCTGATCATTGCTTTTAATAATGTTATCCCTCACTCCAGGAGGATTCTGATGAAGAGAGAGAGAGGAGGCCCAGTGAGGACTGTGATGTCTCTGAGGCTGAGCTGGCCACGGAGGATGGTGAGAAATCCACTGCACATAATGCAGATCTGCTTTAGAGCTTTGTGTTTGCATTTAAATTACTTCCTCCTTAGGGCATGACTCCACATGACTCTGATTCCTTGTGAAGGATTTTTTGGGTGTGTGATGAGCCTTGGATGTCCATGATCCTGTCACTTGTTTGCTTATGTATAGTCAATCAATTTTATTTACGTCACCTGCCAGTGATCGTAACGTCATGACTAATCGGACCTAATTCTCAGAGAACGTGTCTGGCTGCTGCATGGTGTCCGAAAGCGACACAGATCTGGAGGTGGAGTATCAGGACCAAGGGAACGGGAAAGCAGAGGAAGGAGATGCGGAGGAGGGAGCGGGAGACGACTCCGGGAGCGAATCAAACACGGTAAATCAGGACGATGACTCTTTCAGCATCCTGGATGGAGACTCTGTGCTGGAAGCACCTGAGCCTGAGATGCCGCCTTTATTTGTCCACCTCGTCTGCTCGCTTAGCACAAAGAGCTGCCATGGATCGACGCCAATTAGGACGCTGCCCACCTGCCTGGGTATGTACACCCCCGTCTGGCTCTGAGCTAACTCGGATTAAAACTTAATGAATAGATAAATTATTGAGTATTTGTGAAGCTTTCTTGAGCATGGTCGGGCATCTGTGTGTCAGAGTTTAAATTTTACTTCTGCGGTATTGCATTTATATTAGTATATTAATAGTATTTTTGAAGGTAATTTTATTCATAGTGATTTTCAATTCAAAAAGTTTAACTTGTATTAAACAAGTTTTTTGTTTCTTTTCGAGCAGAAAAAGAACCTTTGAAGTAAAGTTTGATTCTTTAGTCTCACTCTTATTTGATTCTTTAGTCTCACTCTATGAGGTTAAGATAGCAAACAGATTTTGCCCAAATGCTTTTTTCCGTAAATTTTTGCTAATGCTCTGCTGATGTGGTTAAAAATAAATAAATAAAATTTTATTATATAGTTCCAACATAATGGGAGATTTTTTGTTCTCAGTTGTTTATTTGTTACTCTATGTTGCTGCAGGTGAGCTGATCAGTTGTCTGGAAAATGCAGAATCTCTTCAGTCGTTGGATCTGAATGAGCTCTCTGTGACTCTGGACATCTTTGTGTTGACATTACCATTGGAAATAGAGGTTATGGCCCCTGGCATCAATCACGTGAGGTAGGAAATTTTCTTTTCTTTTTGGTATTGGGAATGGTCTTGGGAATCATAAGTCCATATTTATAAAACATGCTCTACGCAAGGCCCCTTCACCTTGCTTTGTGTGTGTGCATTCATGCACAGGTACACTTCTGAGAGCAGTGTGTCTATGAACCGTTCCCCGGGCCAGCCGTCTTCATACCGCTCCGACGAGGAACTCATGGAGAATCTGGAGAGCCTGCGTGGCGTTGGAATGGATGGGTCAGTACAGTATGTTCACTTTGTTTATAATACATTTGCAGGTATGGGACTCGGGGTGTGCTGGTAATGGGTTCTAAAAAATTACAACACAGTCATTCAACATATATAAATTTTACTTTATTCTATTTTGGATATTATATGTTTGGCCATATTTTACCTGTTTTTGACTAGTTTAATTTTCTAGGTTTTCATTTCAGAGAACAAAAATTAAGAAATATAAAAGTTTTTATAAAAACATGGCTGACTGAGCTTGTCATGACACGCCAAGCCACAGCCCCGCCATGATCATCTGAGCACTTCTGCTCCATGTTCCCAATCACTCTTGCATCGCACCGCCTCTCCTCTCTGCACACCTGGATGCTATCAGTAATCAGCTCATACCTATTTAGACCACTCTCTGACACCGCCACGTCGCCAGATTATTGAGTGCCTCACTAGCCCATTATTCCAGCGATTCTTTTTCATTGTCTATTGGACCTCGACCACGTTTTGTTTTTCCCTGACCACGATTTCGCCTCTCGTTTTTGGACTTTAATCTTTGATATTTCGTGTTGCCGACTTCTTACCTGGTTACGACTACGAGCTTGGATCACAGACTTCCTCATGTCTCTCCGGCTTCGCCTGTTTCACGACAACGAGCAATCCTTGCGCCTCGCCGAGCTCTCGCTCCTTCCATCCACCTCGGCATTCATCGCGGAGCTCTCCCTTCACGCGCTGGCTCTGCGCGCCGCCGCCGCAACACAAATCTCACGCTGCACACGCCGGCATAAATATCAGCCGGCATTTTTCACTCGCGCGGCTCTGCGCGCTTCCGCATTCACGCAACGCCTTGGTGCATTCACGCCGGCACTCAGTGCTTCCGCATTCCAGTGAAGCCCCTCTGCTTTCACTGCAGTGCAGAGTGTATCTGGATCTCGGATTTAAAACCACCGCCTTGCCTGCTTCATTGTTCATAAGCACTCATAAGCGCCACTTCATTTGCCCTGCCTGCACTTGGATCCATCACGCCCCCTAGTGAGCCTGACAGAATAATCTGGCCTAAATGGATCCAGCAGAAGCAGCTCACCTGAGGGGGGGCATTAGAGAGCCAAGGAGCACTCCTAGGCACCCACCAGCAGGAAATAAGACCGATCACAAACACACTTCAAACTATCACGGAAATGCTGCAGTCTCTCTCTGCCCAAATTGGGAACCAACAACCTCCTGCACCCACTCCTCAGCCCCCCCTCCAACATTCTTCCCTGGCCCAGAGCCCGGCCTCCCGGCACCACCCACCTATGATGGAGATCCAGCCACTTGCCGTTCCTTTTTATCTCAGTGCTCCCTCGTCCTGGAACTGCAGGCTACATCATTCCCCACGGAGCGTTCCAAGGTTGCCTATATCATCACCCTCCTGTCAGGAAAGGCGAGAGAGTGGGGAACAGCATTATGGGAAGCTCAAGTACCATGCTTATAAAACCTTCACAGATGAGATGAGCTTTGACCGCTCCTCTACGGGGCATCAAGCAGCTGGTCAAATACTTCAGCTACGTCAGGGAATTCGTTCCGTTTCTGATTATGCCATCGATTCCCGGACCCTGTCTCCCTCTTGTGACTCGGAGGAAAAAGGCCCTCTTTGACTGTTTCCTTCATGGGCTCTCGGACCCAATTAAGGACGAGCTTGCGCCCCGGGAGCTGCCCTCGAATCTGCAGGGACTCATCGACTTAGCAACCCGCGTTGATGACCGTAAGCGGGCACGCCGAAAGGAGCATCAACCTTATCGCGAACCACGAACCCCGACACTTACCTCGGCCACACCTGAGCCACCCCCCGAACCCATGCAGATAGGCAGTGCACACATCTCGCCAAAGGAGCGTCAGCGCCGTTGGGATGACGGCGCCTGCTTCTACTGCGGTCAGGCCCCCCCGTAGTTCTGAGGATGCAGGGGGGCCCCGCATCTGTTTCTTCCCCGGACCGGCGATCATGCCTCTTCATAACCCTGACCCGTGGCGACCAATCCTATGTCACTCACGCGCTAGTGGACTCCGGGGCTGATCAGAACCTAATTTCTTCCTCCACTGTTTCCGACTTCAAAATTCCTCTCACGCCCCTGCGTCAACCCTTTACGGTTCAGGCTCTCGATGGCAGCAGACTTTCCCCTATTACTCATCACACCAACCCCTGATTACCCTGCAGTTTTCAGGCAACCACACTGAAACTATTACCCTCCTAACTGTTCAAAATGCCCATGCACCCATCATTCTGGGCCTCCCTTGGTCAAGACTGCACAACCCGCACATCGATTGGGTTAAAAGGAGAGTCCTGGATTGGAGCCCCACCTGCCTTTCTTCATGCCCCTATGGGCCGAAGTTCACTCACGCCACAAGAGGAAATCCCCGACCTAACCAAGGTACCCACAGAGTATCATGACCTTCAACAGGTGTTTAGCAAGTCACGAGCCACCTCCTTACCCCCACATCGCCCTTATGACTGTGCTATTGACCTCCTCCCAGGCACCTCGCCACCTAAGGGGCGACTGTACTCCCTCTCTCGCCCTAAGAGGTAGGCATTGGGACAATACATAAAGGAGTCACTCGCAGCAGGGATCATCCGTCCATCCTCTTCACCAGCGGGGGCTGGATTTTTCTTTGTTGAGAAAAAAGAGAATTCCCTCAGACCCTGTATTGATTATAGAGTGTTGAATGAAATCATGGTTAAGAACCGCTACCCTCTCCCCTTTATGTCATCAGCCTTCGAACTTCTCCAGGATGCCCGCGTCTTCACCAAGTTAGATTTAGGGAACGCCTACCAGCTTGTCAGGAGACGGGAGGGCGACGAATGGAAGACCGCCTTTAACACACCCACCGGCCATTACGAGTATCTAGTGGTCC
>JAOVVB010000016.1:15992752-16007110 GCA_028570985.1 Heterobranchus longifilis | reverse complement strand
CATTTTGTGTTTACTTGTGTTATCTTTGACTAATAGTTAAATGTGTTTGATGATCAGAAACATTTTGTGTGACAAACCTGCAAAAGAATAAGAAATCAGGAAGGGGGCAAATAGTTTTTCACACCACTGTAGATGGGAAATTACTATATTATGTGTAAACACACACTGAGTGGAGCCCGTCGTCTGTGCATAAGGCGTGATGCTGGAGCAGTATTCTTGTTCTGCCTCTGTATCCCCAGCAACAAGCGATTTAGAAACAGCCATATGTTTTCCATTGTTTTTTTTTATTATTTTTTTTTTTTATACAATTAATGAAGTGTCCCATTTGTTTACTTAACCCAAATCACTCTCCTAAAAACTCCCAGTTTGACCCAGAATAAGCTGGGATGGACTTCATGTACCATTCATTCTGTTGCATTTTATGTCAGACACTTTGCCATACTTGCCATGTTAACTGTAAATTTTTTTTCCTTTAAAAAAAAAGGAAAATACTACTACTACTACTAATAATAATAATGATGCTAGCACACAGACACACCCATGTTTTATAAAACCGGGCAGAATACACCTTTTCTCTCCCTTGTTGTGTTTTCGCGGCTGCTGTTGGCTCTGAATTAGCACGCCCATTTCCTAACGGTGCAGATCGTTCCGCTCCGTTGTGTGCAAATGAATTGAATCCAGAGAGTAATTGTGCTGTGAAACTTCAGTGGCTCTCCGGGGCAGCATCAGGCACGAGCACTGATAGTGACACGCCATTATAGCCTTATTATGCTGAAGACACTACAACAGTCTCTCTCTCTTTTGTTTTCCTTCACTCATTTTCATTCTGTTTCATTCTTCTTCTTCATCTGTCTCTCCCTGTCTTAATGTTATTTCTGCATCTCTCTCTCTTTGTTTTCTTTCTTTCCCTTTCCTTCCATCTTTCCTTTCTTTCTTTCCTTGCACCCCTCTATTCATTGCTCTTTAATAATATTTTAATCATTTCTCCCCCCCCCCCCCAACTCCATCTGGTACAGACTATAACGCAGATGAAAGCTACCAGCCGAGAGATTACTTGGCTGCCACTATGCACTTCATGCCGGGTCACTTTGCGTGTGACGTAGTTTGGAGCACCATCATCCAAATCCATCCACGACTGAAGATGGGGCCCAACATGGGAGTGGCACGAGGTGACACACACGCGCACAGTGATTTGGATCATATACCTTGTAAACTTGTAAAGAATGACTGTCTGAGCCACACATTATTACTTTTGTAATGGCCTTATTACTCACACACTCACTCACTCATCTTCTATATTAAACCGAATCAAATCAAATTATTCAAACTGAACAAGCATTCACCAGCAAGCATTGGATTGGTGTCTCTTTCGTTCCTGTGTGTAAGAGTAGAAAGTAGAATGTTTTCATTCAGTCATTCAACACTTAAACTTATTATTTAAATTTATTTCTACCGAGACATTCTAATAATGATGTCACCAATATTTCACGTGTGTATATATTGATGTGTGTTGGTGATGGGGGTCTATTGGAATATTGGTTTTTGATAAAGTGTGTTGCTGTTAGAACATGTGTTGGAAAATATTGGTATGTATGATAATGAATATTGTAAACATCGATTAAAAAAAACAAAAATTTTTTGATGGTGAATATTGGTGTTTAAAGGTTTGTGTTGGAAGTTATGGGTGTTTGGTGTTTAAGCTAAATGAAGATCTTTGATTGTTAATGGTGGATTTTGCTAGTGATTAACGTTAACTATTAAAAAGTTACTGAATGTTGGTGTTAATGTTTATGTTTGAAGTTTGAATGCTGTTGTTAACAATCGGAAACTATATGTGGTGATGAATGGTGATGCTTTATGTTGAATTGTTGGTGTGTAGGTGTTTGGTAGAAAACAGAGGTTTTTACATAACAGTTGTCCTGACCAAGTAATTTGATTGGACAAGAGGTATTCCATGAGTGCTGATATAGAGTATAACAGCACTGAGTATATCACTGTCCTGATTAATCGTTACCCTCTGACTACTTGTTGTGTGGAACAAAGGATTCTACACCCTACACAACGCAATAGCTTTGCATTTTAGGCTATTTGGGATTCAACTCCAGAACAGTCAGTTAGCTGAGCCTTTCCTAAAGCGGCATAAATGGAAATATAAAGAGAAACTTACGAGATTTATAGGACTGTCCACTACCTCCAGGTTTTATTCTCTTCACCTTTTAGTTTCATAGTACCAGTAAGAATTTAAAACTACTTTCACCCATGTTAATGACGCTAACTGTCGATCGCCAGTTTAACTTATTTCCCCCAGTTGCACCCTGATGCCTACAATTACATCATATATTCAGTGCAACCACACTGCCTCTATTGCTTCAGTAGTGTTTGATGCGATTCTTGGTGTTTAGTTGCAAATGTTGGTGTTTAGTAGTCTTTGACTTTAAATGTTGGTTTTTAATGGTGTGTGTTGTTGAATGTTGATTCTAGTTGGTTTGTTTTGGGAACTTTGGGTGTTTGATAGTGTTTCATGGTAAATGCTTGTGTTTGATAGTGAATGTTATCTGATAGTGTTTGACTTCATGTGGATAGTTTTTGATGACAACTGTATGCTGCAGAATGTTTGATGAATGTTGGTGTTTATACTATATTTAAGGTAATCAAGTTTAAGAGTCTACAGTAGCTTTTAATTAATACTGCTTGGTTAGCCGGTAAAATTCAAAATTTAATATTTAACTAAACATGCATTAATGAGTAATATATAGAGTTATAACCAAGCCATTATCATATACCATAGTTGTAACCTTAGCAGTGACATGGTGCAGCCTATGCATTTTGTTTGTTCCATTCTGTAGCGCAATCAATAATTTGTGATATTCGATAATTCCGCTTTGTTCTTGCTCTGTTCTTCCTCAGCAATCCAGGCTCTGCGTTCAGTGTTGAGTGCCTTCTGTGTGGTCAACCGCAAGAACATGTTTGTGTATCAGGAACGCACCACCAAATCTGTCTTCTACCTCAGGTCAGTGTGGAGGTCTAGCTTATATCTAAGCATGGCTTCTATGTTCTCATCACTTCTCATCACGTGTCACTTATTCATGCCGGTTCCTGCTCCTTCTGACATAACCTTTTTTAAAGGCTTAATGTGGTGTATAGTCTTTCTCTCTCTCAACTGGACTGATTGCTCTCTTCTCTTGACAGACTTTCAGAAACCTCTCAGACGGGGACTTACAGTGATCTGGATATGAATCAGCATGTTTCTCGCTCACTGAGTTTGGCTCGCAGTCAGGAGCCTCTTGGATCTGAAGATCTTACGGTATAGTTTACACACACTAAAATTTCTCCAGTGATGTGTGATGGATATCATATATCGTAAAGATAGCTTTGTGTATTTTTTACTTCATTCATTTATTTCATTTTTATATTGGCAGGGATTTTTATTTTATAAATCTGTCTTAACCAACTTTGTGAAAGTGGCAAAGATTTAATATTCCTTTTGTATGCCTCGTTGCTGACCCATCTGTTTGCATTTTGTTCTCCAATTTCACACTCCAGTCCAAAGGATTTCAGTCCACGCACTTCAGTGATGCAGCTCCAGCTAAAAATCGTTTGGACTTGTGTTTTATGAAAATGAGATTTTCTTGAAATACACTTCGATGTTACGATTCTAAGCATCTCATTTTGTTGAAAGCCTAATAAGACTGAAGCATGAGTGTGGGCACGAGCAGATGTTATGAGAGGGTGAAACTTTCAATGTCTCTCCAGGTTGATTTGAAATACTGCTTTTTCTCTTTAAATTCTTTTACAACTGAAAAAGAATCTTGTTGTTTGAATTAGACAGAGAATCCAATGACTGGATTAAAGGTGGCACATACTGTACATATGGTGGTAGTGAAGTGGCTGTGCTGATTAGCAGGTTGTGGTTTTAAATCCCAAGCTGCCACTCTACAGCTCTAAAGCAAGGCCCTTAATCCCTTTACCTGTCCTGTCGCAAATGTAATCATCAGCTGTATGCATGGAATGCAAAAATTGACATTTCCAGCTACGTCTTCTTCTTCTTTTTTTTTTTTTTAACACTTCTTCTCTGTGTATGAAAGCCATAAACAGTTCATGCAGTACAAATAGAAATAGCTCTATTTAAGATTTTTTAAATTATCGAGTTTATTTCTGTTTCCGGTGGTACTGGGTCGAGGGTTCGATTCCCACCTCGGGTCTGTGTGTGGAGTTTGCATGTTTTCCCCCTGTTCAGTGGGTTTCCCCCAGGTATTTCGGTTTCCTTCCACAGTGCAAAGACATGAAGATTAGGCTAATTGGTGTTCCCAAATTGTTCATAGTGTGTGGGTGCATGCTCTGTGATGGGTTGGCATCCAGCCCAGTGTGTACCTTTGCCTCATGCCCTAAACCTATCCTGGGATAGGCTTCAGGCCCTCGTGATCCTGTACACAAGATAAGTGGTATAAAAGACGAAGACTTCTGTTTCCCTGGTTTATCTGATTGACTAACACCCCATCCTTATGATCGTAAGCTAAAAAAAGATTGATGCTAAGTATAAGCTTTTCTCCATTTTTTAAAAACCTTTTTTAAAGCTATTATACAAAGTATGCTCATTTGTTATCCTCACTAGATATAGATCGTCTGCCAGTGTATGTTTACTCACTTAATCAGTGACACAGTATCCTACTGTAGAAGAGGATTTATTTGACTGTGAAGTTATTCATTAGAAAATGCAATTTGATTAAACAGAGTGAGGACAAGTATGAGGGCTGTTTAGGTCAAACTAGGAGTTAGAATAAGAGAACATGTTTATATAAGAATAAGAACAACCTTCATGTGTCTAAATTATCCCCTGCTACAGTACTGCACTTATCCCAGCGATTCACTAGTGCTTGGATACCATCCAGATAGAACTTTTTCTCAGTAAGCAAGAGCCTTGATCAGACTGCCTGCTTCACGTCTGAAATGCTGGCCTTCCAGGAACTCCTTTAATAGCCCAAACATGTTGAAATGGCTTGGAGCAAGATCAGGCCTGTATGTATATGAAGGTTCCCACAGACAGATGCGTCTCTTTAACAAGTTAGCAATAAGTAAGGAACAACGGAAGTGGCCTCAGAGACACCTTGGATCATCATCACCTTGGATCATCATTCACAGACGTACAGCATTCTCTAAAAACAACTGCAGAATTCAAATGTTTTTTTGAAAACAGGAGTCAATAAGAGTCAATCAGTTTCATGCCTTCATCCATGAGAAATTTCATCACCATGCGCTGTTTCTTGTTTGCACTAACATGCCATTTTGCTTAACACAGGATTCGCATGGCCTGACACTTTAGTGCCACATTAGCGCCTTTTGACTTGAACGCCCCTCGTAGAGTAAAACACATAGCTATTAAATGTGGTGCCTGAAGGAGCTGTTACGTAACAGTATTTAACAGAAGTGTTCTTCTGCTTTGCTCCAGAGAAATCTATCGTGATTGCTACTTCTGTAGTACAGGATTACAAATAAACATGATGTGTGTTGTACTCGGCTTATGATGTACTACACGACCGTTTCTGTCAGTGTTTTATGTTAATGTTGGTCATATCTTAGCAGCGGTTGTGTATCTTCTTTTTCACTGAACATACTTGTTTTTAGGTTTCCTTTATACACACGCATTAAGCATCGGGGAAACTGCAGCCTGCAGAAGTCATTATGACCCTGGTTACAAGCAGAGACACTGCTGCGTGATTTATTTACACTGCTGTGTATAAAACAGAAACACATCCTTCAGTTTAGGAGCTTGATGAGCCCCTTAGAGTCAGAGATTCCTCCTTAAGGAGGAATGAACCACAGAGCAAGCTATGAAGAACTCGCGCTTCATAAACCGAAAAATAGCCTACAAGGTCGCGTGTGCGTGTATGTTAGAGAGAGTGAGGGAGAGAGAGAAAAATAAATTCATGTGTGTATATATGTACTTGTGTGTTAGATATGTGTCTTGTTTCCAGGGCTCCCGGTCGTCTCTGGAGGGCTCAAGGCCAGTTGGACAGGTGGACAAACACATCCTGCTGCTAGTGCATGGAGTGGAACGTGCAGGTGAGAGAGAGAGAGAGAGAGAGAGAGAGAGAGTCGTTTACCGTCTGTGACCATGACCGTGTTCTGTACTCTTCAATATAAGACCTCAATACAAATAGTTTGCCAGTTTAAGTTTATTAGGTTAAAACTTTGTTTAAAAAAACAAGTTAATACAGTGTAAATACTGTATATAAAATATACAGTAAAAATTTTATTAAATTCAAAAACATTGCAGCATTTTTTATTGAATTATTATTGAAGTATAGCTTTAGTGCTCAGTTTCTTTCGCCACAAAAAAAAACCTCTTTAAATTTTTAGACCTTACACATGTTGGGAAAGTGACAGAGACGTGAAGGACGTGTCGCTATCTAATGCATTATGCAGCAATAATGCATATGAATTTGATGCAGGATGAATGCCTGCAGTACCACACACATTCTGCTAGGGAATGCTGTTGCTCTTTATAGGACTTTTCAACTGTTAAAGCCGAACCCATGATGTCACCGCTTTCTCTTCTTGTCTGCTCACTCCATCTCTCATCTATCCCAAGTCTTTGATTCTCTCACTTTAATAAGATCCTGTTAAGATTTGATTGCTATGAACGCATGTAGCACAATATTGACCAAGCTTTAGGAATACAGTGTGAAAAGAATGGCAGCAATCATAGTAAAAAAAAATGCTGGAGTAACTACTGTTAATAGCAACGACATTGATAATGGTAATAGCATACCACTAGAGTGTCCTCTGTAGTGCAAATAACAGTAATGACAGTGACAGTATTAACAGTAACAACAGCAGTGAAATATCGTGATAGGAGGTTAAGGAGTGAAAGGTGTCGCAGTCGCCACTGTTTCGCAGCAGGTGACATGTTTCATTAATGGTTACAGTTTGTGTCATTCAGATTTTTTTATAATTTCAAATTCAAATTTTATTTGTCACATACACAGTCATACACAGTATGATATGCAGTGAAATGCTTAAACAAGTTAATACAGTATAAAGGTTAGTACATTCAAAAAAATTGAAGCATTTATTATTAAATTATTATTGAAGTATAGGTTTAGTGCTCAGTTTCTTTCGCCAAAAAAAAACCTCTTAAAATTTTAAGACCTTACACATGTTGGGAAAGGGACAGAGATGTAAAGGACGTGTCGTGTCGTTAAAAATAAGAGATTAGTAATAGGAAATAAATATGAATAAAAAAGTAAAAATAAATTTAGCTAAGATAAGAATAACATATCTATAGAAGGCAAAAATATATAATATAAGGAAAGATATAAGAAAAATATAAGAAAACTTAGCTGTACAAATATGGAGAAGAAATTATTCTGTACAATAAGTAAATATAGTAAAATAATATATATTATATATAATTATATTATATATAATTATATTATATATAATAATATTATATTATTATATTATAATATAGTAAAATATAGAAATGTTAGTGTAAATAGAAATGACCGGGGGAGTGTGCAGTGATGCACGAAAGTGTCTTATTTAAAGTTACTTATGTGCAATGAGCCAAGAAATGAAATAGAAATATATAAATGTGCATGTGCAGGTGTACAGTGTCCATAAGTGTCCATGAATGTCCAGAATGAGTGCAAATAGACAATGTCCATAAGTGTGAATTTTTTAAAAACTATTTTTCACTGCATAGGGAAGATCAAGTTGGATTTCATGGAATGTATGTTTCAAACATTCCTGCACCTTTCTATGTACAGTATGGTTTTATTTATTTATTTTATTTATTCATTTATTTTATTTATTTAATTGCTGGAATAAAAAAAATGGAGTTTTTGCTTTAATTATTTTTTTGTAAGCCCACAAACTCCAAATTCTTTACATATAGCCATTTTCTCGTTCTTCTTTACTCTGTCATTACATTTACGAATAATATGCCTTAGAAAAATTAATAAGCAATAGCTTTGGGCATTTAAAAGGGTTAAATCAATGTGTCCTATGATAAATTTTTTATTTTATTTCAATTCAGTTTTATTTTTCATAGCACTTTTGATAAGAGACTGAGATTTAGATTCCTAATGAGCCTACCGGAAGTGACGGGGGGGTTGGGGAAAAGCTCATGAGAAGGCATGAAGAAGAAACGCTGGGAAAGACTCAACGAGACTCCAAAGGGAAACGCTTCATCAAAATAGTGATATCACATAGTGTGGTTATGTTGAACTGTATTTTGTCAAACATGGCTAAATATGTTTAAGCGATGCTCAGTATGGGCATATTGTGAAAAACAGGTCAGTCGGTGTGATTACAGGAGCAGTTCTTGGGTACAAAATCTACATTATCTAGCTGAGGTTATTTAGTAATGCATGAGCATCTTGTGCACAATTTTTTTTTTTTTAGGCGTCCACATGGTACCATCCATTACAGCAGAAATGTATTTACTTATGTGACTCTCTGCAATCTCATGAAAATATTTCCTTGCTATACTGATTAATGAGTATAAGAAACAAATTGGACATGGGTTGCCAAATGAGCAGTACATGTGTGAAAGTGATGCGGGAAATAGTAGTTAATCTAATGTGTAGCTAATTACAAATCACGAAACGCGAGTCTGAAAGGAAGGTGATGATTATTTATGTGCTCTCGGGCTAGCCAGAAGCCTGAGACGCGAGTGCACCTGCAGCTGGCTTACAAATGGTCTAGTAGGACCAGACAGCAGGCATGAACATATTGCTTTCTCCTTAAGCTACAATTTAGCTTGGGTATGTAGCATGGAGCCAATACAGACTGTTATGAGTTTGCACTTTCACACTTAATGCTGTTGTCATTATATAACCAAATGGGTGTATGAGATTATACAGTATAATGTGTATTAGACTTTAAGTGATGGTCCGTTCTGGTCAGTCTGCGTACACTCACGATTGGTCTAATCATACACTTGTATAGTATAGCTCATCTGTGCTGTGATTGGCAGGTCCGGAGATCACAGATGAGTTGGTTAAAGTCCTTAGAAAGCGATTGGATGAAGCCACACTCGACATCATCACTGTGATGCTGGTTAGAAACTGCAAACTGACCCCTGCAGATGTAGAGGTATGTACAACCTCCTTCTTTACTTACCTGCTAGTAGTTTTTGAACTCTTCCTCTAAATCGAATACTGTGTATGTGGAATAATTTGTATTTTTCCAATACAATAAATGTAATAATACATAGATGCAACAGTTTTATTTTTGAATAATTTGATGTTAAACATACAAATCAAACAAGGTTTTTGACTGAAAAATATATACTTATAAAAAAAGTACTTTTTTTGTTTTTGTCACACATAAATGATGAGATCATCAAACTAATTTTTATATTACACAAAGATAGCTGTCCAAACCTACCTGGCCCTATGTGAAAAGTACTTTAATAGAACCTGTCTGACAAATTGAAGGATCTAAAAAAGCAACACGATCTAAACAAGAACAGATGCGAAACAAAGTACATATATCAGTCTGGAAAGGGTTACAAAGCTGTTTCTTAGGCTTTGGGACTCCAGCGAACCACATTGAGAGCCATTATCGACAAATGGACAAAAGCTTCTAATGGTGTTGAACCTTCCCAGGAGTGGCTGGCCTACTAAAATTAATCTAAGAGCACAACAGCAACTCAACCAGGAGCTCATAAAAGAATCCAGAGCAACATCTAAAGAGCTGCAAGCCTCACTTGCCTCAGTTAAGGTCAGTGTTCATGATGCAACAATAAGAAAAGGACTGGGCAAAAATGGCATCCATGGGGGAGTGCCAAGGCGAAAGCCACTGCTGACCAAAAAAAACTAAACGAAAGACTCGTCTCGCGTTTTCCAAAAAAAACATCTTGATTATTCACAAAACTTGAGGACCTGGATAACTTGCCATAATTGATGGAACCATGATGTGTCTCTACCAGAAAATCCGGAAGGAGAATGTCCAACCATCAAGACCTCAAGCTCAAGCACACTTGGGTTATCCAGCAAGACAATGATCTGAAACACATCAGCAAGTCCACCTCTAAATGGCTCTTAAAAAAAAAGATTTTGGAGTGGCTTAGTCAAAGTCCAGACTTAACTCATGTGGCATGACCTTAAATAGGCTGTTCATGCTTGAAAACCCTCCAATGTGACTGAATTAAAACAATTCTACATAAAAGAGTGGGTCAGAATCCCTCCATGGCTATGGAAAAGACTCATTACCAGTTATCACAAACGCTTGATTGCAGTTGTTGCCGCCAAGGGTGACACAACCAGTCATTAGGTTTAGAGGCAATTACTTTTCACATTGGGCCAGGCAGCTTTGGACAGCTTTTTTCCCTTAATAAATGAAGTCATCTTTATCTGCTGTGTACACTGTATTTGTCTATTCAGTGTTGCAAGTAGATGTATTCGTATTGTATTCAGAGTTATACAGGGAATGGGTGTGGTCTAGACTGTGTTTTTAATTATTATACACATTTTTTTTCTTCAATCCTATCCCTGGAAACTTAAAAAATACTGCTGGAAACATCATAAAATAATTCTTTATTTGAATTCATAATTGGGATCAACAGGATACACTATGGACCTTCTGAGCAAACTTGGGTAACTTATTAAATTAATGATACTGATTATTAATGTAACATTAATGGGAAAAAATCCTTTTCCACAGTTTATTCAGCCTCCTGGTTCTGCTCCTACTGAGGTGATGGAGTTCAGCCTGCCTCAGTACAGCATACCGTGGATCCGAGCCTTGGCCCATTATCTCCGCCAGAATCTGCTCATCTTCCTGCACATCCCTAAATACACAGACAGTAACATGGAGCACCACTTCAAGGTAACTGTTTCCACTCTGTCTGCCCTTCACTGTTTGTTCAAATTTTATCACCCATAAACAGTAGTTACACAGTACATTTTAAAGAATAAACAGATACAAAATATTGCATGGTGAAATAGATTTAGGTCAGGGTGCATTAATGAACTGCTGCTCTTTTCAGATCTCAGCTATTCAACATCCTAAAATAATTTCGAGAGGTGCTGGGAAAGTTTCGACGTGGATATGCTGGAAACTTTCTCTTTTTCCTGAGTGCTCAGTCTTTTATTGTGTTCAGCAATCAATCCACCCACCTCTCTCTCTCTCTCTCTCTCTCTCAGCACTACTTCCATGTGAGCAGTGAGCTGCCTGATTCTGATATCTACCTCTACAACAAGCCTGGAGGCCAAGGAACAGGTGGCAAAGGTACATTCTTTCAGCTCCACTGCACTCTCACTTTTTACTTCTTTATGCTTCTCACTCTATCTTTCTCAGTGTTTCATTTTATTATAGAAAGCTTTACTGACATGATAAAGGGCTGCAATTTTTAAAAGCGGCTTATATATAGTTGCCATCCACGTTAATAAAGGCCTGTACACCTGCACATTTATGCAGTTTTCCAATCAATTAATCATATGTCAAAAACCCAGTGCCTAAAGACAACACGTGCAGGTGAAGGGCTTTAGCTTATGTTCAGCTCAAAGGTTAGAATAGGATAAACCTGATCTCTCTGACTTTAAACGTAGAGTTTTTGAGAAAGGCAAAGAAATTTCGTCTAATGATGGGGATTAACCGAGCGAGGCGGGTTTGAAAGCCTAGTCCTTCTAATTTCCTTTGTTTTATTGTAAACGATGCAAGAATTTCCCATATTTTTCATAAATGCTATTAGTTTTTTATAAATATATAGAAATATTTAGTGATTTAGTGTACATGTACTTGCCAGGATTTCTCCTCTTTTGATTTAAAGTAAACTGTTTTAATCTTGGGTAAATCTTATGTAATCTAAAACCTTAACCCGATTTCCAGGATAATTATTTCATATTTCCTTGGCAGGCTGCCTATAAACACAGCCTTGGGAGTAGAGACAGGACTTTTTTCATCAATGCCTTAAGCCACATTATTCAGTTATTTATCTTAAAGTATATTACTCAGTATCTACTATGAATTATTTAATAACTTCAATAAAACTCATATAAAATGTGTACAGTTACAGTTTAGTTCGGCAGAGTTTAAAAGTTTTTCCTAGGAGACTGTTAGCACAAAATTATTCTCAGCTCAGATCAGCATGTCATGCAACCCCCTCCAAGAGCACAGCTTAACCCTGGACATATTTTGAATCCGTGTAATGTCATCAATCCTGCCTTGGTGTATCGACTGGACTGTCATTTTGATAGACTTTAAACTATCACAGTGTGCAAATCATTCAGGAGAGGTTTAAATCCATATTAGGAGTTCAACATTGTTAAGGTTAGCAGTGCTAATATTTCACCAGCAAGAAGTAAATCGCAGTCATGCACCATGGAAACCAAGCAGCACATCTGTCTTGTGCACTGTGATAATTCGCTAGAGAGTAGAGAACTTTTACAGTGAAAACTGTAAATCTGTCAGAGAAAATGAACAAGCAAGTCCTTATACTGAATAAATTATCTATTAAGAGAGACAAGTTAGGGAGAAGTGTGAACTAAATCAACTAAATTAAGGGATGACTTTCTTTTTATTTACTACTGTAGTAAACCTAGCAACACGCTCTCCCTGAGAAACACAGGAAACAATTCTAGCAAACAGCTCTTGAATCAGTATGTTGAGGAGTTACTGACGTCAGCTCTCAGCTGTATCTTAAGTTCAGCTACACCCTGGTACATGCACTTGCTAAGAATGAAATAAAATTAAACTTTATATCATCAGGTATTATTCTTAAGTCCTTAGGTTTACAAAAATCAAGTCAAGGGTCAATAGTTTTACTGAAGTAGAGCACCACTTCTGTCCAGTACTACTGCTGCTCAGTGGATGAGATGGCGTGATGGGACACATTTACATTTTTCGGCATTAGCAGACGGCTTTACCCAGAGCAACTTCCAGTTCATCTTATTATACATCTGAGCAGTTGAGGTTTAAGGGCCTTGCTCAAGGGCCCAACAGTGCCAACTTGATGATGCTGGGCTTTGAACCTGGGACCTTTCAATCAGTAGTCCAATGCCTTATCCACTGAGCTACCCCTGTATGTGCAGGATTCACTGATCAGTTTGATCTAAGGGTTATCTTTTAGATTCTGAGGAGTACATCGATAACTTACTTTCCAAAACTCCCAACTTACTAAGACCCGCAAGTACACAGATCAGGGAAATCTGGAACTCGTCAGCCCTTGATGTACACACCTGCCGATTCTGACTTTAGGAATCAAACAGAGGGGACCAACAATTAATGTTTATGGACTAAAAGAGTTTTGCTTTCTTTTAGTTTACTTAGAATATACAAGGTGACACAGAATAACGGGAATTTTTTCTTGTGGGTCTACCTCAAGAGTAAAGTGTACACGACTCGACCAAGAAACCTGGATGAGTTAAAACAGAGAATTCGGGATGAAATTCAGTATCCCAGCTGAGATGTTGCAGCGGTCAATGAGGAATCTCAACAGCAGATTTCAAGAATGTATTCGTACAGGAGGACGCCATCTAAAGGACGTAATTTTTAAAAAAGTTTTTCAATATTATCTGAGGGATAAAAATTTAGAAAAAAGTACTTGTGTTTATCCTGGCAATGCACTGTTGTCAATTTTGTGTGTTGCTTTTGGATATATTCCAATAAAACACATTTGTCCCTGTAGTGCTGTAAAATCTTTTATTGTGTGCTGTATTTGTAAAACGGTACTTTCAAACCACCTTGGTCCTGGCAATGCACAGTATTGTCATGTTTGTGTGTTGTTTACTATAATGTGCTAGTAAAACACATTTTTTCCTATAAACCAGCAAATTTACTTTTTCTGTGTGTTGTAAACTGCATGGCGTCATAAATCAGATAGGACCTAGTAAACCCCAATTTTGACAGGGGCGGGTACTTTTTAGGAGGGAGCGGGAAAGTCCTTATATACCACTAAAATATCATGTTGTCATATTTTGAGTTCTGTTGTGTGTAAAGAAAATTCTGAGCCAGATTCTTTTTCTGCAGCAAAAAAGAAAATTATTGATAGTATTATCATCTCTGTAATGCATTGGGAATGGTGGGTCCCCTTAAAACACCACCCTACCGGTTTGGCCATCAAAGTCCTTATAAATCACAAAAACCAATATGGTGTGTGTGTGTGTGTGTGTGTGAAGCCCCCCTCTTTACTTCACAAGGGAGGGAGAAAATAGACTTTTAACCTTCTAATGAGACTTTATTTTGCTTTACTCGCGCGCACACGTGTGTTATAAGAAACAGTACATGCACGCTGTACACATGTGCTTACAAACACAAAATAAAATGTTTTACACACATACACGTGGTCACAGTGTTATAGTAAACAGTACACGCGTGCACGGTGGTTGATTATACCAGTGAGAGACGCGC
>JAOVVB010000016.1:15978665-15989242 GCA_028570985.1 Heterobranchus longifilis | reverse complement strand
TGCTTTGCATGTAATGAGTCTATCTCATATATTAGTTTCACCTTTTAAGTTGCATTACTGAAATAAATGAACTTTTGTTCAGTATTCTTATTTTTCATGTTTCACCTGTACACTGAACAAAAAGAGCAAACAAGGAATTAATATTATACGCAAAATAGTTTAAACTATTAATTTCTAATCTCTGATGATACACCAAACAAATTTTTACATCAATTCTCAAGTGAATCATTTATTTTATTTGTCAATTATTTCATTATACATATGAAAAGTTGTGAAAAATGAAATTAACACTATGTTAATTTAAGGTTGAGGCCTTGCTCTAGGACCAAAAAGTGGCAGGTTGATGACGCTAAGGTTTGAACCTGTGACCTTCCGATCAATAGTCCACCATCCTAACCAGTGACCTACCCCCTACCATTATAAAATATGCAGCACAGCACTGTGATTTTTATAATTTATATGTGCACTTATCAAACTTTGTTTACTTTTTCTTTCTGACTTATTTGGATGTGAGATGTTTCTGACTTATTTGGATAATTTGGAATATTTCCATAAATTATATGGATATATATTTATAGTAAATATGGCAGTGAGAACAAACCAAACCAAAAAGCAAACAAACCAAAAGTGTATGATTCATACTTTGAATTAGCAGGTGTGAAAGCAACCGTAGGAACATCAGTAACCATATGTAATTTTATACGTCTGATATGTAATTTTATAGTAGTAATAGTACAGTATGTTTGCAAAAGGCTATCATAGCTCAGGTTACGAAGTCGCAGGGATTAGTGATGCAGGTGAAAGCAAATACTTTCTGATAAAAATTTGTGAGTGGGACAAGCAAGTGATAGGAGGCACATGACGCCAGTGACCTCACTATGTTAATTTAACTGAAATGATCTATTAATGGCACACGGGTGATTTGGGTGACTTCCTAGTGCATGTTTTCTCCATGCGTTTGAGAGTTTCCTCTGGGTTCTTTGGTTTTCCTTCCATCTCTGGTAGTGAATTCTACTGATCTGATTCTAGTGATCTACTGCAACCCTGACCATGATTACTACACTGTTGTGTATTCTTTAGCTAATAAATGCTAGTTTAGTCAGTGTTACATAGGAGTGAGGAATATCACCTACTCACCCAGAAAGTAGCTCTGCTCATGTTCTCTCAGATGGCTGTGGATTTGTCTGGATTGATTTAAAAATTGTATTGCAATAGTACAGAATTTGCAAATGGTGCCGCCCTGGTGCCACAAAGGTTAATCCCAGACCTGTGAGGATTTAATGTTAATGGCTGTAATGTTATGGCTTGTGGGTATAAATAGAGTACATGCATGCATTTTTATGCAAGGTGAAATCATTTTGTAGCTGGGTGCACTTGCAGTGTCACTCACTGAGCTCAAACTGGTGACAAAACTGAAACAAGAAATGTAAACATTGTAAAAAATTTGATCTGAGCTACTGCATCATTTTTTTTTTTACCCCATCCTCAAAACATCTTTGTTTCTGTGTTTCCTCACTTCGTATCTTTGTTCCTGTCTCTGTGGTTGCCTCTCGGCATCATCGTGTGTTCTTTCCTGTGCTCTCTCTTGTTGTGGGTGTGTTTTGTTGTGACTCAGGTACCATGTCGGAGCTCGTTCAGAACCTCTTCCCACCCTCGCAGTTCCAAGGTACCACAGCTCCATTTCCCCATCACCGTTCCCCTGTGCTGGCGCTCCCTCCTGGCTGTGTATACGTGTGTGTGTGTTTGTGTTTGTGGTTCTGCCCTCACTTATTCAGCTTTGATTAGTTTGTGGTGCCTTACGTTTCTAAAATCCACTAAGCCATGCTTGGGCCTGCATGACACGGTCTGCTCGCAGTTGTTTTCCAATTCAATATATATTCTTTTTATTTTATCCTGTAGTTTATCATCAGTATTTTGATTCATGTCAGTGTAGATTTGCAAAGATTTGATTTAAGCATTCAGAGGTTCAGAGGAAATGTAAAAAAAAAAAAACGTTATCAGCCGAATGTTTCTCATCTGTTATACACGCCTTTGGAAGTTGTTTTTTTCCCCCCTGATCTTGTGGGAGTTTACATTGAAGATAATGCCAAGACTATTTGCTTTGATCTAAAGTCTTTTGCAGATGACGCTGTTCTTCAGATTGTCTCCATATAGATCCAGTTACAGTACTGTGCAAAAATGGACACCATATTATATGCTGTACCAATTTTGTTATATGTGTTTATCATGTCTGCATAATTATGTACATAATCATTCAGTATTTCTATATATAACTTAAAAACGCTCCTGGGATTTGCATAAAAATAGAAAGGAGCGAGTTTGACAAAGTTATCAGAAGAACTCATATTCTCCAGCAAGCTCAGTAAAACCTAACAACTGTTTTACTTATAGTACTGTGCAAAAGTCTTGGGCACATACAAAAATATGGCATAAGCAAAAGATGCTTTTGAAAACATTTCTGCATAAAAGAAACTTCTATAAAGAGCAATAAAGAGTAATAAAATAAACAGTCAATATTTGGAGTGAAAACTCATTGCTTAAATCAGGAGTTTTAGACACATTTTTTCAGTTTTATAAGAAAACAGTTGTTAGGTTTGTTAGGAAATACTGAATGATTTTGTACATACTTATGCAGACATTTTATATAACATAAATAATTGGTACAGCATATAATATGGTGCCTAAGACTTTTGCACAGTACTGTATTGTATGTTTGCAGACATACTCTGACACAGACAAATGTAATGTATCAGCATAACTAGTGTTCATACTGTAATGAGCATGATTATTAAAATCCAACTGATCGTTTAAAAAGTTCTTAATGTCAGTCGAAATACCAGGTCACATCGGATGCATTTCCGAAGTGCTTTCTGCCACAGTCGTGGCATTTATATTTCCATTTAAGACGTGTTTCAGTCCATGCTGGTCGTGTCAGAGGTTTGTAACCCACATGTAAGTGCTTTTTATCTCAGGTTAAGCGAAGCATAAACTTCGGAGAAATCCGTTTGAAATAGGCAATCTCACTATACTATACTGTGTTAACTTTTCTGTCCTCTAGTAGATTAACTGTTAAGCCTCTGGAACCGTAGTTTCATGGAAAAGTGTTTGTGTCATGGTGATGCATGGTGATGGTGATACACACAGACAACCATAAAAAAGACTAATAGATTTTTTTATGCACTGTCCTACTGTCTAATGCAACATTTTTATTGAGCCATGATAGAATTACAGATGGCATAACTTCAGGTGTCCCCATCTCTATGTTGCAGTGACATAAATGTACATTCGGCTGAAAAAAATGAAGCGTGCTGTAGTGCCTAGTGATCAATTCTGGCATGAATTGAGCAATGTGAATTCAGGATAAGATGTTGTAGTAAGCATTATATTGAGGAGTTATGACAAGGTTATTTCAAGCTTGTAATTAACTGAAAAATGCCTTGCGTTTGGTCTATTGGGACGTTCAAATAAAAGGTATAAAATGATGTTTCTTCCCCACGTATTAGGGTGTCTTATTATGGTTTTGTAGTGAATAAAGCAATAACTGCTGAAAGTACAGTAGATAATCGCCAGATTATCGTTTTGATCATTGCGTTGGTTTAAAGCCCTTGCGTGTGTTAGAGAAACACCCACTCCTGCCTAGAGGGCACACAAGACACAGAGGAGTCAGTCAGGCCTCATCAAGCCTCTTGTAATGTTGTGTGGAAAATAGAGCTTTCACCAAATAAAGGGTGAAGACACACAGCTTGGCTGAACACTCCATCATTACAGTAATTGTCCAACAGCCCCCCTCCCTTTCTCTCCCTCATACACACACACTCATATTGCGGTGCTCGGAGAAGGAGAAGTGGTCAGTTATTGGTTGTGTGGGTTGTTAGGAACACGGTTGCAACAGCTGTGAGAAAAAGCGAGAGAGAGTAAGAGTAAGGAGGCAAAGACAGTGATTCAGCGAGGCTGAGAAAGAAAGACATAGGACATAGGACAAAGGGTATGAAGGAGAGATGAGATGAAGGGGAGAGATAGAGCAAGGACTGCAGGTGGTGTGCGTGACCCTCTCACTCATCCATCATATGAGGAGTATGACTCACAGTGCTTAATGGTGTGCACGAATAACAGCAGCTAGACACAAGTACACGCGTACACACACGCACAGCTGGCTGCTGTTGCAATGCAGCTGTTTGTTGAAAAGCCAGAGAGCTATCGATCCCTCTCTCCACTAGAGGCACGTCACTTGCGTTGTTCAGGCCTGATGTGTTGAAGCTGAGAATACACTCCATGGCTAATGAAATGGAACGCGCAAAAAATTATAATAATATATATTTTGTAGGGAATTTCTTGTCATATGGGTACAAGCTATAATCAGAAGAAGGAGTCAGTACTGATGTTACGTCACACAAACTGACTCTCCTAATGAAATGTTAGATGAAGAATGTAATTTTAACATAATACTTTGAAAGACATTTGAGTGTTTGCCATGCCATGCCGTGCCAGGGTATTTAAATTTGTTATCTGTGGGTGATGAGAAAAAAGGTTTTCTATTTATTTGTGCCTATGACTTAGTGGCTTAGTCGTTAGCACTGTTGCCTTGCACCTCCAAGTCCCGGGTTTGATTCCCGCATTGGGTCTGTGTGCATGCAGTTTGCATGTTCTCCCTGTGCTTGGTGGTTTGCCTCCGGGTTCTCCGGTTTCCTCCTACAGTCCAAAGATATGCAGATTAAGCTAGTTGGCGTTTCCTAATTGCCTGTAGTTTGTGAATGCATGCGTAAATGCTGACCGGACGTTCTAACACAGTCGTACAGATGATCACTGGCCTCTGCAGTTCCTAGTTGGACTACTGTTAAGCCCTGAACTTTCATTTTTCTTTTCTGCCATTTTGCTTTATCCTAGGGTTCACCACATAGGATCATTTGATCCGCAAGGTCTGGCACAGGTTTTATGCCATTCCTTTTGCAACCCTTTCATTTTCTAAATTATTTTAGAAAATCCATGCAGTCTCTGGGTTGTATGCAGTCATATGGTTAAGGGTCTTATCCAAGGATCCAACAGTGTCAGGCAGCCACCACTGCCTCATACCCTGCTTACTTTATTAACAGTTTACATGCCTGTACTGGCGTTTCTCATTCTGTATTCAATAATCCAATATGTTTTCTGTGGAATGGAAAATCTGGTCATTTTGCAGTTTCCAAATATATGAGAATCACACAGAAATGCACCTGACGGTCATGCTGATGTTCTACAAAAAAAACAAAAAAACATGCTTAAATCCTTACTAACAGCATCTTAAACAATGAAACATTTTTATGCTAATGTGCAATGTTTAAAAAGGTACTGCTCTTGCTGGATATCTTGCATTTTTGTTTGGCGTACTAGTGTCAGCGTCCTCTAGTAGCTCTCTAGTGGCTCAACCGGTGGTGCTGATCTCCAATCTTCCCAAAGTCCCTGGAACAACTTGTTGTAGGTTGAAGGCACTGGACCCCCTGGAGTTTGCATATTGATCCCGCGTGGGCGTGGAGGATGCTGTGACCTGCCTGTTGCGCATGAAAAGACAGGGAGCACTTTGAGAGTCATGGTCTTTGACATTTCAAGTGCTTTTAACACCCTTCAGCCAAGGCTGCGGGTTGATAAGCTAAGTGCAGCACAAGTGGTCTCGCGAAGCAGCAGGATACTTTACCTCACTGTGGAAAGGAGCACTTTTACAGATCCTTTCTCTGTGGAGCTCTTTGACCATACAACACCATCATTAGATTATCCATGTGATATCAATAATAATCATAATACAGTCATAATAATAATCATAATAAAACCTGAATGTTTTGTGTCTATGATATTTGAATAATTGAACGTATTTCATAATTAAATGAAAGCACAAATGTGTTTGCACAATTTATTTGTCTTGGTTTAACATTTTAAAATTCTTGCATTCTGTCCTGTTATTTGTATTCATTTGTGTCCTACTGTAACAATTTTTTTTTTGACAATTTTTAATGATTCCTCCTAGCTCTGAAAATGCTTGTTGCTTATATCAGCTGAACAATCACAAACCTGACCATCTCACACTATTATTGAAAAAAAATGTGTGAGACTGTCTGGTGGCATCCAGCCATCCCCAGAGCAAGACCAGAGGGCTTTCTATTCATCCGTCTGCCCTCTCACACTATCACATAGCCACACTCAGCTCTGATCTTATTGAACCATAGGTTCAGTTGTGATACTTGGGGGAAAAAGTCATACTACAAATAAAAGCTAAAACTAGAGGAAATAATTTTTTGTGTTATCATAGGTTGCTTTGAATTTCATGCACAAAAGAATCACCTCTTTCTGAGAACAGGATCTAAAAAAAATAGGATAAGCACTGCCTTCTAACTTAATTTCCGTGTTGCATTTATAGATCCCTCCCTGTTTCTTCAAGCGTCCGCACGTGCATTTGCATAATAAGCATTAATCTTTGCCTTGTGCACAGAAAGTCTTGGCTGGCTAATTGCATTTAATAAAATACCTCTTAAACATCTAGTACATCTCTTGTCCATCAATCGTTAGAGTCCACTTCTAACCGGTGTGTGTGTGTGTGTGTGTGTGTGTGTGTGTGTGTGTGTGTGTGTGTGTGTGTGTGTGTGTGGTGTTTTCCACAGGTATTGCATGCATTGCACTGTCCTTCGTGGATGCTCAAGATCAGCCCCTGTATGTCAATACTCATGATTGTGGCTCAGCGAGAGGGGACGCCGCCTCCATCTCTCTCCAGCCTGAGCAGTTTGAGAGCCTGACATCTGTGGTGAAATTAGACTCAGACAAACACAGCACAGGTGACTGTTTGGCTTTTTGTTTTGACATCAAACGGAGCTTTAAGGCATGAATGGAAGCTTTTCTGTAATAGTCATTGCAAGAACAGTGTTGTCAGGTCAATTTGCAAAACCCATCAAGCACCAAGATGAAACCGGCTCTCGTGTAGACCCTGCCAGGAAAGCAAGACCAAAACTTACCTCTGCTGCAGAGAAGTTCATTTAGAGTTACCAGGATCAAAAGTGACCAATTAGAGCCTCTAAACACTCAGATTAGAGCCTTTACAACTGTTCAAAGGAGAGTAGTATTTTACAATTTAGAATGAAATAAAAATCAGGAAAGATTTAGAAGATGAAATTACGATAGAAGATGCGTCCAAAATTTTGACTGGTAGTGTATATATACATGTATGTAATTTATATGCGTGCAGGCTGATGTTTAAAAAAGATCCTTATAGTTGGCTTTTTGTTGTTAAAAATCACACTTTTTTACTTTTGAGAAAGTTGTAGTTGTAGAGTAGTGAAGCTACAAGTGTATAATAATTTAAAAATGGAAAAAAAACATGTTCTTATTTTACTCATAGTATCTGTAATTACATTTTGCTTATTGCAGTGAATGTTGCTGTCACCCGAGTCATCATGTGCCTTAATAACTTGTAGCTACGGTCCTGTAATGTGCAAGTGGTACAGTAAACAGTATATGGGGTCGTGTATTGTCCTGTAAAAAGAAAACGCCTTTGATAATCAAAACAGGACAGCTTTCAGTTTTAAATCTTTATTCATGAGAAAGTTCTGATTTCATTTTAACTCCCCTTGTGTAATTAACTAAAATCACACTAAGTGGCTGTTAAACCTTGCCAAATTATTACAAATGTACAAATGACCTACCTGCTCGTGTGTGTGTTTGTGTGTTTTCAGCTGGCACAGTACGAGTGCGCTTCGATATCTGGGAGCAGGGGAATGTGAGCCCTCTGCAGCTGACAGAGAAGCTCCGCTCAGCGCTGCGACATGCACTGTGTGATCTCGTTATGGAGATGAAGGTCCTGCCAAACCCACTGTGTCTGGAGACGTTCTGCATTCCTGAAGCAGGACAAAAAGACAATAATAACAGTAAGAAGACACTAATTTTGGCATTAATGAGTTAATTCTTTTTTTTTTTTCCCTTTAAATGACTATTAAAAAAATATTGGTGATATTCCCGTAGTCATCAAACACTAATCTGTGTTATTCAAGTTATATTTGTCCTTATACGAGTTAAAACCTGTGTATTATACCGGCTCAAGGCTGTAGGGTTGAGAACACAGGGAGAACACACCAGGGCTGTGCCAAGACCTTTAAAGGGTCGGGTACTTAAAGCTTAAAGGGGCACATGAAGCAAGAATTTTTAAAAATCATACACCAACATATTTTACAGCATAAGCCGGTGAATTATAGTCATCCACATTCAAACAGAATGTACCATGTTTCAGTCCACGTCTCTCTTTTATGCCAACCTCTGTCGCTCTTCTGGCTTGATGTTCCCTTCACTCTGGCTATGGCTCAATGTCTCGCTTTCACTCCTGCCCCTCTCTCCTCATCCGACTTAACACTTTCCATTCCATCTAGAGATATATTCCTTATCTAATCTTTTATTAACCATAATTAACATCCCTTGCATCTTATCCATACTAAACTCACCTCGAGTAACATTAGATTAATTGGAGTAAAGTTTTTATTGCTGCTACAGTATATATAACTAAATACTGTACCATCTATTTGCCAGGTAAACTGTGTACATGTGTTATTCTAACCTGTTGTGCTCTTTCTCACCCGTCTGGCCAGCGGCTTCACACAATTTCTTTTTATTTTTAAAACTCTCACTTTACTCTCTCTGATCATGATATTAATCATTTATTTTATGAATATCATAATTTGATAAAGAAACTATAGTACATTTAAAGCAGTATAGGATACACAATGACAAATAATTTTGACAGATGACAGTTACTGAGACACACAGAAAATAAAAACCGATAAACGCTCAAACATTTTCCCATTGTTTCCCACGATTAAGCTGTTGACCTGCGGCAAGTTTGTTTGTTATATTGGTAAATGTTCTTAGGGCCACATGGAAGAAACACCTCGCTACAAGGTCATTTTGGACATCAAGGGGCAAAGAGGCAGATGCTCAAACACCTTTAGCACCTTTAACTTTGACACGGATACTTACTGTACTTAGCTCAAGTGGGTTTGTGTGACAGGACAGTAGAGGGTCACTTTGATGACTCTTTGATGGATGACATTACAGTAGTTATCTGTGTCTGTAATGTGCATGTCTATGGAGACATTCACCAATACACTCTTGGACCTGATGTAAAAGTTCTAGATTGTTGTAAAAAAACATTACATCACATCCTCTTGTGAAGTATGTTAATGTACAGTACATCTTATTACAAATTCCTCTTGAATGTCTGTCTTATTAACAATCATTTTGTTTTAAGGCATCAATTCTCCATCTGAGAGTAAGGATGTAAAGGAAAGCCCTCGACGATCCTCCACAGTCAAGAGTGGCCCTGTTCCGATAACTCTAAACTCTGCCCCGAGCTCCACCCCCGCGACTGGAGCCAACACACCTGAGTCGACCACGCCCACCGGAAGAAACATGCGGCGGAGCTTCTGGGAAATTTTGGTGGGTGTCCCACATGCCGGCTGAGAGCACATGTCTTTAGGAAATTATATGAGTGTCATGAGTAACTCCCAGCACACACACACACACACACACACACACACACACACACACCGTATTTACTTGCTTCTTGCTTACTTTGTTAATGGTGTAAGAAAAAAAAGTTCTGACAGTTCAGGCACAATGCAGAATACCAAATTGAGATATGATAAACAACAGCACATGAATATTTTAATGTAAAAATAAATAACAAAATACAATAGAAGCATTTCAATGTTGCATTGTGTGTGTGTGTGTTTTTTTTTTTTTTTTGTATGTTTGTTAGAGTAAACCGGACTCGTCAGAACTGGGCAGTCCGAAGACAACAGATGACATCGTGCAAGAAAAGGCGGAGGACAGCCGCGTGTCACGGCGAAGACACAAAACAGAAAGTGTCAAGCAGCAGTGGAGTCATGAGCGAGCTGTGGCAGTGGAGAGGGAGCAGGCTCAAAGGTACAGTACACACTCCATGAACTGTTTGTTACTGTAGGTACACATAACTTGTGCCTGCACTTACTTTATCAGTTACACAGCTTTATATAAAGACTTGTGTATGAGTACTGCATGTCACTAAAAAGGGACCACCAAAGAACTGCTGTTTTATTGGTTGGCTATGCTCATCACAGCCTTACTACCTCTATAATGATGACAAGATAACGTGTATGGTGCTGATATGAGTGTATCGGGTACAGCAGCGTTGTTATAATTAAGCTGTTGTGACTGGTTTATGAAAAATCTGGCCGTAACTCATTATTGGAAAAAAGTCTGTGACCACAGTAAGGGTCTAGTGGAAACAAGGTTTAAATTACTGCCCTTACTTGTAATATCAAATATGAAATCAAGAACAAATATATTTTGAATTCCAAGTTTGAAACACATGAAAAGAGAGGTATATGTTAAATAACATCCATTTAGACAGAGCCTGTTTTCAACATAAAGTGTCATTAAATTTTTAAAGATTTAAAAAAAAATTTTAATGAGGTATTTTTTTGTTCAAGTAGTTTCTGGCTATTTGTTCTGATAAAGGTAATAAACACTCACATGCACATGCATGTACGCGCACACGCAAAATACAGAAATGTGTACAACAGAAAATACTT
>JAOVVB010000016.1:15956487-15967818 GCA_028570985.1 Heterobranchus longifilis | reverse complement strand
TTAAGTTAAGGAAAACTTAACAGTTTCTTTTTTAAGTTTTTGCGTTACAATGGATAAACTCCTTTTCGAATAGTTTCCAAGACAATGGAAATGATCTCAAACTTGTGGATCCAAACTTTTTCTGGTAGTGTACATACTGTAAAATTAAAAACAGCGTTTCCAGTCATGTTATTGTGAAGGCAATAGGTAAAGGTTTTGGGATAAAAATGAAATAATTCATTTCACATTCTCCTATAATATAAAATATACATGCCTAACTTGGGTTTATCTTTCTGTGTGGAAAAAGTCTGAAAATCTCAAAATCTCAAAATGTTCCCAGTTTGGTCTACTTCAATATCTAATGGTATCAATAATTTACAACCCAAAAGTAAGTACTGATCCTGAACGTCATTGCATCCACTACCTTGCCTTTTTTTCATCGATTTTGCAGTACAACATGAGCTTTCCATTTTAGTTTTTAGTTTCATTTCCCTTCATGGACATGGAATTGTTACAGTATGTGCTAATCCAATGGCAGGCACCTACGTGACTGTGTGCAAATGTGTTTCATGTGTTTTATGTGTTTGGAGATAAGTGAGTGCAAAAGTGTAAACCAGGTCTAACACTGAAATCGCAACCTACAAAGTCACTTTTTTTGCTGATGCATTATAACATGCTGAAACCTGGGATAGCTGTTACAAATGTGCTGTTTTTTTTTTTTTTTTTAGAGATGAAAAGACGTGAATAGAAGGTTTTATTTTTGCCGTTCACATCCAGTTTGCTGATAGTAAGCACATAAAAATGGATTATTTTGAATTTTTTTTGGAAGTCCAAAAACACGTCCAACAGTCGTAAGACAAAAACACCAGATTGAATACTAAGACATGAGACTAAGGCTGATTTGTTCAAACCCAGAGTAGTCGAACCCCTACACTTGACTCTTATACCTCGTACCATCTTTGTATCTCTGTTTCAAGATTCAAAGAACTTTATTAATCCCAGAGAGAAATTGCCCAAATTCATGATCATATTCAGGTCTTTTTGTGGTTCTTAAGCTCAGTCATGTCAAATAGAAGATACACACTTAGCCTGGATGCCCGGGGACTATTTTACTAGACTCAGGATCTGTTCTATCAGGAGGTGAAGCTTTTTCATCTTGAACTTGTTTGATGTGTTGTGTTTATTGGAGCGTGTGAATTGGATGTCTGATACACTACTCTGTGGCCTTTGATAGGAAATGCTGACCTAGTTTAGCTCTCTTATCTCTGTCTGTTATCCCTCACTGCACTTCCTGTACTGCATCTTCTGTTCTGCACTATTCTTTTTAATCCTTTCATTTTGTAACCTGTCCCAGGCAGCTTCCTGTTGATTCTGCTTTGTCTGCTAGCCCTTTGTGTGTCTCAGATAGGATCACGGCGTCTTCTCACATCGCACATTTTTTTTTTCTGTTTCTCACAGTACATTTTCCTTTTATTATCCTATACACACTTGGTGTAAAGCAAGTACTGAGAACAGTTAAATATGTAAGTAGGGGTCTCTAGCTCCAGGTATTGGCCATTAATTATTGCTAGATAGTAGCTGGACAGAGTGGACATTGTTTTGATTAACAATAGGCGCATGTTTGTTAGGGCACCTGTCCAAATTGATTTTGAAATGGGATGTTCAGTGTACATCCTAAACAAGGCTTAGTGTTCAATATAGATGGTAAATATTTATGGTGACATACAGTATGTAGATGAGTTTATAGACATATTTCACTATTCCAGGACGTTCTTTATTAAACTACATGTGGCCAATAGGTTTTACTATCAGACTGTGTGTTATTTAAAACACTTGTGTTGGTTATTACCCTGCAGTAAATAGTATATATACATGCTTTTTCTATTTTTCTAACAATTTTTTTTATGTACCCTACTACTATTTAACATTAAACATCTCTCAGAAACACATGAATTATGAAACATTGGGGATGGAAATTACCAGTCACCACCCGTTACAATATTATTAAGATACCTAGGTGCCGATTCGATTAATACTGCGATTCTATAAGTATCAAGATTTTGTAAATATCCCGATTTGATATTATTATTTTTTTCAATTTTGTTACAATTTTAAGACCTGGAACCTTTAAAATAACGGAAAAAAAAGATATCAGAACTCGAATGTTTTCTACCTTATCTTTATTCACCAGCTTTACAACTGATTTAAAATGTAGCCCATCCCTTATAACATTAGTTTTCTCACTTACAAACCAAGCACAGCATTTAAACAGGACAAACGATTTTCCAAATACAAGCATTTAACATTCAGCTTAAAAGTGAACAAGAAGCTGCATGTTTACTGAGCAGCACAAATCTCTGTCATCCTCCATAATTATTATTTCTAAACAAACTTATAAAATAATTCACTCCAACCACCTGGGATGCCAGTGTGGGAATAGTTTATAGCACCACTTGTACAAATATAAAGAAATGCCAATGTTTTATTGCCTCAAATGAGCGCATGTTTATCAGTTGGAAGCAGCTTCTAACATGGGCATGCGTAGCTTCTAATGATCATGTTTCGAGACTAATAATTGCTTGTGGTGTTTCGAGACTGGTGTAAGCGTGTGTAATGAGTGGGTTTGAGACTAATTCGCTCGCAGAGTTTGGGGAAGAAGGCTGATCGGAGGCTTTTTAACATGTATGACTTTTAATGAATGTAATGCCATCAAAATCGTGGTCGTGGCCAATCAGGCCGAAAACCAGCCTGTTGCGGTCACTGGTTGATTTACTGGTGCATCTTTATTATAAATTAAAAAAATTAAAATAAAATTTATTTTTACAAATTTTGGGGTCAATATGCCGATTATATGTTACGGTTCATAACTGAACCGATTTTCTCTAGGATACACACAGGCCAAATGTGAGGAGTAAATCTTTGTTCCGATGATAACATCTGAGAAAGCACAAAAGTTTTTACATAATGCAAATAATGCACGGAAGAAGTGCTCTTGAACTTGAATAATTAATAACCATATCTTCATGCCAACAGTGACACAATAAGTTCTTTTTTCTAGTGATAGTAAATAATAAATTATTTGTCACATGTACCTTACAGCACAGTCGAATGATTTTTTTTCAGCATATCCCAGTTATGAATCTAGGGTCAGAGTAAACAAAAACAGATCAGAGCAGATAGCACAGCGCCCCTGGAGCAGATAGAGTGTTAAGGGTTACCTTTCAATCAGTAACCCAGTAACCCACAGCCTTGACCGTTTGAGCCACCCCTGCCCTAAACAGTACGACAGGTGCATAATTTCTCAGATATTGTCTGATTAAAAACAGCAGTTTGGTTGTTATTTTGTAACTCAATAACATGAAGAATAGTAGTGAAGTCTAAAATACAGATATTTGCGGTAGGATGTATGGGATATACGGGAAGTCATTACTACAGCAGTGTGCCTATACGTTTGACCTTTACCAGCCGGTTTTCACAACAGAATATAGTAAATACTACATAAATGTTGTTCTTGTTTTTTTTTTTTGTTTTTTTTTTAAGATTCAATTTTCGTTAATCTGCTCTGGTGAACTAAAAGAGAAACAGAGCGAATGTTGGACTTCCTACCAAAGTGAGAAAGCACAGAACTTTTTGATTTATGATTTTTCCCTGCCAGTGGTTCCACTTGTTTAATCGTTCTTCCGTTAACGAGTGGCGACAGAAGGCAGAACCAGAGCTGCGGAAAATTTACCCTCATCGCCAATCATCTGTCAAACACCCAGGAGGAAGCGTTTAGGCACCAGTGCCCCTAATTATCCCATTACATCGACACATGGGCACTCTGGGGCATCTGTGGTGCCCCATCCAACTCTCCTCCGAACCTCGACCCCCACAGAAGCCTTTAAGTCACCCTGCAGTGCTTAAGCAACTGTCCCGAACACTAAATTGCCCAAAAGTTTTTAAATAAATTGGCAAGGCATCCCATTAGCAATAGGAGCCTGGAGCTCTCTGTGTTAATCTTTCATTTCAGCCTGAAGTGTGTAATCTCCTTTTTAAGGCTTCTGTGTCTTAATTTGGCCATGTTGGATCAAGTTCTTCATGATTTAACACCGCTGATGTGGTCTCACTGACATTAATAATTAAACTGCCAGATAGAGAATTTTTCATTTACTTTGCATCATGTCCAGCACTGGTCTTTAGATTGCAATGTGGCATTCGATAGACCAGGATGTGTAGTCCTTTTTTGGCTGAGCTAATGATGGCACTAATGAAATAATCAATAATTATTGCAATGAACAAATCAGTCTAATTGCTTATCCGGACCAGAGTAAGCACATAATTTCACAAATTTTAGTCAAATACCCCTCATTTAGTGTTTAAATGTTGTAGTTGAGTTTTAGTGCTTTTAAATTTGCAGTATCAATCCTGAGCTCAAAGGAACTAACTAACCCGGTCTATGTGGAGTTCTCTCCAGGATGCATATGGGTTCTCCTGTTTCTGTGTCAGAGAGAGAGTGTGTGTGTGTGTATCAGTGAGTGTGAGCAGTGTGTGAGCAGTCTGTGAGAAGTGTGAGCAGTGTGTGTGTGAGCAGTGTGTGTGTGAGCAGTGTGTGTGTGAGCAGTGTGTGTCTGAGTGTAAAGTGAGAAGTGTGAGTGTAAAGTGAGAAGTGTGAGTGTAAAGTGAGAAGTGTGTGTGAGAGAAGTGTGTGTGTCAGAGAGTGTGTGTGTGAGATTCCCTGTGACATACTGGTGACCTGTCCAGACTGTATCCCTCCCTCATGCCTACTGTTACTGTTTCTAAATGAATGGAGTTTTGCAGTCTATTCCTTATTAATACACTTTGTTCTTTCATAATTCATAAACTTTGAACCGTATGTGCTGACAGATGACAGTAGCTGTATACGTAGATGTACAAAAACTTAGATATCTCATTCTCTCCGTGTCTCGCTTTCCAAATGCAAAATGTTCAAAGGAGATTGAAAACTTCCCCAGTCTTCAGCTGCTGAAGGGTTAATAGAGAAAAGCATTGAGTTTCACTGATGCTCTTTGAAAGAGACTTCAATCATGCACATGAAAGGGAAAAGCAGTATAGGACGACTGAAGCAAATATTCCACAGGGTTTCTTCAGGCTCTCCAGTAAGAGGACAGCTACACTTTTAAAGGATTCACCTGATTTTCTATTTCTTATATAATACATTCTATTAGGTCAGGTCTAATCTTGGTCAGATTTCTTTATTTAACTATATTTATTTTTCTGTCTTTATAGTAGGTTACCTAATAACAAAAAAGGTTTTCAGAATAAATAGGGCGCTGTTAAAAGATGTTAAGAAATAAATCTCTGTTAAGATTCATCATGTATCTAAAGGAACAACTAATTTTGCACTGTATTGCAGATGCTGTACTGTACATTATTTACAACTAAATAAAGAAATGGAGATTTAGCTCAGAAAGAAAATATTTATTCCTTTCATAAGGAAAAAGTGATAATTTAAAGTACTAGAATTAGAATAGAAAAACGGCAACGTCACTCAGTGGGAGTGCTGCCAACGTACTGTATTTGCACAGACAAGTGTAAAAGGTGAGCTTTCACACATCATACCCTTTTGCTCCCGTCCTCTCCTCACTCTCAGCAGGAGCCAAACCCGTTCCTCAGCTCCACGATGGAGGCAGACTCCCTACTGCGGAGTCCTGTACCGCCAGTGCCCAATAAGGATACAGGTCGGTTGAGTAATTCGGGACGTGGCCTACCCCATCTTCCCTTTCCTGCTGAGCTTGTGCCCTTTGATGAAGCTCTCAGAGACGTGAGCGCCGGCCGCTTGCCGAATCAGGATGGAGCCGACGTTGTGGCTCGCCACGGGGCACAGCTGCTCGAGGTGAAGGCGGCAGAGCGCAGAGGTGAGACACTAATGTAACACACACACACACGCACAGTTTTATACACACTTCTCATATGATGTACATTGATGCCATCCTCGGCTGTTTGTATCAGCAAACAATAAGAAAAATGTTCCTGTGGAAGAAAAAGAAAAAAAAGTGAAGAAAAATTATGTATATAAATATATATATATATATAATATAAATCATTAAAATGTGTATATATTTAAAGTTTGTAAATAAAATACAGTCTGATGCAAAAGTTTGGGCACCCCTTGATAATTGGAAAGATGTCCACACAGTCTCTCTTCGAAATGGAAAAAATGCACAGTATTTTCAGCGAACATTGACGCATAGTTACTTTTTATGTCATAAATTAAATAAAGATAAAAAATTAAACATTATCGTGGCACTGTGCAAAAGTTTGGGCACGCTACATAATCAGAACTTAGTAACACCTCTGGCAGATACCACAGCTTGCAAACACTTTTTATAGTCAGCTAAAAGTCTTTCAGTTCTTGTACTTGTGATTTTCTCCCATTCTTCCTTGCAAAAGGCTTCTAGTTCTGTAATATTCTTTGGTCGTCTTGCAGGCACAGCTCTTTTAAGATCTAATTTTCAATGATGTTTATATCAGGGGACTGTGATGGCCATTCCAAAACCTTCAGCTTGCGTCTCTTGAGGTATTCCATAGTGGATTTTGAGGTATGTTTAGGATCATTGTCCTGTTGTAGAAGACATACACTTTTCAGCTTTAGCCTTTTTACAGATGGTGTGATGTTTGCTTCCAGAATTTTCTGGTATTTAGTGGAATCCATTCTTCCCTCCACACGTGCAATGTTTCCTGTGCCACTGTCTGCAACACAACCCCAAAGCATGATGGATCCACCCCCATGCTTAATAGTTGGCAAGGTGTTCTTTTCATGAAATGCTGCTTCTTTTTTTCTCCAAACACGCCTTTGCTGATTGTGGCCAAAGAGTTCTATTTTAACTTCATCAGTCCACAGCACTTGTTTCCAAAATGCATCAGGCTTCTGTAGATGTTCTGTTGCATACTTCTGACGTTGGATTTTATGATTGGGACGCAGGTAAGGTTTTCTTCTGCTGCCTGTTCTACGAAGGTCTTGTGGAACGGTGCACCACCACTCCTGAGTCTACTAAATCTTCCGGCAGGTCTTTTGCAGTCAATTGGGAGTTGACCAGCGTACGAGCAGTTCTCTCCATGAGTTTTCTTGGTCTTCCAGATCTCATCTTAACCTCCACAGTTCCCCTGAAGTGCGGTCTTTTAATTATATTTCTCACTGTGGACCTGCAAGCTGACAACGCTTTGCTATCTTCTTGTAGCCTTCTCCTGCATTGCGGGCATCAATAACTTTCATTTTCAGAGTCTTACACAGCTGCTTAGAGCTGTTTGTTGAGTGTCCGCAAGTGTGTGCACAAGATTTGAAGAGTCAAAATATTTGTAAAGTTTTTAAATTGGCATTTACTAATGACAGCCGTTGCCATGCATCAGATCTAATGAGCTGATTGAGGTCTGAAACCTTGTAAAAGGAATCTGTCTAATTAATACCTTAATTTTCCCCCACTTTAGATTAGAACCACCAGGTTAACCCATCAATTGACTTTTTTCTTTTCTGATGGGACAGGCACATGCTAGGACAACAATGCGAAAATGTATTGTGGTCAAATTGTGAAAAAGTGGTTTGGAGAGCATGAGGAATTACAAGGCAATCAATAAACATACAGTATATCTATTCATAGAAACAGAGAGATTGTTAGACAGGTGAACAGAATGCTAATTTAAGGTTGTAACTTATGTTACGTACCATCGTGGCGTGGGTGTTCTTGCACAACATGGATCTTTTCCTCTCTGTACTCCTTCTTGAGTTGTTTGACGATCTTCTTACTGTGATTGGATTTCTTCACTCTGAACACTTCAGTGTCCTCTGGAATCACAAAACACTCGAATAATTAAAAAACAAGCAAAAAACAAATACAAAAAAATAAATAAATAAAAATCAAGCTACTAGAAAAATAAATGTTACTATTTAAGAAAAAGTTTGATTTTTGATGAACAAAATGTTTTGTTTTGTTAATGAATCGTTGATGGTTAACAGCTTTAGCTAATTAACAACAACTGAATAATTCAGCAAGTGTATTTATCACCAGCTTCACTTACTTAACATAAAAGGCAGGTGAAACAGCAATACAAAATGGCCAAAATCTTCAAATGCTTTAAACTTTCCACAACCAAATAAGTAATAAATATACAAGAGATCAAGACTAAATAAAAATAAGGAACAATTATGCTAAAAGCTTTTCACTAAAAGGGAAAAATAAAAAACAAATGTAACAACGTATTACACAATTAACAATGCTCTTGTATACCTATGCTGTTCAAATAATGTAATTAAGAGCAAACCCTAAAAACACCATTTATGGCTACAACCACGAAGGTTTAAAGGTAATAAATAGAAGTATTTCCTGGACATACTCAACCTCCTGAGACCCAGAAGCTAAATTTCATTTTCCCTGACAAGTATGAACTCGGTCAGTCAATGTTTTCAAATAAGAATGACTTTGATATAAGAATTATACCCAGCTGTCCATATTTAAAGTTCGTACAATGATATATAGATAATGTAGTTGGGAAAAAGCATGATATCCTCATCATTAGCACATGCGCGTGTCAAGAGGTTAACATCAATTACATACAAGCCTAATTGTGACCTACTCTGTAAAGCCTTCCTACTACAGTTAATTTTTCTATGGTTCACCGTATTTCCATAATGATAAGAAAGTGTAAAGAGCAGAGATGTTAGTTTAAATGGAACCTTACTAAGACGATGGAGAGTGTGAAATGTCCATTACAGCATCATAGGACTTCTAGTTCTGCTATTGTGTGACAAATGACCCAGGACTAAATTTGCTGATTTTTTTCAAAGAGAATCATTCATCAGATATAACAAAAGCACAGCCATTAACATTAAGGTACTTTTCTCTCCCAATTTGGTTAGACTCAGCCTTGCCTTAATTACAGCTATGCTGCAGGAGAGGCTCTGGGTTGCAATTCACTAAAAAAATCTTAAGAAAAAACCCAGCTCATAAGTTTTAAGCTAAAAAAAAAAGTTCATACTACTTCCTATCCACATCCCTGTCAGGTTCTCAGTGCATTTATTATGTTGTCACTAATTTCCTATCATTAGCATGATTCCTAACATGATCACGCTTCTGTCCAATAAGACAGAGTCCGATCAGATCGCATCATGCTCTTACCAGGCACTTAATGTGCTTACTATGTTGTAATTGCGTCCAGCTGGTTGGTATAAATACCCTGACACATGCAGGTTTTAAGCTAAAAAATTTTTTTTACATGCAATATAAGGACAGAACACCACAGCTCATAGCTACAACCTTCACAAATCTCTTGCTGGTGTATTAGAACAAGATCATAATTAAACACAATTGTTACTCTTGGTGTAAATGAATGCATTTATACACTAGCTAATTGACTATACAATCACCTGGCATTTCATTAGGTACACCTTGGTAGTGCAGGGTTAGACCACATTTTGCCTTCAGAACCACCTTAATTCTTCATAGCATAGATTCAACAATGTACTGGAAACATTCATTAGAGTTTTTAGCCCACACTGACATGATGGCTTAACACAGTTGCTGCAGATTTGTCAACTGCACATCCAATCTCGCCTTCCACATTACAAAGTTGCTGTATTGGATTGAAATTTGATGACTGTGGAGGCCATTTGAGTACAGTGAACTCATGTTCATGTCAGGCATTTTTCCAATTTTCTATTGTGAGGTTTTGGTGATGCCATGCAAATTGTAGCCCAAGTTTTCTGTTCTTAACTAACAGGAGTGGCACCCAGTGAGGTCTTCCGATTCTGTAGCTCATCTGCTTTAAAGTTTGACATGTGTGGTCAGAGATGCTCTCCGCTTGTGCTTCGTGTGTGAACTGGGGACGGTTCCACCTGACCATGAAAATGGTCCTGGACTCGGCTGATGCAGACAGTTGTTCTCTGATGACTTGTGACAGTCCCTCAACAGTTCGGGACTGAAATTCCCACCAACAGTTTTGCACTTGCGCTTTCAACAACAAAAGCGAACTCTATATAAACACCTCTTCTGTTATACCGTCCAGTCTCCTAACACATAGTATGACGTCTGATCAATCCCTCCTATCTGATATCCTCGAAATGAGGAACAGCATTAAGTCTGGGTCCTCTCAAACTTTCTTCCTGTTGCCCTCTCAGGGAGTTTTTCCTTGCCGCCATCAGGGACAATCTTATAATTATGATTTACAAATGTTTCTTCACACATTTCAAACTAATTTCCATAAATGTTAACTATGGATAATGTTTTGTTGTCCATAGATAATCAGTTCAGGATCTACAACAGTCTTCAACCTTCTTAGACATTATAAGGTCTTTGCTATTATTCTCTCCAGGTTAGCCTTAAACAGAAGATTTGGACCTGATACATTCTAAAATCAGTAAAAAAAAAAAAAAAAAAAAAGTTACATTATCTTTAAAAACTCAATTTAACCCTTTACTTCGTGCGTTATGTTTATTCACGATGGGTGCTAATTATTCTGTAGTTGCATAACGTAGAGGCTAACATTAGTTATCTGCTTAGCATTGTAATTTACATCCCAAACAGCTCCAGGCTCCCTGTAGGAATGCACTTACCTGAACCTGCAGTACTGCTGTATGTAACCTATCTAGTGCACTTAGCGGATATGTATGCAGCGGTTTAGGATTCGATCCTGCTATGTTTATCTGTTAATGTTTTACCTTCTTCATCGTTGAAGCTGAGTAAACTGGCTTTCGGTTCATCTCGGGCTTCCTTCTTTTTTTTCTTGTCTTTGAGAAGCTTCACAGCTCCCGCCTGCACTCCATTTCCATGGCTGTTGAGAGTATGCGGTGCGGTTGAGAGGGTTTCGGCGGCGGGTGTATGTGAGCTGTCCCCGCCGGGCCCGCATGGCTGCTGCGCCTCCTCGCTCGGCTCGTCCTGACCCTCCTCTTTCTCCTCGTCGTCGGAATCGTTCCGGCGCCTGAAATTGCACCGTTTCGCTTTCTTAAACATTGCGACGCAGAAAAAAATACACCTGCGTGAAAGTTAATACGGATTATATCTGCAGGGCGCCAAAAACAGGCCGAAACGGTTCGCTAAAGTCCACCATCTTCCCTGTTCGTTAAACGACTTCTTCAGTGACTATTTGAGATCCGATTTTACACGGCGGACTCGGTGCTGCCACATAGCGAAGAACTCGCAATAATGCACTCATACATATTCTATGGCAACATGGGTTCCCACAGGTCTGAACTATACTTGCGGTGGTAGTGATAAGGGTTTTATAGCATTAGCATTATATATAGTGAGATTCATGTCCTGTTTTTCAGCACAACGTAGAGAATATGATGAACTGGATTTTAATAAATTTTAAACAACTATACAAACATGACTTAGTTAAAAATTG
>JAOVVB010000016.1:15944640-15956387 GCA_028570985.1 Heterobranchus longifilis | reverse complement strand
CCCCTGAACTGCCATCTCTTAATTACATTTCTCACTGTGGAAACTGCAAGCTGACAACACTTTGCTATCTTCTTGTAGCCTTTTCCTGCATTGTTGGCATCAATAACTTTCATTTTCAGAGTCTTCCACAGCTGCTTAGTGGAACCCATGGTTGTTGAGTGTCCGCAAGTGTGTGCAAAAGGTTTGAAGAGTGAAAGTGTTTGTAAAGCTTTGAAATTGGCATGTATTAATGACAGCTGTTGCCATGCATCAGATCTAATGAGCTGATTAAGGTCTGAAACCTTGTAAAAAGAATCTGAGACTCTGGAACTCTTAGAGTTACCAAACTTTAGCACAGTGCCATAATAATGTTTTTATTTTTATCTTTTTTATGGCATAAGAAGCACCTATGCATCAATGTTTGCTTAAAATATTGTGCATTTTTTTCCATTTTCAAGAGAGACTGTGTTAGCGTCTTTTCTATTTAAAAAATCTGAAAAATCTGATTTTGCCTAAACTTTTGCACAATTTAAAAAAAGAATAATTATTATCTTAGTTTATTTCTATATTTCTTACTTTTTTTACAGAGTTGGAAAAGCAGATGAAGATTGAAAACCTGTTTGTGACATGGCAGCAGAGATCGGCTCAGTCCAACATGCCCATTTCTGTAAGTGCACTTCTGAGATCACTCACTCTTTCTGTTTGGCTGAGTGGCTCCTGTGGGCTTCAGGTCTCCAAGCTCTCACCTGTCAATCCCTCATGTAGCAAAATGCACTTTAGACACTTCATGTTGTCAGAAGAAACAACTTGCTACAAGATGATTGAAAAGCTAGAAGAGCTTTCAACGTACGCAATTTGCTTTGGTCATTGCGCACTGTGTCCCAGATACCTACACCTGTCTCTGCTCTCCTAAAGACACACAGCTGTATCTCTTCCTTTGTTACATGTAAACAACCATACGTGCATAGTTGTCTGCGTGACAGTTTAAGAGGACAGCAGTGGCAGCAGTCTGTCAGAGCATACGTCAGCATTATGGACACAGTTTCTCTTGCTCTGTGTGTGTGTGTGTGTGTGTGTGTGTGTGTGTGTGCGCACGCACGCGGTACTTTTCTGTAGGATCAGTACAGCAGTGACAGCTAGGCTTCAGTACACTACACTCTAGGCTTGTTGGCCTCAGGGTTCCTGTCATTCAGCGATTATCCATCCCAGTTTTCCATGCCCGCAGGTCATGAGCAGTGGCTTTACTGAGACAGATCTTGCATTATTACATGCCCTTGCTAAAGCTGTGACACTGACATACGGAATCAGGCTGTGGAACACTATCCATCACCACCTGACTCTTTCACACGTTCACGTCTGCCACATCTCATTAACACGATTGACAAGGCTGCACCTTGAGTCAGGGTTGATGGTGGGATTGCATATCAGACTGAAGCCCAAAATTGCTTCTGTGGAAGTACAGCATTTGTAGGCCAGGGTTTTTTTTTTTTAAGTCTGTCTTAAATCAAAATTGAGGTGGATTTAAGTACATTACCACAGGTCTTGTTCGTTATAAGTTTTTCTTTCTTTACACACTGACCATGAAGTTTGTCACCCAGAATGCCAAGACAATGTAAGCAATCAGATGCAAATTCTACAATGCCTACAAATCCTACAACTTTTGTTCTGAGCAAAAATGTGCTCCAGAGTTCAGCTGAGACTTATATGAAGCTTCTCCAGTCCCACTGAGCTAAATCGAGTTGGCTTCTTTCACAGTTGGTTTCAAATTTTTTTCTTTCTCAAACGGCTAGTCCTGGTTAGCCGTACAGCTAGTTCTAGGGAAAGAAAAGAGTTAAATTTGTATACCGTAACTTTGAAAGATACCTTCTTGATTGGGACTTCAGAAGCGTCAGGGAATTTGGCTCAGATTACTTTTATTGTACTTATGTTCCAGGTGCCAAACCTTACAGTCGTTGTGCAAAGCAGGAACATTTTTAACAACTGAAACCTATTGTGATGTACTTATATGCACCTCAATTTTGACTTAAGATAGATTTTTTTTTTAAAAACGTAAACTATCCCTTTAAGAGGAAAAAGACATTTCACATATTCATGTCTCTTGGCCTACTGCAATAGATAAAGCCTGAGTGATTTCACTGAACAGTCCCTAGATAAGGCCAATCACAGAAATGGATTTACTTTGTCCATTTGGTAATGGGAATTGTGTTTGACAATGCTGCCTGGTCTTTTTTCTGTCAAATCAGAATTCTGAGCTGTAACTGAAGTGATTAACATGCACACCACATCCTGCCAGGCTGTAGAATGGTTCAGCAGAACTGCCAAATCTACTACCTTTTAGCCTTTTCAGATAGTCTTGCTTTAATTTTGGATAGGCAGTAGATTGCCATTAAACAGTGGCATTTCTCCCAATGTTAATATTTTAACTGAATGCTGGATGCCCATGATCTCTACAGATAGCAGTGATTTAAAAAAAAGAACTACACCTGATTGACACAATACGATGATGTTCCATCCAGCCTGGACATGCTGTCCATTTTCTAGTTTTTACCCAAATCAGCGCATCAATGTTCAATTTCTGAGTCAAGTCATGGGTGTTAAAGCAGATAAAATGCAAAAAAAAAGGTGACTAGTGTCTTTAGAACTGGACCTGAGAACCACTGCTCCAACTTATCGTACAGCTCTGTGAAATGATTAGAAGATTTATTGTAAGCTCATATATTTAGATTGATTTAAGTAATTATATTTATACAGTTTGATATTTATTTCATTATTATATTTACCTTATATTTAGATGTAACTCCATTGCCAGGGACTGTTCATAATGAAGATTGATAAAGTGTAGTAGGTGATGTTGTACAGCTATACAAAGTCATATATAATTTAATTTTTCCAATTTGTAGTGTAATATACTGACGTAATACTGGGGCTGGTCTGTCATTAGGGTAACAGTAAGCCTTTTTAATCCTTATTAAACAACTCCTCTAGTTTAAAACCAACTCTTCTTCTTTCCTCTAGTTTAAAACCTGACCCATTATGCAATCGGACACAGAAGTTCAGTAATACATGGCACAAAAACAAGCTGAAAGAAACTCAAGAAACTCATTCTTTAGTGGTAAAAGAGTTGCAAAGCTCTAAGACTTGTCCATTAGAGGGTGAGGTTGCTGGACTGTTTTAAACCAGACTCCTTCCAATTCAATTCAGAATGCAGTAGCCAAATGAAAGCTGAAATACTTTATACAGTAAATGGTTAGAGTAATTTATAATTTACTTTTGTAATGATTGGGAAATAATGTTCAAGGTTTATAAAAGAACCTATATGAACTTGGACCGATCACAACATACACCGTGTAATGTAATTAAATAATAAATAAATACATGAATAGATAAAAGAAAGAAAGAAAAAAATAGCAAATCTCAAGTAACCTTTTATAAACTGACACCTTTGTGTATTAATTAAACCCAGCACCAATTTACTCCAATGCAAGCTTACAATCTCAGTGTAGCCAATTGGCAGAGCTCAGTATACTCATTCCCTGTAGTGTGTAATTAAGTAACACTGGATCTGCTCTCTTTAGTTGGCAGCCAGACATTAAAAAGCTATCTCCACCGGAAGGGAACAGAACACCTTAGGGACTTTTAATAGAGAGGAAACTGCTCATATCTCAGGGTTGATCATTAGTGTCATTCATAATTGTTTATATTTCAGTAAAACATGTTCCTAATCCAGACAGTGGTTAAGCTCAGAGAACATTTGAGCAGACCGTATCAAATTTCACCATATAGCTAAAACTATCATGGCAAAAGATACTCAGGAGATCCTGCACTCACAGAACAGGTTAATCTTTCAGTTTGGGGTGTTAGCGCTATACTCATCTGACCAGCAGAGTAGAGACACAATTTATAGCTCATTTTAATTAAATCCCTGCTTTTATTCTCCACTCGTGCCCAGCTGGAATGCAGGAGTTTATATATGACTCTTCTCGTTTATTGTCTAATGGCATTTGTCTTTCAGTGGAATAGATAGACATGTCTTTAACACACAAAGTACAAAGATAAACTAAACAAACACAAACCAACCCAATATCTGACCCTCAACAACAGGTTTGAGGGTGAAATTAAAGTGTTTTGTTTTTTCTTTTTCCCCAAGAATCCCTGTATCTACTTTTTTTAAAAATTGTTTTAGGTTAGCCGTTGTTAGACAACTACAGTACAAATCTTAATAGTCATTATGAATGACTATTAACACTTTTAGAAAATAACCTTAAAATCCCCTCAGATTATTTTGTTTGTTTGTTAGACATTTGACTAGCATCATCCTTGAAGACTGTTAACGTTTTTAAATATTTAAAATCCCCTCAGAATTTCTGACATGTTGTCAAATTAGTTTTGCTAATCTTCCGACTAGCATTAGCATTGGAGAATGTAAGCATTTTAAATTTGATAAATTTGATTGTTAATGAGCTGGTTATCATTAGTGAGGACCAACATTTTAAAAATATTTTATCATGCCCCCTATTGAGTAAGTTACAGTGTGTGTTTTATAACAATACACACAAGGGGAGAGTATTATAAAGAGGAGTCCTTAGCATACTACTAGACGTCTTTCCTACCATGACACTGTATATTGACTCTCATATGTGTGGAAGGTTGAATCTACAGCTCCGACAACATATCGCTATACATATGATCATGTACATTTATTTCTTTTAATATTCATCCTTGTTTATATTTCTTTGATGCATCTTTATTTACTGCAGGGGTCCTTAGATCCAGTCCTAAAAGGTCAGCGTCCAGCCTAGTTTAGTGATTTTTCCACCCTCCAGGACTGGACTTGAAGATCTCTGATGTGCAGTTTCTTTAGCTAATTCACCCAAATGTATTAATGTACAGTATGTTACAGCATAGGTATAGGCACTTTATTTAAAAAAAAATTTTTACTCTATTTATTGTGTATTTTTATATATTTTCAACTTACTTTTATAAAATTGAGGCTTAACCTTGTTTTATTCCTTGCATACCCCAAATCTGTCTCTTAAATCTTGTACTTCAGTTTTCTTGTATATAGCGGTAAGGATGGGAATCACTGTTCACCATCTGATACAATATTATAACGATATCTAGGTGCGGATTCAGTTGATATTGCGATTCTGTAAGTATCACGATTGTATATCAATATATATATTTTTTTCATTTTGTTAGAATTTTAAAACATTGAACCTTGAGAAAAATCGTCATAGAATGTTTTAAAACTAAGCTTTATTCAACAGCTTTATAGCTGAATTGAAAATGAGTAATGAAATAGCCGCCATTTCTTATTAGTTTTCTCACTATTTAAACACCAGCATTAAAATAATACAAAATTACTTCAATTTCAAAAGTTTAACGTTTAACTTAAAATGAAACAAAAAGGTAACTTATTACTGAGCTACACATATTTCTGTTATGTTATTCTTCAGAATAATTATTTCCAAACATACTTGGCAAATAATTGACTTCCATTAATGTATAAATAGTTTAGGGTGCACTATTAGGAAACAGAGACGTTTTAGAGTGAAAGACTAGAGTGCATGACGTGTGATTAAAGACACAAGCTTTTTTTGCTTTCCTTACATATATATATATATATATGTGTGTGTGTGTGTGTCTGTGTGTCTGTGTCTGTGTGTGTAGACTACAGATCTGGATACTCTAAAGCAATCGTCCAGGTTGGTTCATTACTGCGCTACTCCTCTGCTCTTTGACCCGCTCTTCAGAAAACAAATTCAAGATGAGCTCAGAGTACAGCCACAAATGAAGGTCTGTCTGTCTCTTTCTCTCTCTCGCTCTCCTTTTCTCTCTGTCTATGCTATCTTTCTTTCTTTCCTTTTTCTTTCTAATTAGTTTTGATTTCTCCTGTCATCATTTTATACCTTCTACCTCATGACCGCTCTCATTGTTTCTGCCATTGTATCTTTTCTTTCCTCTTTTCTGTCTTTTTTCACTTCTCTTATCATCACCCCCACCCTCTCACATCTTTTTCTTTATCTCCTTTTGCTTTAATCCGACCATGACATCTTTTTCTTTTGGCTGTTATTCATTTTGTCTGCTCTTATTGTAATTCTGTCAAGAGTACTTTTAATTTCTCCCCCTTGAGCTTGTGCTCGTTTTCTTATTCTCCACACTCTCCTTCTCTGTCGCATAACTTTTGTTTTATTAGCATGAGTGTTTCTCCGGTGTTTTGGTAACACTGAAAAAATTTATTGAAACAATAAAATTATCGACTAATCTCATCTTTCTCTCTCTCTGCCTCGTTCTGTCCCTCAGAAGCGCCATCGCTCCAGTGACTCTGCAGCCTCAGGTCGGGACCGCAGTCACAGCACAGACTCGGCTGAGCTACTTCCTGTCCGCTGTAAAGAGGAGCAGGAGATATGCAGCGCTTTTATGCAGCAGTATGTGCAGTACCTGCAGAGCCTGGGTTTCATTCTAGTGCAGGTCCGACCTCCATCACCTGCACGCAGGTAGACAAACACACCATGACCAAAAAAAGAAACACACGTTCTCGTTCAGCTCTCATTATCACACACATTTCACTTAGAACTTTAAACAGCACCTGAGCTAAACAGTTCGGATCATTGCAGAACACACTCTGGTGTCCACTACCTCACACACCTCAGTTACTCTAGTGATGGAAAGTAATCTGTTTCATTCCTGTACTCAATCATCTTTTAACTATTTTTTTTATCCCTTCCAACTCAGCTTTTTATACTTTTTATGTGTTTTTATATATATTTTTTTGTTAGCCATATAAATGAAAATTATACAGAATAAGCTTTATGTGCAGCCTTTTTTTATGGCAGCACAATTAAAAACGTGATGTATAGGATAGCATGGTGTCTTAGTAGTTAGCACTGCCACCTTGGTTTCTTTTAGGTTCTCCGGTTTTCTCCCATAGTCAAAAGTCACAGGGTGCCGGTTAATTGGCGTTTCCAAATTGCCTGTAGTATGTTATTGCCTGTAAGTGTGTGCATTTGTACCCTGTAATGTGTTGACACCCCCTCCAGGGTGAACACTGCCAGATCCCTGGAGTAGGCTCGAGGCTCCCCGTCACCCTGTACAGGATAAGTGGTTTAGCTAATGGATGGATATATGGTGCTAAAAGAAAAAATCTCAGTCTGAAGCCATTTTCTTCAGTTAGAAGTTAATTCTCAAACCTCATGTAATTTAGAGACCAATGTCACAGAGACTGCGCCTCATTCCACGAGACTGATAGTGTTGAGGTCATGTCTTATTTCCTAAAACTCCCAGCAAAGAGCTGATGGCGCTTTCTGAATATATAGTTTTTTTTTATTCATTTGTTAAAGTGCAGCTCTGACTTGTGTTCTCCCTCTGAGCTCAGTGACTTCTTCAGTAGGTATAATGACTGTGTGTGCGTGCTTGCATGTGTGTGTGCATGTGTGTATCTGTCTCTGAAGGGTACTGAAGGTAGTCACAGTGCAGATGGTGCCTGTGTGATTTACTCTGACCAACAGCATGAGGCTTTATTACAGCATCAACAAGAGACTATACACACACACACACACACACACACACACATTCCCACAGCCATCTCTTATATTATGTGTCTTTCCCTCTGTCTCACTCTCTTTGCAGTATTGCTCGAGCACGGGCGGCCCTGCTGAACTCTCTCTCCACGGAGGGCAGGTCCTCTTTTTCTTCTTTTTCTTACAACAAGCAGAAGAGTGAAGAAAGTCCAAAGGTACACATACCTATAACAGCATGCAGTCCTCTAGCATTAAGCACATCTGTCTTATTGCCTTTACAAACACATTTGCCATGTGGCAGATGGTAGTAGAGCATCCACTAATAAACAACCAGCCTAATTAAAAAGAACAAAAATAGTGCTAGTCAATTCACAGTAAATCCCTTTTCTCTTTGAGTCAATTTACATGATTGTCTTATTGTCAGCTATATCACTTTATTATGTAACAATGTACTGTCACTGGACACTCAGTCTGGTTTTCTGCGCTATATTTCCACTTATTCCGCTTTAGCATATCAGCTCCGTTACCTTCCAGGTTCTGGGATTGAATCCCAAATAACGTTAAAAGGAAAGTTAGTGCACTAGGGTGTACAATCACTTGTTCCACACACAGAGTAGTGTCCTTGCTTGTAGTTACCTTTGAGTCTTGCTTGGGGTTATAAAGGGATTTGGGATTCAGCCTTGTGTTAGAAGTTAGTTAGCTTTCTAGCTCACCTTAGGTATAAATAAAACAACACTGAGGCAGTTCAGAACAACTTCGAAGCAGTTATTAAGGAGTCAAAGTAGTGTTTAGCTTGACATAACATTATCAGATGTGTTTTCTTGCTGAAAGAGCTTCTATGACTGGTTTTGGCTGTACTGCAGCCCCTGTTAAGACTGCTTTCACCTATCGTGCGACCAACAGTTAGTGTAATTACCAGTGACTCAAAAGAACAAGTAGTCTCGGAGAGTGATTCGTTCATTTTCTATTGAGGTGCGCATGTGCAAATCATCGCAAAACTTCCATAGGTTATGTACAGGAAACAGAAATGAGTACTTACCTTTGAGTCTTTTTCGGTCCGAATCGTTTGTTCTTTTGTCACATGACTTCCATAAATGCTATGAAGTTCAGTACACAGGAAACAGAATTGAACGGTTCTCAACGAGTCTTCTAGTCTCGAGTCGTTCGTTCTTTAGTCACGTGACTCCCATAGACGCTATGCTGTGCAATAGATTCAAAAGAACGAACGACTCGGACCAGAAGATATAAGAGGTGAGCTGCTCATTCTGTGTATCATAATATGTTGTAATATTTTAATTACTGGAACTATAACCAAAATATGTGTATGTAGACGTATTGGGGGTCTGTTTATTGATAATGTAACATTTTATATTATTTCTGATCAAAAGAACGAAATGAACTAAATGACTCAAAAGAAACTTCATTCATTTTGATGAATAAGAATCAAAGAACCGAGTCACTAAAATGATTCAAACTTCCCATCACTAGTTAGAACACCTTTGATACATATGGTTAAATGTCCCAGTGCCGTTAACGTCCATTATCACCACACGTGATACTGTATGCCTCCCGCTCAGATTGCTTGGTCTGAACTTACTGTTGTATAATAGTAATTTACCTAATATACTACAACTCCATCTCTCCTTCTCTATACCATGCACATGATAATGAAATAAAATAAAAAAACTGTGATCTTTAACCTTCGCTGTGAGATTCATTTATTCGTGTGTGTTTCAGCAGAGCAGCGGATCAGGCACTACAGCATACCACCTGCAGAGAGCACTGCCTGGTGGCATCATGTTAATGGAACTAGCCTTTCAAGTATGATCTCCAGACACTTCTGCCTAGCTGTAACAAAACAATGTTTGATGATTGTTGGCATAAAATGTTTCATGGAGGAAGGTAACAGATTTTTGTGAAGTTGCGGTGATCAGTGTTGTCATGGTCTGAAATAAATCTCTCTATCTCTTACAGGGATTTTACTTCTGTGTGAAGCAGTATGCGTTGGAGTGCTCACGGATTCCCATGGGCCAGACAGTTAATTCCCAGGTAATTCTGCATTGTTGTGGAGGTGAACGAATGTCTGTGATGTCTGTGTGTGTATCCTGATTCTTGTTGCATTTATTTATTTATTTATTTATTATTTACTCCCCAATTCCCATCAGGCCATTAATCTCAGGAGTTTCTACTATCAAAAGGGTCACCAGTCATTGCATGATCTCTATCTCTCTCTCTCTCTCTCTCTCTCTCTCTCTTGCTCTCGCTCTCATTCTCCTTCTTTTATTCCATCTCTACCTCCCTTTCTTGTCCTTTTACGGTGTGTTAGTTTTGGAGTGCGTCCAGCTCAGCTCTAGATGAGGACTAATTAAGTGTAAGTGTTTGTAAATGGCTGTCGTGTTTACCAAGCGTCTCCAGATGTCACTCAGTGGGAGGTGCCATACAGTCACAGCTGCTCAAAGCAAACAATTAAGTCGTTACACTGTATGATTGTTTTGCATCTTTCTCCAGAGCTGGAGCGATAGAAAGAATATCCTCCCTGTGTTTTGGATCAGAATATGCAGGTCTAATATTCACAACGGGTTACTGCGTCGGTGAACCAGACGATGGACAAATTATTGTGGCAGTAATGATCAGTATTAGAAATAATTACGAGGATCTTCAGTACTTGCATTATTCGCCTTTTTTTTATTTTGTGTAATTTATATTAAAGTTTTTTTTTTTTTTAAAGCTGCTTATTCAGCAAATTACTGACACTAACACACTAATGCATTAGCTCTCTGTGGCAGCAGCAGTTATAGAGGATGCCAGTTCTTTTATAAATTTTTTTTTTAGTCTTGGCGTTGCAATTAAGTGCCAGTTATGTTCAAATGTCTATTATCAGGTCCGTAGCATTATTTTAGCTTTCTAGCATATACTGTAATATAAAGTGAAGCATCTGCATTAGTTAAATGTTGCAATCTGAATAAATAAACTGATGAATGCATAGTGTTGAATAATTGTAATGCTTGTAAAACAGAATACATAGAGCTATATTGTAGCATATAGGACAGTTAGTTTATTTATCCTATTTGCTACACTATAGTAAACAGTTAGTTTACTATAGTGTAGCAAATAGGACAGTTGGGCATCTCAGAAATATTCATCATTCAACATAATTGTTGCTGGAGATGGAGACACCTAGGGTTAGGGTAATTAGACCACTAATTCGCAGGTGAATGGGGTCTTCCTCTTAAAAAATAAGAACACTGATTATTATAAAGGAGTTTAGCGTTTTATACCATAAGTGACCGATTGTCAGCTTCAAGGTTGGAATCTAACCCAGACAAGTGTGTAATCGTAAGATTACAGTGCAAGCTAATATCAGAGTTTTTAGCACACAGTATCTATTTTTTTTATTTAATTAATACTCTCATGGATGGTGAACAAAAGCAAAAGCTGTACACTTTGCTTTGACATGACATATCAACCTCATAGCTAGATAATTTATGAAGAAATTCTCAAGAGGGCAATATCATAAATTGATAAAAAATGAATTTGCCCAAATCGTGTAGGATTCTTCTATTTTGGCTAAAGAAGCTTTGAGAATTGGATTTTGAACTTTCGGATGTGAGAGTTCAGATGGGTGAATAGGAGTTTGGTTCAGTTATTTAGTTAGGGAAATGTTAGAATATCCTTAAGAGCAGAACATTTTAAGAGAATCACTCTTGCATTTTAGTATTGACCTGAATAGACAAATACAGTACATAGATTTTTTTTCCTCTTTTAAAAAGTTTTTGTGTAGCACATTTTAAACATAAATATCACTTTCACTGCTATGGTGAAATATTATAATTGTCAAAGTGGTGCAATGTTGAAGCCTGGGCATCATAGTAAGTAAATAAGTGAAGATCAGTGGAGGTTGTTTCTAAGCACTTTTACCCTCAGTAGCTTAAAAAAAAACCTGTGTGTGTATGTGCGCGCGTGTATGTGTGTGCGCGCGTGTATGTGTGTGCGCGCGTGTGTGTATGTGTGTGCGCGCGTGTGTGTATGTGTGTGCGCGCGTGTGTGTGTATGTGTGTGTGCGCGTGTGTGTGTGCGCGTGTGTGTGCGCGTGCGTGTGTGTGTATGTGTGTGTGTATGTGAAATGTAACTTTTTATGTGCGGTTCATTGCTTCTTGTTGGTCTTTTGTACTTTCTCTTGATTGTCTTGATTGAATGTGGGTGTATGGGTGTGTGTTTGTGTGTGTGTGTGTTTGTGTCTATGTCCCA
>JAOVVB010000016.1:15930978-15944540 GCA_028570985.1 Heterobranchus longifilis | reverse complement strand
CCAGAGCATAATACTGCCTCCAGAGGCTTGTACAGTGATGATGCGCTCTGGAATAGGGTCAGTCTGAACTTATCAAATGGGTGTATGGGTGTGTGTTTGTGTGTGTGTGTGTTTGTGTCTATGTCCCATCTCATCCTCTCTCTCCATCAGGAGCCATCTTCTCGTAGCAAGCCGTTTCCCGAGGCCTCCTCAGTCTCAGACTCTGTGGTATGTCCCAGAATCCTCAGGCTTGTGCCCTCACACCAATCAGGCTTTAGTTCTTTCCCCCCTCATTCTCCTTGCGCCTGCAGCCTCGCCCCTTTCCCCCTATTTGCGTTTTTTTTTTTTATTTTGATTTTTTCCAAAGAGAATGGGATGACTTTTGTTTATTTTCTGCGACTGTCTGTTGCACGACTCTGCCATTCCAGGTTTCATTTCGCTCATGTTTTCCTCATTGATGTCATCTGGGAGACGGGATGGGATTCTCCTAGTGCACCATGTGGCTTTTTTTTCTGCAAACAAATGAAACGTCCTAACCAAGACTTCAATTTCCTGCTAAAATTATTATGTATGAGAGCTTGCACATATAAATGCAGATTAGTCGTGATTCAGATGTTACGGCTTATTAATCATAATATTTGTTTGTAGCTTGTGAAGGTGGATCCAAGTTTAAAAGTATGTGGCTGCTCAACCATTACACCAAGGTGTGGTTCCTCCCCAAAAAGTTGCACCCATATTTGTATTCTGCAGCATTAAGAATTCATTTTATTGAAATATGTTTTTTCATATCAATGCCCCGTGCACAAGGCAAGATCCTGAGAGACATGGTTTACCAAGGTTGTGGGGAAGGATTAGAGTGGCCTGTTCAGAGCCCTGATCTCAACCCCACTGAGCACTCTTGGGATAAATTGGCATTTCTCACTTAACATTAGTGCCTGACTTCACTAAGGCTTCTGTGGGAGTAAATCCCCACAGCCACACTCCAAACGTTGAGGGGATGTTTTTATAACAGCAGAAGAGGACTAAATGTATAACTAGATGCTCAGAAAAGCATACTGTACATGTCCATGACTGTCAGGTGTTCATATACTTTTGACCTTATAGTTTATGTAGGAAAATAAGTTTGGGATGACGACAGTTGTTTTGAAAAAGGATACTCTCAGAAAATTTTTTAAGCTTCCAGTCTCTGTAGTTTTGTCCAGACACTTGCTGTCCATTTACCCCTTTAACAGTGTTATAAGGTTTGTTGTTTTTATTTAACCATAGCATTATTTGCCTATAAGCAGGAAAGTAGTTTCCATATGAGTTAGTGTGCAGAAGCATTATCAGTGTCACATACTGTGCAGCAGTGGTTTGCACAGAAAGCACTATCTGGCCTCTTCTGAGTAGAGGAGCTCCAACCTTGATTAGTTTTGCTGTGATTAACAGGAGAGAAAGAAATAGATGGTCAATAAATCTCTAGGAAGACGGGCCACTCAGGTGCCTTGCAGTACAGTTCTGTGGGTGCCAATACGACTTCCTAGCTGGCTATAACATGCACCATCATCATCAGCCTGGTGAATATTGTTTTCAGCATAGCTAGACATACAGTAAATAAGTGCCAGGGTCTGTTATCTTTATAATGAACTATTATTTAGATGGATTTAGCAAATAGTACAGATTTGCATGATGTAGTGCGCTACTGAAATGAATAGCTTGCATGATAATAGCATATTTCGTCACAGTGTAAATCTTAATGAGCCTCTGCTAGAGTTTTAGTGCCGTCAAAGTCAAATTTATTTTTAAAGCACATTTAATACAACTTTGTTGACCAAAGTGCTGTGCAATCCTAAAATAGCTGCAGACATAGAAACAAACAATAATAAGAAAAGAAAATGAAATACAATCTAAATAAAACAATATACAACAATAAAAAGTCTACCCTTGTTGTATAAAATAAAAAAATAAAACAGTAAAACAGTAATTGAATAATTTTTTTTACATTTAAAGTGACTAGACTTTAAATGTAAAGTGGTATATTTAATATTTCTTAGTGTAATAACTAGCTTTATGTGACAGAGTAGAAATCATCTTTTACTAGAAAGAAAACAGAGAAGTGTTTTTTCTTTTTTTCTTACTGTAGATGGTGAAAAAGATACACTACACTACCACTTTTTTCATTCTTTTATTCTTAATGGCAGGACATGAGCAGTTAGACATAAGCACAGAAGGATCAGGTTCACAAAGTAAAAAAAATGCTTCAAGCTGCTGCTTTTAGGAATGTGACACCCACAAAGTACAGTATGGGTCTGGTTGATCAGGAGGTTAAGTTTAACTGCCTTTCAAAAGTTTCAGTGGAACCAGAGAGTAAATGAAATTGGAACAGTCTCCGCTATCCAAGCGTTTTGATTACCTTTAAATGCTTACTTACAAAGGCAGATGAGGACCATTGTTATCCTTCATTAGGATTCCATTTGAAGTGGGTAAGAAGTGGACCACCAGTTGGATTATAAAAACCGTTCTCAAGCATGCACACACATAAACAACAGTTGAAAGGTTCAGCTGTGTTAACATAATAGCTGCTTCTCTAGCTTTTTGATTCGATAAGACCTATTTGCATTTTTCCTGGCTAACGGTCGAGATGAAAGCGGAGTTAGAAACCATGCTTGCCCCCCCACACCTTTCCACCATGCGTTAACTACTCCCGGTTGTTGCCTCTCTGCAGTCATTTGCATTTGCCATTAATGCCTTTGTAAGCCAGTCTTTGATGGTGGATTTAATTAAATAAGGCGTGATTATTGAGCTGATATCACAGAGGCTAACAAAAGAGTTTCTCACAGCCAGGTTTGGCAGCAGTGGCTAGGCTGTTAGAATGCAAAATGGACCATGCTGGATATTGGATTTTGGAGGAAAATGTGTGATTGAGTTTGTGGTGAGAGCACTTTAGAGTTGGTAAAAAGGCTTTCTGAGCCATTGCGCAAACAATGAGCTAATATGAGCAATATTTAGGTTGCTCGCAAAACTTTTGTTTAACAAAAGTTCACGCTTTATTATGAAGAGTTTTTTCTTCCAATGCAAGAAGCAGTGAATAATAAGTTTGTAAAATGCGCTATGTATGGATATTATTATCAATGTTATTTATAGAGTAAAGGGACCTACTAGTATGGCTGGGTGATATGGCCAAAAATGTAAAACATGAAATTGTAAATATTGAAATATGAAATTGGCCAATATTGCCAGGACTCCACAAGACCTCTGAGGGTGTGCTGTGTATCTGGCAACAGGAGATAAGCAGCAGATCCTTTTAATGCTTTAAGTTGCACGGTGGGGCCTGAGACTTTTTTGTCCCTCACATCCCATGGATGCTCGATCAGAGTAAGATCTGGGGAGTTTGGAAGCCTGATCAACCTACTTAAAATCTTTGCCTGTTGAGCCTCTATGCGGCAGGTTGTGATGCACTGGGTGTTCTGATACAGTACCTTTTCATCATAGCCAGCATTGACTTTTTCAGCAATTTGTGCTGCATTGACGTTTCTGTGGGATCGGGCAGGACAGGCTGACCTTTAATCCCTACAGGCGTAGATGAGCCTTGAGTGCCCATGATCCTGTCTCCAGTTTACTGGTATATACTGTAATTGGTAATCAGTGTTAATATGTTCATGTTATGGCTGAGTGGTGTAGAAAATCATTAAAAAAAAAGTTTCATAAAAAAATATCTTTACATAAAGCAGACCTTTTTTTTATTATTAGTTTTTAACGAACTTATATTTATGTGTACGATAGTGGAATCTGTCATGTATTTAATGATGTCCTCAGTGCTTTTTTTTTTTTTTTTTTTTTTTGTAAGTTCCATATTCATTTATTTATTTAATTGTTAGCTAATTTCTTAGTCTATTTATGTTTTGCCCAAGGGCCTGTTTTTTTCCTTTCGGTTGTTGGTTAAGAAAAATACCCTGGTAACGCGTATATACCCAGTCACATAATCTGCTTATTCAATCACTTGATCATTCAGTCCTTTGTCTTTCAGGCACTCAGGCCTGCTCAGTGTTTCAACAATATATAATAGTAGATTTCTATTTTGAACTTATACCCAGCACAGAAATGCAATAAATATTAATAAATATGTTTAAAGCAGTTGGAAATTACTTCTAGTTTGATGTAAGGATAATGTTCAAGCTCCATCAAGACAGCTTAAAAAAAATCAGTGACAGTATCTTGAAATTTTATGTCAGTGATAACGTTTAGATCAATAATCAATTTATAAGCGACTTGCTATTTTAAAGGTTATTTTATGAGCTTTCTCATTCATAATGCATGTGCATGTGGGCAAACGGTCATGGAGTGTCCAAAGTAGAATTTCTTCTCCTGCTGTTTGGTCTCTGGGGCTTAGACATTCCTGTAGTTTACAGCTGGCAGAACAAAAGGTATAACTTTACAGATAAACCTTTTACCAGGATGACATTGGTAGAAGGCTAAACAAGTCTTTTATATATAAATATGTTTTGTGCTTCGCTTAAGTTGGCAACAGTGCTAAAGAGATTTTTTTCCCCTTCTTTCAGTTTTTCTTTAGAAATCTGGTTAACCAAATAATCAGAGCACCAATCAGCAGATTAAATGATTATCTGCATATCTGTGCAAGCCCTGGATGAAACGTGTGTGTGTGTGTGTGTCTCCCCTTTAGCTGTCAATGCTGTTCACAGAGGAGTGTGATAAAGTTCGTGAGCTGATGCACGTGCATTCCTTTAGCTACGATTTCCACCTCCGTGTGGTGCATCAGTACCTGCTGGGCTGTCACATGACCCTGAGACAAGGCTATCAGCTGACCAGTTTCCTAGAGGACTTCATTTCCCATCATCCCGACATCCCCAAGTTTGGCCGCAACCACGTCTTCCAAGGTAAGTGTCTGGCAGTCCTGTTTTTTTAAGGACTCCATTAACAGCAAGGTATGTTAAAGTTATTTGTGAGTAGTGCAGATGTTTGTTAACTTGTTAACTAGTGACTGTTTCATGACCTTTGTTTTTAAACTTCCTGAGACAAATGACAAAAGCTGGTTTATTTTTTTTGTACATGCACATCTTTAATTTTCTCAGTATATTGTGCACAGGGAATTTCTCCATGTCAACGGGAATGATAACAGCTCATCAGCTGTATAACTACATCACTGACCACGCCGGGACTTACGGCATGAAGCCACTCCGCATGTCCAAGGCTGCAGTGAACATCGAGAACAAGAAGGGTGGGCCGAGTGCAGACTTGTACGAGTATGCTCTAGTAGCTCTGTGGAACAGGTACGTCTCATCTGTTTATCACAAACTGGGAAATATTTTAAAATATTTTATAAACTTTATAAAGCAACTTTATAAAGTTGCTGGTAATTATTGCACATAGAAATAGTCGAGCAAACTGCAAGTAACTACAGAGAAATTATAATGTGCCTAAAGAGTGTTGATAGAATGAATAAAAATAACAATATTTAAATGTTGAAATAAAAATTAATCCATAAAGATAATAAACCGTCATTGAACAATACATTAGACTGCATGTCCACCTACACTACCGCTCAAAAGTTTGGGATCACTATCAAATGTTTTTGTTTAGTGATTTTTTTTCTTCTACATTCTACAACAATACTTGGGATTTCAAAACTATGAAATAACACATATGGTAATTAGGTAATAACAACAACAACTACAGTCAGCCTTTATGGAATAGTTTTTGCAAGAACAGTATTATCACATGCATCTGCAAAACTGATCTCATGAAGACATTCCTAGAAAGGTCCAATCACCAATTAACAGCACCTCGGATTAGAGCCATTATGAAGGCTTTACAGGTCATGAGTAGCAGATACATTCAACATTCAACTGTTCAAAGAAGATTATTGCATGTTTTGGACGCCTTCAGCATTGCTTTACAGTGTAGAAAGAAGTAAAAATCAGGAACGACCATGGAGTTAGAAAGTGATCCTAAACTTTTGAGCAGTAGTGTGTCTTCTCTCTATCATTATCCCTGTCTTTCATGTTTCTATTCACACCTTTAGCTTTGATTACAGCCCACAATGTGGTGGCCAGTTCATGTGTGAAAATGTTTCACCATGCCAGAACTTGTGACATTCAGGGAAGAAAAACTCCATAGATTTCAGTACATTCAGTCGTCAGCTGACCTCATTTTATTGCCACATAACGTTGCTGAGTCTAGACCTGACCAGCCAAAGCAACCTCAGATCATATCACATTGCCTCCAGAGATTTGTACAGTGGACACAAGGCAATATATAAATAAATAAAACTGAACATTTTAAATCTTACCCTAACGCACACGTCGCTCTGGAATAGGGCCTTCCAGGTTTTGATAATGTGTTGAAGGGTTCTTAACCCATTTCAAAGTTCTTTAGTTGTTTTCTTTGCTTGATGTAGCCCAATAATTTGGCCCTCCTTAAATTGTCACTTTGTACATTTTAGTGTATATATAGTGTATATTTGATGATTTGGTTCATATAATATAGTGCCGACTGTGCATTTTCTAAAATTTATTAAATTAGCTATTAAAATACTTTTGCCTCCAGTCTGGCAGTCTATGATCTAGTCAGAACCAGGCCAAAGTGGACTGAAAAAAATGTTGGCTGGAATGTGGTGATGACTGACAGACAGTTTAAGCTGGTCCAAAGGCAGCTGTGAGTGTCTGATAAAGCAGCTTGGCTTGGAGCTGATTGGCTGCTAATACAGATGCCAGCAATGTTTTATCTTTTAACTGCCAAGTGTTGAATCATATGAGAATAAATCTGTTTTAAAAAAAAACACACAACAACATGTTGCTGCTCATTTGACTAGCTTGAATTAGTTTAGCCTTTTATGTCATCATTTGATCAGGATTCCTAAAAGCTGCTCAACTTTTTTTCAAATGTAATTATTTAAAAATATACTTTTACAGTATATAGAAGAACCTCACTGTTTTAGAATGATTGCTTAGCCCACTAATAATGAAAAAAAACCCCTGAAAACTTGCAGTAATAACTGGATTACAGTGCGTTTCTCTGGATGAGTCACCAGTCAGTGTTTGCGCGATCAAAAACTCTGTCGAATATTAAACGTCTCTCAGTACTCAAGTTCTCTCTCGTGTTGAACTGAACTTGTGGAGCAGAAAATGCTTTTTCTCGTGTGTTTTAGTTTGTTCTTGTCCTCTATAATTGAATACAAGCTGTTGTTTGTTCTCTCTTGTTTCAGCTCTGGCACCTTTAAGGACCTGGAGGGGCTTCGGCACCACGATGACTTTGATGTTTCTCTGCTCGTGTGTCACGATGCGGCTCCGTTCGAGGAGCAGTCCGAGGGGGAGAGACACCTGCTGAGGTACACACAGCAGAGAGCAGGATCTAAGAAAATGAAATAGAAACACAAACTTTTACATATCTTTCGTTCTGGGATAGAAGATGCTTCTCTTTACGTGTGTATGTGTGTGTGTGTTACAGGCTACGCTACTACGTGATCATGACGAGTCAGAGAGAACTGTTCCCTCGGCTCACAACCGACATGCGCCGCTTCAAGAAACTCCCTCAGATCTACCGTGACCCTGGTGACCTCAGCGGACGTGGTCATATCGAGAGAACCGAGCCGGGCATCATTGGAGGGCGGGATTCTGAGCACGACCTCTGGGAGGAGACGGCCTCTGCCTTGACTTTCGAGCCTGACCTTGAGCTTGACCCCGAACCTGCAGAGCACCTATTAGGAGCTGAGAGTGAAGAGGATTCTTCAGACTTCCCAGACTCATCGTCCCCTCTTTTCCCACTACTGAACAGCGAGGTGATGTCGGCACGAAAGCAGATCCAGAGCAGCGTGACGGAGGCCATGGCTCACTGCCGGAGGGATAATTTGTGGCGGAGGCTTTTCCACGGGGAGCACGCTGCCCTCGACAAACTGAAACTCAGCAAGCTGGCCTTCGCTGAGCTTGAGGAGCTGCTGAATGCGGTGCAGAGCCGATCTATCGGAGAGATCGACCCTCAGCTGGTAAAAGCACACATACACATGTACACAAACGCACATAATTTCAAACACCATTCCCTAGTTGACAGACTAGTAAAATTATACAATATTACTTAATACACAAGGACACAGTGTTAGTAGTGTTAGTAGTGGGGCTGCTACTTCTTTCCACAAATCAGCTGAAGTCTGCAAGTCTGGCCTGAATGCTGAGCTGGCTGACCTCTGAGTATTTTACACAAGATTATTGAATGGTGTCCTTATTTATGTGTGGAAGTTATTTAGCACAGTTAAAATAAAAGTGCAGTAAACGTATCTGTTCACAACTGATTGATTTTCTCTTAGTACCTGTAATGTAGGAAACTGTCCTTGCCAATAAGTGCTTAGTTAGTGAGAACATTAAAAAAGGAATTCGTCCCCTTTAAATACCACATTAATTCCTTTCTGTCATCTAAATGATACTAACTTGTATACTTTAAATAATTTTAGACAGTCACATCAGTCTCTAGTAGTGTACATTAGCGATGGGAAGTTTGGATCATTTTAGTGACTCTGTTCTTTGAATCTCCTTTAGTTCATTTAGTTCTTTTGATCAAGTGATAAAATAAAATGTTACATTTTCAATAAAAAGACCCCCAACACGTCTACATACACAAATTTTGGCTATAGTTCCAGTAATGAAAATATTACAATGCAGCTAAGCACATATTATAATAAACAGTATAAGTAGCTCACCTCTCATATCTTCTGGTCCGAGTCATTCGTTCTTTTGAATTTATTGCACTGCATAGCGTCTATGGGAGTCACGTGACAAAGGAACGAACGACTAAGAGTAGAAGACTCATCGAGAAGAACCGTTCAATTCCGTTTCCTGTGTACTGCATGACATGTCTATGGGAGTCACGTGACAAAAGAACAAACGACTCGGGACTAGAAGTATCATTGAGAAGTGTAATCATTCTTCTGAGTCACATTAAAGACTCATTCAAAAAGAATGAATAGTTCATGAACGGCCCATCACTAGTATACATGCAAAAAAAAAAAACATGAAAAAAACACACACCCTCTTTTTTCTTTTTCTAAATGTGATTTTTCTTGCTTTTCTTATTTTTTAGATTTCTGCTCTTGTGATTAATCTTTTAATCGTGGTGTTCACAATATTGCTGTGAAAAAAGGCCGTAAGACCCTCCTCTGTCTCGCGGCTCAGCTCCCCCCAGGAATCACAATTTTATTTATTTATTTATTTTCCCCGAGTGAAGCAGCATTGGCTAATGTCTATTTATGGTGGAAATATTCTGACAGCTGTCCTGAAACTTAAAGTGTGGATGTTTTCCTACTTCACATCCTGAAGCTCCAAGTGTTATACTGTATGTTAAACTTGATTGCTGAAACATTGCTAACTGTAGCTTCTGTTAGATTTTAATAGCAATACAGTGGGTGCTTTGATATCCTCAATTTCACCTGCTTAGAAATAAAACATTTCAAAATGGGTGCTACGTCTCCGTTCCATCTAATTTACCTATAAGAGACTCAACTTATATTATTCTCGACTGATGGACTTTAAACATCAGGTTAGCTTTGGTCTGTTGTACAAGGGGAAAGGCAAAAATTGTCCTGACTCTAATTATATAAAAAATCCGTTGGCCACACTGTCATGTCCGCGCTTTCCCACAAAGAGAGCAGTGTGCAGTGATTAGTTTTCTGTGGTCTGAGGGCGTACCTGGTGCCGTTATTTAACAAAGACTTTGTGTACAGTATGGATATCTGCAAACAAAAATTGTACTTCAAGGATGGTAACCATTTCTTAAAGAGAATTATTGTAGTGCTTTTAACAATGGTCATTGTCACAAAGCAGCTTTATAGAATCAAAAGTGAAAATGAGTATATGACATGTGTGAGAAAATATGTTTAAATTATCATATTGTCCCAGAATTATTACTGGTGAGAGGACATGGAATGGAAACATCCTCAGTCGCCAACCAAGGGTTCAAAAGTCAACAATCAGCTAGAGGAATGATGCTCACAGTTTTCGGAGATTGTGATTCTTGTAAAAAAAAGGCCGTAAGACCCTCCTCTGTCTCGCGGCTCAGCTCCGCCCAGGAATCACAGGGCCAGTATCGGAACATTATCAGGAAAAAGGTTCAACAATCAACAGCGCTTATTACAGTGAGATGCTTATTGAAGAGCTTATTGGCTCTAAAACATTTTTAATGAGGGAATACGACAGCTTGTTGACTAATGAATGAGTAATGCAGATCAGTCGTAAAGTCTGCCGCTTCAGTGTTTTTTAATCTTTTTGTCAGATTCTTGTGAAAATGAATATTCTCAAAACCTTTGGCCACGGCTGTTCTATTACAGACACACTACCTGTACATCGGCAACCCATTGCAGGACACAAGCACACACACGTTTATACACTACATTGAATTCGGACTTACAGTACCAATCAGCCTACAACGCATGTATTTGGTCCTTCTACAGTATAGAGAGGAGGCGAGATTCAAGCCCCCAACCCTGGAGGTGTGAGGCGACAGTGCTAACCACCAAGACTCCCTGCTGCTCTTATTTGTCTCACTTTATGGATTTTTAATATTTCTCTTCTAAATAAAAAAAAAAAGTCTATAAATATTAATGCAGTTGAAATTAATACTGTATGTTGGTTAAAATTGACGGTGTAAATTGTATTAAATTGTAATAACTCATGCTTATTATTCAGTTTAAAGTCCATCAGTCGAGAATAACATTAGTGAGTCTCTTATAAGTAAATTTACTGTTTCCTGCACTTCTATCTTCGAGGTCTAGGAAGATACTTAAATAGAACGACACAATGAGGTGTTGTGCATCTAATAATGCATAAAAAAAAAAGCCTGCTAATAACTTGTCATAAAACTGCCAGTCTAAATGTAAGAACTGTGCACTTATCCTCAGATAAGACGAGAAGATTTAGAGCCTTTAAAACGGCGTTTTACAAAATGTACAATAAGTGCCAAATTAACCCAACCAAAAAGGAGAAGCATAATCTGAGGGGAAGGACAGGACACAACACAAGTTCATGTACAGTATGTAAAATGACACGGATGACTGAAAAGCTTCACAGACAGACACACACACCACACACACGCACTCTTTCATCCCCTTCATTCACTGTTCACTCACCAGAATGCTACATGGCTCTCGTACCCAGCTCTGCTGGTTTTGATGAGTAGCTGACGGCTGCAGTAGCTCACACCTCTGCAGAGGAAGCACAGCGCTCATCATCACACAGCAGCAGACAAACGGCTAGCGAGAGCGAGCAGCTCCAACCTTTAATGTTCATATAATCTCGCAGCAGGTTTCTTGTTTGTCAGGCAGTTCATGAACTCTCCTACTGCACATAACCTGTTTTCACCCTGTGCAGGGATAAAGCTCGTTTTCTGTTGTCAGTGTTTGTTAGCAGGTGCGTTACGCCAGAAGTTATGCCAAATTAACACTTCTATTAGGTTGGCGCTAACAAAATATAGAAAAAATCTCCAAGCCATGCTGGCACAAACTAGTGCATCATAGTGGCAGTTCCCAAAGACTGGGTGTAAACTCAGATTGCTGTGCCTTACCCTGAATAAACAGAAGATTTATTCCCTGTTATAAATGTTCCTGAGCATCTTGTTTCTGTGGTTGCGTCACTTTGGAGAGTGTTTGTGGGATTATATCTGATTTTATTTCACCCGGCTACATGTATGGAGGCAGTCAGAGGAAAGTATTGTGATATTCAGATCAAACCATTGTTGTATAGTAAACATAGAAGAAGGCAGCCGAGATAGGCAGCATGTTCAGCCATTGTTGGTGTTCCCAAGATCTGTTCCTATAAAAAGGTATATAAAGATCTTATTCTTTCAAGGTCCCTTACATTTCAGGTTATATCCAGGCATTTTGATTGTAATGTTACTCAGCAGGTTATTAGTACCCAGCTCTGATTGCCCTTGATGCCCTTTTTTTCCCCCCTGAGTAAAAATCACTTTTGATTATTCCCCCTACAGCCAGCATAACCAAGCACACGCCGTCACCGCTGCTGTTTTTCCTCATAAAATTAAGTCAGAAGTCGATGTTGCTCAGATACGCCGTCTCTAATGCGTTCGTTTGGATGATGTACGCGGCTGTCAGGCGTGGGCACGCTCACAATGGCAGGATGGATGGAGCCTGAGGAGGTGTTTCTGCACACACCGATAAGGCATTGAGAGGAAAGATGCCAAGAATTAGATTTCCTTTAAAAAAAATCGAAATGAGGTTGTGAGTAAAGTGTGCAAAAATTTCCGATGGTCCTCTGTTTCTTTGCGCAAGTCAAATATTTTTACTTAGAACATACCGATGCAATGCGTTCTCGTTTTCTGTCTGTTCTTTAAGAGCACAACTAATTTTTGTGTCAGGATACCACAGTAAATGAGGCGAAATGTAGGTGCGTTAATGATCGGCGCATTTAATTTCACATTAACTCATCTGTCTTTAGGAAAGTTTGTGAAGAAGAAAAGCTTATTTTAAACTTTAATGGGCAGGTAATTGAGATAATAATTAGTTACACTAATTTTGCTTCAGTCTCCTAGTAAAAGCACTCCAACATTGTGCTTTCTTGGAACCTTACAAAAGTATTTAAAAAGGGAATTTTGTATATTTTAAATATTTAAATTATATATTTATATAATACATCATGTTTTCAAATGTCGAAAACTGATTTTATGTAAATGAGGTCAAAGCTGAAGGATTGAAGTTCTTTAAGTATGTACATTTATTAACTGCACTACATAGAAATATTGAGATGTGTATCTAATTTAAATATGAAATTCATGTTTGATGGAACGCCTAAAGGGACAGGAGAAATAATACATAAATAAAGAAGAAAAACAGTCTTTTTTATTGTGACAACCCTGAGTTACTTATAGACCTCCTGGTTTTTAGACTACACGTAAAAACAATTAAAATAGTCCTGGCTTCCTGGTCTTGGTTTCAGACCAATAACGGACGAGTCAAATTCTTCCAACCGGTCATAAGGTGGGATTTCTTAACCTCACACAGAGACTTTAATAGGTTTTTTTTTGGTAATTATTTTAAAATGTACTTTGCAAAGCAGTAAACAAAGAGCACTTGTCTAACAATGACTCTTCTTCCTGGATTTACTCTTACAAATCGCAGAAAATCTTTTTTCCCTTCGATGTGTTTTTTCCACCCGTTATACTTCACTTTCGTGTCATGTCTTCTTATGTCCCATAAGGGCCTTGGTAATGTGCAGATATTTTTGTTGGCTTCCATTTTACTAAACTCTGACGGCATTTGATCTGATTTCTTTGTGTGTTGACAGGAATGTTTTCTGACGATGAATCCTGCCTGGTACCAGAGTCTGATCAAGGTGCTGCTCTCCCGTTTCCCACAGAGCTGCAGGCACTTTGTAGATGACTGCGGCATTCAGTACCTGGTAAGAGTTCAGGGGTTTAACTAAGGTTCAAACTGAGCTCGTAATTCCATGTTTTCGGCAGGTGAGAGGCCTAAAAATAAGGTGCCTTTCTTTTAAAAAGTTAAAAAATACTGTTAGGCCTCCGAGTGGCGCAGTGGTAAAGTGCTCGCCCTATCATCCGGAGATCGCGAGTTCGATCCCCGGGTGATGCTG
>JAOVVB010000016.1:15898248-15923149 GCA_028570985.1 Heterobranchus longifilis | reverse complement strand
GCTCGTAATCCAAGGTTCTCCTGTATGTGCCTGTACCATCAGGGGGAAATAAGCAATGGATGTGATAACCTGGTCATTTAGTACATTTAGGTCATCAGCTGACTTCATTTTATTGCCACATTGCATTGCTGAGACTAGACCAATTGAAGCAAACCCAGATCATAACACTAATGATTTAAATCTGAGTTATGACTTCTCTTTGGCCAGGCAGTTTATATAACCTGAACATTACTAACTACAGTTGTCAGAAGTTTACATATGCTCATCATAAACATGAATGCCGTACTATTGGCCTTTCAGTGATGTCTTTGACCCGGTCTTTTTCTGGGGCGAAATGATTGTACATACATCTTCAATAGAGGAAAGCCCTAAGTATTTAAAGCATATGCTTTAATTTTGGTGGGATTTACTCATATCAACACAAAATTATATACACATGGTCAAAAATACACTCATATATAAAAAAAAATACACTTTTAATTTGCCAATCCCAAGGTCTCACTTTCTGCTAATAACCATGAGTGACTGCTGGGAGCTTCTCTGTGGCAAACATAGAAAGGGTTTGTTTGACGGTATCCGTTGGATTATCCAAAACAGTACAATAGAGTTCAGTACCAAGGAACTCAGTGCAGATTTAAGCAAGAGGATGGTAAAATGTCTCTCTCCTAGAGCCTTTCAGAAGGTGTAGCCACTTTGCCAAGGTCTGGAAGAAGACCTAAACTGTCACCAACCAACAAGACAAGCTTGCTATGAACAGGAAGATCCTGGAAAACCAGTGTCACTGTCTACGGTCTAGCGGGTTTTATATTACCATGAACAAAAAGGATGCTGCTCAAGAAAGAAACCCCTGCTTCAAAATTGACACAGAGTTATGTTTGAAGGAGTAAAATGGTGGTGGTAGCATCATGCTTTGTGGCTGTTTTGATTCCAGTGGTACTGGTGCATTACACAAAGTGGTTGGAATAATAAAGAGGGAAGACTTCTTTAGAATTCTTCAGCAAAACCTTATCAGCTAGACAATTAAAACTTTAAAATAAATTTAGTGATCCAACATAACACTGACCACAAACACACATCACATCTGGTTGTGTAATGGTAATGCAAGCTAACTTTAATCTTGTGGATTCTTCACCTTATTTGGAACAATTTTTCAACTGTGTTGAATGAGACAAAGTTCCCAACAAGTCCAATTTGTTCATAAGTCCGACAAACTTTGTCTAGGTACTAGGATACTAACATAATTGGCTATATACGGTATAAAACTGTGACAAAGTATGCCGGACATGTAACTTCCGCGATCGAACATGCATAAACTTAACTTGAAAGTTTATTTGTAGTAGACTGTACAATATGTTGATCACTTGTCAGTTGCCAGTGGCATGCAATGCTGCTATCAAGTTACAGTAGATGGTTGCAAATATAAAATATGAAACTTTAAGGATGTTTTTAACATTTAATTATCTGTTATTTCATATGTATTTGTTCTGGTATATGTATGCTTTTAAGTATTCAGTAATGTGCCACAATGTGACAATATTACAATGAAAATAAAAAAGAATTTCCCTTGAATGTGTAGGTGTGTCCAAACCTTTGCCTGATGCTGTGTGTTGTACAATAATTCTGCCCCAGAAAAAGACCAGGTAAAAAAATAATTGTAAGCCCAATATTGCCATAGCATTCATGTTTATAGGGGGTAATTAAACTTCTGACAGCAACTATATGTACAAGTAGGATATCTGCACTTTTAATTAAACTCCCCTCCATTTCATACCTCTGGCCAGTCATCACAAAGGTATGTAAAACATTCAAATGTTTCATAGAGTCATGCCCTCAACAACCTTGGAAAGGATTCAAAAGACTTGGTTAGTGGTGAGGATAAAACACACATTTAGTTAGGCATCCTGTTGCTTTTATAGTTCAGCGTCCACTTATACTTACACTTGAGTGGTTTCTGCTTAGCTTAAAACAAATACATTTCCTCTGGAAAGTTTAAACATAGATTTTGAAAGTATTCCTTGCCTATTAAAGGGAAGTATCTCCGGATGTTCTGCGTCAGGTTTCCATCCATTATCTGCCAGTGGAAAATGTCCTGCAGGAAGGGAAAGAGATGATGGCTAATGTCAAGAGCACACAGAAACCTCAAGAGACATCAGTGATTTAGGGGAAATCTCGTGCTTCTCAACTGGTGTTTTATCTCCAAGGTCCTTAATCACATCTCACTGTATCCCCATGCTCTAATGTCTCTTCAGAGTAAAACTTGTCAATAGAAAGTGAACTGAAACCATTATACGTATTTCTCTGCCTCCTAGATGTGTGCCTTCGAGCTACCCAACGATCTGATTTATTTAGCTAAGAAATCTCGGGAATGTGTGTTCGTGACCCTCAAAAACCAGATATGGACATTTCTCTGCTATCCATATTATTCCAACAGCATTTGACATAGTCTATCCTGACTGAGCAATCTTTATAACCTTTATGTCATTATAGCCTTTTAATATACTACTATACTTTGGCTTTATATTTTATGACTGATATTGTTTTCATTACCTAAAGGAAAGTTGTCAAACTCAAATTCTGCCATGGCACATATGCATTTTTTGTGATCCATTGGAGGGCCATAATGCAAGTTATTTTTTCATACCAATCATATCTATAGAATAGACCAACACAAGAAACTTAAAAGTACAACAGAAATATGAATAGCTGCTACACAACAGCTCTTCTCCGAATTTTAGATAGTTTCAAAGGTTCATTACAAGTTCACAATGGTTGTATGAAATGAAAACCCTTGAACTTGACAGTTGCGTTGTCAAAACAAAAAATAAAAACCGTGTGCCCAATAATTTTGATAATGTAATATATCCAAGGCACTATTTTGTTCAGTATCTTGAAGGATTAGGCAGTTGTGTAAATCACTACAACCTAACATGTATGGGCCAAAAACATCTTGGAGAAACCACATTGCAGTCTAATAATTGTTGGATGATGTGAAATGAAACACTGCACTGTAGTTTTCCAGTGTGTACTTTCCAATTATTATTAGTAGTATTTATTTATTTTTATTTTTATTATTATTATTATTATTATTATTGTTGTTGTTATTGTTATTATTTTTAATTAAATCATCTTTAATTCCTTACACGTTTATTAAAGCAGGACATACAGTTTTCCCACTTTTAATGATTTAGTTTTTCTTTTTTGGTATCTGAATCAGTTTACAGTATAGTACAGTGTTATTTTTGTATTCCTTCATACTGATTTGTTGCAGGCATTACTAACACCTGACTAGATTAAGAATAGAGTGTATACAAAAAAAGTATTGATAAACATAGACATAGAATACAGCTGTACATGGAAATACTGGTGGTCTCTGAGTTTGGGTTAAATTCTACTCCTATTTCCTGTTTTTACATGCAACCCTTGTAAATGATATGTCATTTCTGAGAGGACTCACCATCTGCAGTTTAATGTTTGGGTGGTCAACTTTTTGAAGGATTGCAGCCGCTAGAAAAAGGTACCAACATTAGTGGGAGCACAAAGCAGGTACAAACTACATTCTGAATGAGATGTTCATTTCAGAGAAAGTACCTTGACTCAGAGTAAGGACATTGTTCATTTCAGAGTAAGTACATTGAAGAAATCCAAACTTACCCTGATGTGGGGAATCCAGAAAGTATTTAGGATCAGTTATCCTTGTGTTGATAGGCTCAATCAATCCCATAATGCCCTCCTGGAAATGAAACAAGCTTTATCTGCTTCAAAATATACAGTACAGGTATGCTACAATATAAACCGAGTTAACACATTGCATTGGAATAACAGATGATAATAATAATAATAATAATAATAATAATATTTTAATATATGAAATGCAAAGTAATACTTAAACCGCTAAATCAGTGTAGCAGTATTTTGCTGGACTATAATGTGTAAAATGCATTTTGTGTTCTGTTTCTTACTTCATCACTGTCCTTCCCAGTATTGACTTCATGGTTATGGACTAATGATGAGTAAGTTAAGCATTAAAGTTCCAGCCTTGCCACTGCTGGGTGAATGAGGCCTTGAACCTAAGGGCATTTGATTCGTACCATGCACAGGCACTGATGACTTCGCGTCTAAACAGTGATCTACGTCCGTTTTCAGATATGATTGATTCCATATTTGATCGCCTGAGTACACTATTATTCCTGAGACCATTTTTTCCAGCAGACTCCGGAACGGTTCCAAAGCGCGGAATGATTGTATTCTCATTATCCGTTTACATCAGACTTTGTCTGTGTGAAAGTGTTCTATAAAAGGATCCCAGGGCTCTAATGTGAATGCGCCCTAAATTACTACAAGGAGGTTATGGTTGACACTGTGCACTTAACCCAGCCTGGGACATGCAAACAAAAAAACTGAACACACAAGTACAGTATAAATATATCAATTTTACATGAAATGTATGACAATCTTATTTTGATTGCTGTCAAGTTCCCATTACTTTGTTGTATATTAGTCTGTGTGCTTTACAAAGAGTGTACAGTCAGTGATTATAAGGGGTACTGTGTCCTTGGTTTTCACACTATAATTTCTGTTTCTTGTTATCTAGAACTGTTTAGTCTACGTCCCTCCATTCTCTTGTACAAGCTGTCCAAGTCATGTTTTACTGCTTTTTGCAGTCTTGCCTCCATTTTGAATTGACTGTTATGGATTTACTTTCTCTGACTGTCTCTGATCAGGTCTTGTTTGTTACATATATCTTTAATATTTCAAAAAAAAGCCATGTTATGGCTTTTCCTACTACTAACAGACATTTTGTGATGTTGATGTCAGACATGCAGTACATTACCATTCACCATCATCTTCTCCAGCAGTCAGTGCTTTTCTTGCCTATATAACTTTTTCTAGTAATACAATAAGCCTTGATGAAAGATGAGTGGCAGGTTTAAGAGTCGTTTTACCTTTGATAGAATATCTGCAGCATGTTTCAGGTTCTGCACAAAGGTCCTTTCCATTTCCACACCAACCTCTGACAGCTGTGCCCCTGCAGGTACACGCCCAGCCATCACATGGATCCTACAGAAAAACAAGAATGCACTTTCCACTCAAAAATAATACAGTTACTGTACGTAATTCAGTCTCTCATGCTTAGTGATTTTGGTAGCTTAGGGACACCTCGTCCAATTTTAGGACCTCAAATTCCTTTCAGCACCTGATAAAGAACACAGCTATACTCTATCTTGTAGAGAAAAATATGGTAACAAAACATCTGACAAACAAACTAACAGTACCTCTTGCAATCCAGTGCTTTAGCATATTGTACAGCCTGAGCCAAACCCTGTCTAAAATCCTGCTCTCTCCCTGGCACAGCACCCAGACCCAGCTCACCCTTCTTGACATCACCTGAAAACACACACAAAAAAATACATTTCATTATTGCTGAGTCTAATTTTTGAAGCAACTATAAGTTAAAATTACATAATGTCTGTAATTAAGTTGCCTCCATTATTCTTTCACTTCAATCATCGCCTCTTTAAGGACTCAAGTCTGAAAAGAGTGTCTGATTTTACAGAACAGGATGTGCTTTGTGTGTTACAGTGCTTTTTACAGTAGACTGTAGCTACAGTCTGTACTGCTCTTACCCTCTTGTAGATGATTTGAAGTACACAAGTGTAGACTTCATTGTTTTAAGAACTCATTTGTTCCACTGCTGAGCAATGTTGCAAAGTTTTGTATTATGATGCTATGTTGTGAATTACATGAAGATGTGCAATTATTAGTAGTGTATAGCACAGGGGGCAGGTTAATATGTCCTTAACAGGATGTTAAACCTACACTGTGTTGTTTTATAATATGGGTTAAGCTGTGCAATAACATACGTTATTTTTCTCTATTATCATATAATGAATTTTCCCATGGGGACAATTCTCAATATACACTTAGTTCTGACAGAGCAATCTGACTGGACGAAAGGCTTTCCTCAAGTGGTGATAATGGGCAGTAACACCACTGCGACTTGTACTGTATATGTTTCACTGTGTCTCAGGTGGTCTACAATCGTTAATTACACTAATTGGCGGTCACAGCGTGAGTGAAAGTAGGTCTGTACTGTCCACCATAATGAGGAGAGAGCAGCTGTCTTCTTAAAAACATATTCAAAATCAGTCACAGAAGTACTTAGAGCAAGCAGCAAACGTGATAATGCTGTAAAAACACTTTCACTCCTTAATAATTGCTTTTATGTTGTTCCAAATCGCATTTGAACCATCTGTACTAGCTCATCACAAGGCTGAATTCCACACCGCTCTTCAACCCTTGATCAAGGGCACTACTTGGTGTGTGTGTGTGTGTGTGTGTGTGACAATGGATTTTTCACTGGCTTTCCATTTAACGCTATTTAGGATTCAACCCTAGAACCTGGACTTTATCGGAGCTGATATTATAAAGTGGATTAAGTGGAAATATACAAAGAAACTTGGAAGATTTACAGGATTGTCCACCACTTCACCTACTACTGGTAAGAATTTAAAACTACTTTCACCCCTGGTAATTACACTAACTGTTGGTCGCTAACTCCAGCTGTCACAGTTAATTAGTTTTAACAGTTATGGAAGGCTATGTGTTGCATGAGCAAAATAACTGGTTAAATAAAGGAACAAATCATAATCTGATGATGAAAAATTATTATTATTATTTTTTTGCGGAACTGTTTTATAAAAGCAATATCACACTCGAGGTGGTGCTGTATTGCTGGTTATTGCATGGCTGTTATGCCTTCTGCACTCGGACTGCGCCCTCTTGCCTATGACCGTATCACCGTGCTATATTCAGCATACACTACTGCCTCTCACGTAATATTGCTTAATCATATTATATGTTTTCCAATGAGCAAACCAATAAATAGCACATGGCCTGGAATAGCACTAAAGTTCACAAGACTTAGCAGTCAGTTCACGATTCTCATGAGTTTTTACATATTTTTTTTTTTTAAATATGGAGACTATAGAGACTAGCTGTCAAATCATTGTAGTGGAGGTATAGATAAAGCAAGAAATTAAATGCGTCTCTCAGTATGATAGGAGCAGGATCCAGATGTCAGGAGTCCACAAAGAACCAGGACAGCTGTGCAGTTTCATTACAAATAAGCAGACAGAAACACATGCCTGAGCACCATTCTATTTTATTGTATCATAATAGTATAATAGCAGCCCTGTGCAACGTATCAACATCAGCTGACCAAGATTTATTTCTAAATTTAGGCCAACATAATTAATCAAGACCCTCTCAGGACGGTCAGACAATCTGTGTTTCAGAATGGGACATTTCATAAAATGAAACTGGCTCAGGACTTCCTTGTTCTATCAGATCTGCTCCACAGTGAAGAGAAAAGGCTTATAAATTGAGCAGAAAAGTAGGTCTTCAGCCCTGAAGCTAGACACACTCACTCAGAAAGAGGTACTGTAGGATAAAAGTCCAAACTCTGCTAGCCTGTCGGCCAAGACAAACAGGCCAATGTGTACGCAATAAAACAACAGCAACACGATATTTGTTCTTTTGTTGCCAATGGATTCTGATGTCGTCCACGATTATGAGCTATTATGTTATATATTATATTATGTCACATTACGCTTGTCTTATTGTTAATATTATTGTGAGCCATGAGCACCTAATTCCATTAAAAGCAGGGGCCAGTTGCACCAGATGAACATACAGTACGTTTGCTCAATATGCAGTGTGTACAATAGGATCCAAGATATACATTGAGAGTAGTTAGTTTAAAACTAGCACAGTGTGGTATTTCAGTTGCAACAGAGATGCTTTGACAATCCTAAACAAACAGGACATATTACATCAACGATCAGGACGTGTCTAGACATACTTTTTCTTTGCACTAAACTGTAAATGAAAAAATTAAAACAAAAAAAATTGCATTGTTTTCTTTTTAAAAAATAAGTGTATTTGGACATTAAATTTTTATTTGGAATTTTAAAATGGTTTACTTTCATGTAGTATAATCACAGGCACAAATCTAATTTGCCTCGAATAAAAGCATCTGGCAAACGAGAAAATGTAATTATTCAATCCAGACAACACACTGACACAGATCCAGGGTTGCTGGTTTGACTCATTTACTGTCAGTGTAGAGTTCTCACATGGTCTTCCCATGTCCATGTGGGTTTCTTTCAGATTCTCAGTTTTTTCTCCACCCTCCTAAAAACATGTTGGTTATTCGGTTGGTAGCTATTGACTACCCCAGGGGTGAATGAATTTGTGCATGGTGTCTTGTGATGAATGTTCAAGTAAATCTAGTTCAGTCTAGTTTTATTGACATTTCAACCATCCATAGTTCAGTACACAATGAAAAAAAAAACGATGTTCCTCCAGAAGCAGGTGCTGCATTCAATATAAATGAATACTACAATTAACAAAACTAGTTAAGAACCATACAAAAAGACCACATAATGTGCACTTGTGCAAATGTGCAGACATTAATAAACATGACTGAATGATATGCACTGTAAATGTAATGTAGCTCCAACCAGTAGACAGAACTGAACTGAGGTAGTGCAGATACAACATGAAATGCAGTAAACATTTCATGTTGAAAGCAGCAGCAAAGAAAAAAAAGCAGCAGTAAACATTGTGCAAAAAAACAGTTGTGCGGGTTGCTGTGCAAAATTGCTAGATGGTGTTTATCTACATGATCACTGCATGATCCCAAACAGAGGCAGCGGCGTTCGTTCTCTAACAGACTAATCCAGCTTCGCTGTCACAAAGAACGGTTCAGGAAATCATTCCTACCATACGCCATTGCACTGTATAAAGGACTCACCTCTTTGTAACAGATGAAAATAATGACAACATTCAATGTCACTTTATGCACACATACATACACTGACAATTTGCAAATTTCATTTCTTTTTTAGTCACTTTTCACACACACATACATACACTGACAATTTGCACATTTCATCTCTTTTTCTGATTTTAAAATTGCAGTTTGTTTTTTACTATGAAACATCTGCAGTACTGTATTAATTTATATAAGGTACAATTACGTATTTTTTCCCTCCCCTTATTGCTGTTTGTGTAACCTGCTGCTGCTGTAACACATTAAGTTCCCTCACTGGATCAGTAAAGTACGTCTATCTATCTATCTATCTGAGTGAGTCCTGTCTCGAGTTTGAGAGTTAGGCTCTGGATTCACCACGACTCTGACCAGGATAAAACATCTACTGATGATGGATGGATGGAGTCTTCTCACTACCATGTGCAGGTTTGATCCTGGTTTGAGCTGACACCTAAATCCCTCCACATCACCTGGTTATTATGAAGCCCTTTATGTTTGAATCAGATGTTAGAAAAGAGAGAAAAGGATCTGGAAACGCCTACTTCAACTTATAGCTCAGAGTAAAAAGCTCAGAGCCTGTCTGTGAACACCTAAACAAAGGAGACAAAGTGAAATACGATAAACCAGCAGTGCAACCAGCTGTGTGAATCTTGAAGAAGGGAGTCGATATCACGTAAATATTTATTTGAAAACCGAAAAAAATCTGCCTGATGGATGGAATCAGCGGTTACTTTGGCACTACTATGACAGTTGAATACACACTCTGTAGGATGGGTAAAGACCTAAGGCATGACAGTGTTAAGTTCAGCGAGTTTATAGGATCAGGTCTCTGACGGTGTGTGTGTGTGTGCGCGCGCGCTCTTACCCGGGGGAGTGTTAATGAGAGCCACCTGCAGCCCTGTTTCTTCTCGAACTTTCTGGAGCTCTCTCAGGTCAGAGCCGTACAGCCAAGCCGCCTCCACTGCCTGGAAGCCTGCACACGCAGCTGCTCGCAGCCTCTCACTCAGCTCGGGCAGCTCCGTGAACAGCCATGAGATGTTGGCGCAAAACTTAAGCGCTGTCATGATCTCTCGTCTGCTTGGCTGTTTGCTCTATCGGACTGTTTATCAACTAGCAAGCAAATTATTAACCTGTTAGGATGCTAGTCTGATTAAACGGTTGTTTCACAATACCAGCTAGCATGTTATGAGTGATTTGTGCAGCCTCAGTGTGACCGCATAGTTGTTTATTTTGTTGGCAAATACACGAAACGCTGACTTTTGAAATACTTTTATTTTTTTCATCTCACCGCTGTTCTAGAACCGCTTCCGCTTCCTGACTGTCGAGCTGTCCAATCGGCCAACTAGCCAGCAAGAAGTAGCCAATCACAGCACAGGAGGCGGGACACTAAAAGTCAATCTCAGTTTAGCAGTAAAATAACGAAAATAATTAATTAAAAGTATAAATGGATGTATGGAGGAAGCCTGGATTATATAAAACGACACATTAAACTTCCAGTCGTTCTTTTTGGACACAGTCACTTTATTAATAATGATGGAGGACAAACGAGTGAGTGTTGTTGATGGCAAGGTGGCTTGTTGGTTAGCATTGTTGCCTAGCATCTCCAGAGTCCCAATTCGCTTCTCGCCTCGCGGTCTGTGTGCAGGAAGTTTGCATGTTCTCCCTGTGCTTGGTGGGTTTCCTCCAGGTCCTACACTTTCCTCTCCCAGTCCAAAGACATGCAGGCATTCCCAAATTGTGTGTGGGTGAGCGTGTGTAATGTGTGTGTGCCACATGGATACCAATGGATTGGTACCCCGCCTTGTGCCCTAAGTATCCTGGGATATGCTCCAGGCCCCCTCGCACCCTGTGTACAAGATAAGGTGGTATAGAGGATGTGTGAATGAGTGTTGCTAATGTCTATTTAGCCTTTCCTAAAACCTAATTCCTAATGTCTCCTAATCTGTTTTTTTTGTTTTGTTTTGTTTTGTTTTTGGTGCTTTAGCATATCTGTATTATATAATAATAGTACTAATAATAATAATAAATAACAACACAAGCTGTTTAGTAGTTAATAACACACTACATCTATACTGTTATGTCACAGCAATTTGCCAGTGATTAAATATTAAAGTTTAGTAATTTCACATGACATCACACCTTTAACTGTTTGTTTACATTTAATGTTATTTCCTGTTACCGCTTATGTTATAGCAACTATAGACAGATCCAATCACCATATCGGTGGTAAAGCTTTACCTACAGTAGGTACCAGTAAGTCAAAAAGGCTACTGCAAATGACAATAGTCTAGTACTCACTCCTTTGGACATACACCCTTACACTTCCCCCTTCAGAAAACATCAAGTCATCAGCCCTACATGGTGAAATCATTCAATTCAATTTGATTTTATTTGTATAGCGCTTTTAACAATTGACATTGTCACAAAGCAGCTTTACACAATCAAAATAATTATTTAAGTTTGTATGAGATGTGAATGTGTATGAATTAAAATCTCCCTTGCTGTACTATTTAAAACTGTCAATGATGTGGAAAGTGTGCCAGACTTGATATTTATAACTACCATAGGCATAATTTATGTAAATTACTAACCGTTACAAAATATGATAAAGTGGTTCACTTTCTTGATTCAATGTTATTAGTAGGGAAAGAATCACATTCCCCTGCCCCTGTGTAAGACTTGGTTGCATCCAACTTATCCTCTTCACACCACAGTAACCGCAGGCTTAAGCAACAACAAGCGCATATACAGTACAATGAAAAGGGAAAGAGTAAAAGACCAACTTTAAATTGTTGGTTTGTAAACAGGAAAAAGGAGAAAATAGGTATGCTATTTACTAACACTGGAACAACAAATTGATACAGATTTGGTGCTTTTATACACAGTGGATCATTTTATGCTATTTAATGGGTGGTGCACTCAACAACCAGTTTTGTACCTAAACTCCCTTGATAACTACTTGATCAAATTTCCATCAAAAAAGAATGTTTCCATGCATATAAAAGGTTACAGGCATAAACTGGAAAACTAGATTATACTGATTTTACAATTGGGTTCATTAATATTTATGTAAGCGCATTTGCCAAATATTTGGTCCATGTAAATAAAATAAGCTTTCCATGTGTCTAAAGCACTATTACAGCTAATAAGACATGAGTTTAATCTATGGCAATAGTCATAACCATGGCGGCTAAGTGTGAAAAATATAATCATGTTGTTTATTATTTAAATATTATATTAGTTAAATGTTAATGAATAGAACATATCAGCGCACACTAGAAAAGCAGTAATGTCTTTGCCTGATTTAAAGTAATCACTACAAAGGCATCAGTGGCTTCTATTCAGATTACACATCTATCCCTTTTAATCTGTGCTGGGTCAATTAATCAATGCTAACCACAAATCTCTTCTCTGTTTGTCAGCAAGAAGCCTGTAGAATGCTACAGAATGACATTCAACTGCCAAACATGTGTTAGACATTGTAAAACCATTATTGCCATCTCTTTACAATTTATCACCAACTGTGGAAGCTTGACCTCTAAGCAGTATAATAAAGCTGCGAAATCATGTGCAAGATTTCTGTAATAAATGTTCATTCTCTCATCCCGTCTGAGTCAATAATTAAACTGCACTGTGGTATAAAGAAAAATATTTGATACCATGTTAGGATACATTCATCCAATGTGAAATTTTTTTATGTTCTGGTTACAACTACAGCGGCACGGTGGCTTAGTGGTCGCCTTGCACCTCCAGGGTCCGGGTTCGATTCCCACCTCTGTGTACATGGAGTTTGCATTTTGTCTTAATGCTTGGTGGGCTTTCCTCCGGGTATTCCGGTTTCCTCCCACAGTCCAAAGGTATGCCAATTAAACTAATTGGCATTCACTAATTAACCATATGTGTGCCCTGCGATGGATTGGCACTCTTTCCAGGATGTACCCCGCCTTGTGCCCTAAGTCTCCTGGGATAGGCTCCGGGCCCCCCTGCGACTCTGAATACAGAAAAAAGCCGTATAGACGATAAGTGAGTGAGTGGTTTTAACTACAACTGGATTATTTTCCAGTAAAAGGGAATCCAGAAACTCTTACATTACAGCAATTTGCCAGTGATTACTTTACAAATATTAATATGTTGGTGAATGACAATGTCATGCTTTTTTACCACTTTACTGAGCTGTGGTACACATACTTGTATAATTAACCAGGTCTTTAATAAACGCTCTACTGAGTCTGCCGAAACCTAAAAAATGAATTAGGACTGGGGTGATTTCATGTGAAATTGGGAATGAAACGGCAATGGTTGTACATTTTATTGAGAATAAATCTTTCATTGTGTGTCTGTGTATCTGATACTGGCAAATGGATTGGAACACTACTGGATAATCTCACTTTTTGAGGGTGATTCAGCCTTACAGTAAATCAATACAGCTGGGCCATTCCAGCATTATGGATGTGACAACTGAACTCTTATGGACATGAAAAATGTCTCTCTCCCGCACAAGCTTATGATCAGTTTGCATATCATAGAATGCAGCCTTCTCGGGGAAAATGCTGTTGCTTGCCTTGTTGAAATAGACCACTGTGGATGAGTGAAACATTCTGCTTTGTGTAGGAGTGCCCTTTATATCTAATCAATAAATTATATAATTTTTTTCCATATCTCAAACAGTTAAATATAGTGTAACTGTGTACTACAAGTTATTGTTTCTTTACACATTTTGTGACCATGAAGCATTCTTTTCCCCCCTAGCTAGCATTCTTTAATATGTTGACAGTGATGCTTGTATCAAAATTGTACTTTTTTTTTTTCAATAATTTATTCATAGGCTTTTTGAACGTGAAATATGAATATGTAATGTTTTTCTTGGTTGTTGTTAAAGTGCACATAAAGTTTCACAATTGTACTAGGTAAACAGAAACTTAATGCTTTTAGAAATAATGTACGTAATGTTCATGTAAATGTAAATGTGTATGGTAGATAAACAGGGCTAGGCTGTGCCACTTTAGTTATTACCCCTGGTGGTTCATGTCTTGTGCCCAGGATGAAACCACCAGGCCTGTGGGAGGTTTGTGAGACTGTTTAGACCTGAAGCACTGCCTCATTTTAATTTAAGGATAAAGTGCCCTTGATCTCTGCAGACCCAACAGACCAGCCCCGTTCTAGCTATCTGAGGAGCAACTGTGGCACTCTAGGGAAAGAGTAAGAGTGTGAGAGGATTTCGCCTGGGTGACATAAAGAGTGAATGCTTACAGCATGAAAATGTTCTTTGTCTCCCAGACTGTCGGTATCTGCTGTGTAAACTCCCTCCCAAGCAGCAGGGTTGTAGGTCTGTGCACAGATGGGCGGAAGTCTGTGCGTTGCCAGCTGGACTTCCCTCATCAAAAGAGCTTTTATGCTGAAGTCCCACTTGCCCTCGGCCCGCACAACAAGTCCGTACCCTCAAACATATCAGGGTATTTATCATCCTGACATTATATATTGACATTATTCAGTAAGGGAACCCCAGCCAAACATTTCTGTTTCCTTAGAGGAGAAGCTACATTTATAAGTGACATCGAACCTTTTCTATTTGAAGCAGGTATTGTTATCTTTAGTTCCCATCTGCCCTGTCTCTCAAGGCCTCAGACCACTCTCAGGCAAACAAAGTAATAACAAACCTTTTATAGAGAAAGTAAATTGTGTGGGGATGAGTTGACAGATAATGTTCCTGACTGTTCATTTTTCTTTTCCATTTGACGTGTATGGATGTGTTTGTTAACTAGCATGAGGGTTTTATGGATTGCTGGCAGCACCTGTTTGAGGTGTTAACTTGGGAGGATCAGATTGAGCCAATATATCATGTGACATCATCTGACTATTACGATGGAGATTTTACATGTATATGTTAGTAATCTGATTGGACTGGCAAGTCTCAGGTGGTTCAGCGTTCTTGCTATATAATGTGGGAGCAAGGTTGTAAAACCGGCGCCTGGGAAAATCACATACTCAGCTCGGTATTGTGTTACGATGAGGCTGATTTATGTCTTGAGGAAATGGTATGGTCCAATGCTCCTTCTACAACGGAGTTGTTACTAAGTAGACCGAACGGCATTAGGGAAAGAATTATGACTAATTATGTTGACACGGTCTTACATGACTAGTGATGCTATCTACATGCTTTTAAGTAGATAGTGACTTAAAATTCAACTCCTGGATCATGCATTGCTGCCATGACCATGAGTGCAACTGCCATTAAATAAACTCACTCACTCACTCTCTATACCACTTTATACTGTGCACAGAGTACAGAGGGAGAGCCTATGCTAGACTTAAGGCACGAGGCAGAGTACACCCTGGACGGGGTGACAATCCATTGCAGGGCTCACACATACACACTGTTAGCCAGAATACCCGGAGGAAACCCACAAAGCACAGGGAAACAATGCAAGCTCCAGGAACACAGACCCAAGGCGGGAATTGAACCCAGAACCGCCCACATTAAATAAACAATTATGTTTATTTTTTTATATCTACTTCTCTACATGACTTTCACTATGACAAAATCTATTTTTATAGCCAAATCTATAGTTTAACAATCATTAACTTAATTTGGAGATACGAGGACTGCTCTGAAAGTAATGTAAAAGTGGGCGGAACCTTTTTATTAATGGATATAGGTCGTTCAAATTGCATATGTTAGTAGAGTAACTCTTCCTCTATATGAAGGTATTACTCAACTCCATTGTTGAACCCAACTTTGCCATATAAAAAAAGATTATGACAACTTTTGCATTTCCGTAATTTATATAATTTATAATTAATTTATATAATGTATAATTTCCCTCACCAAAGACCGCTTTCTAATGCCGACATTGGTACCAATGCCAATTCTCCCCATTCATTGCTACAAACTTTTAATTTCTCTACTGTTCAGCAAAAAAAAAAAAATCGTCTTTATTACATCTGTTGGCATTTCTCACTGAGAATACACTAGACTTTAAGGAATACATAAATACAAACCCAGAATGGAGCAGCTAATAAGACAATACAACACCAAAACCAACCCCAATCAGGCATGCTAAATCATCAAGGTCAAAATTTTAGTTTTTGACACTTTTTAACTTGGTTGTTATTAGTTTGTGTATTGCAAGTCCTGTTCATCTAAGGTGTAACAAATTCAGCTATAAGCATAACAGCTTTTGGCTGGTTGCTCGTGTACTACAGAGTCACACAATTACCAAACTAATTACTACCATATTTAAAACCTAGCTCTGTATTCTTACATCTAATATAGTAGCATTCCTTCAAGCAGGTATACAATATAAATGATGAATGTTGAAATCACAATCTATTGTATAAAAAATCTGACTCTGAAGATTAAAAAGTTAATAATTAAGTAGTGTTTTTATGATCCACTATGATAAGCTACAGTAGCACTGGCAGTCGCTGAAATAGTTAAGACCAATAATGCTTTTTCTTTTTAAGATTCAGCCTGGCATACAGTACATACACGTAATGCTAAATGGTAGTGCATGCAGTTAAAGCGAAACTCCTTAGAGGTAAGAGCTAGAGCTACTGGGGAGGCAGGATGTTACTGGAGCAGGAAATTGAAAACAGGATCTCTTCAAGCTTCTTCGATCTAAGCACTAACAAGCCTGCTTTGGGGATGACAAAAAACCCTCTGTATTTATTGATTTAGACTTGGAGGTGCTGTAGCACTGGAGGTGTCGGTTACCCAGTGGCAAACATTAGCACATTAAACAGTGGACTAAATGAAAATTTACCCTACACTTTTAGCAGGAGCAAGGACAAAAGCTAAAATATCACTCACTAATTGTCTCACTAACTGTCTCCCTTTCACACATTGTGTCACCCACTGTCTCTCCCTCATTTACTATCTCATAAAATATCTCACTAATTGTCTCTTTTATATAAGACTTCTTCCAGTCGCTGTTCTCTCCATCACTTACTGTCTTTCTCACACTCTCAATCAGTCTTTCTCACTATGCCTCAACTGCACTCTCACTCATCTTATATCCTCACTCTCACTCACTGTCTCACTCACAGTATCTCAACTTCACTCTCAACGTCTCCCTCATCTTGCAACCTCACACTCACTCAGTCTTACACACCATCTCTCAACCTCACTCTCACACACTCTCTCCCTGTCAATCACCCTGACTCTTACTCACAGTCTCATTCAGAATCACTAAACCTCACTCCCACTCCATTTCTCACTCACTATCTCTCAACCTCACTCTCAGTCACTCCCTGTCACACTCACCCTCACTCACAGTCTTATTCATTATCTCAGCCTCACTCTCTCTAACTGTCCCACTTTCTATCTCTCAACCTCACTCTCTCACTCAGTATCATGCTCACTCATGGTCTCCCTTGGCTCACTGTCTCTCACTCACTGTCTCCCTTTTACTTGCTTTTCTCTTTATCTCTGTCTCCTGCTCAATCGCCATCTTTCTCCCCTTAACGTATTGTCTCACTTTGACTCTTGTTCATTGCTTTCCATACTGATGCAATCATTCTTGCCAATGTTAAAGGTTTTTAACTTACCTGGCTACATAATTTAAAATCAATCTAGATTTCATTCTTGTTCACAGATGAGTGAAGAAAATGATCTTTCCTGGAAAAAGATGTTCCAGTATGATCAGGTGTATTAATGTGCTTGAATGATTGTTACACCTGATTGCTGGGCAGTAATGTCCCTAATTCTGATATATTTCATAATGAATGTAATGAAATGATTTACTCCAATGTATTGGACAGCAGGACTGAACAAGCCAACTTTAGAAATGCGCTCAGGTTGCTGACTAGAGATGCAAATTCTCTGAATCTTATTATAGCACTGGCCTGCTGAATGCTTCGTAACAGCTTAACCTCACCAGAATTACAAACAGGAATGGAGCAGCAGGCTGAGCAAAATAGGGGAATAATATCCACAGCAATAATATCCACAGCAACAATGAAATTAATCATGGAAGAAAATGGATTTGCTCTGCAGGGGAGGAAGTGGATCTTAGGCCATATTTGATACACAGTACATGTCACCAGAAGGAACACAGTAATAAAACAATTTCCTCATTTGATATAGAGGATGCGTAAAAGCTTCGAGACTTGTGGCCTTTCAGTTTCTTTATTAGTCAGCGCGTGACCTTAAACATTTGATATTACACCACTTTGGAATTCCTCGAATATTATTTGAGCGTTGATATAAAAACATAGTGCTTCACTTAACACTTGAGTCACAGCGCTTGACAAGATTTGTTTGAGGGCATTGTGAATATGAAAAATGGGCAAGGTGCAGACACAGTAGCAACAATGTGGAGTCCATACACATAAAGCAGATATTCTGTATACGCTGATCAGCCATAACATTAAAACCCAAAACATTAAGCCCAGTATTGTGTGGTTTCCTCTTGTGCATGATATCACAAACCCTCTGGTGGTGTGCTGTGGTATCTGCCACAGGGTCATTAACAGTGGATCCTTTGGGTGGGGTGGGGGTGGGGCCTCAGTGGATAAGACTTGTTTCTCCAACACAATCCATGGATGCCTGGTTGAATTGAGATCTGAGGAATTTCAGATCAGGAGGTCAGATCAACAACCTTGAATGCCTGCTATGCCTCTTTCATAACAGGCTGTGATGCACTGAGTGTTCTGATCATGGCTATCATTCATGTTTTTTTCAGCAATTTGTGCTACATTAGCTTTGGTCCATATATGCATGGATGAGCCTTGGGTGCCTATGATCCTGTCACCAGTTTGCTGCTATATAATATTAATCAACATTATTTAATTTACCTGGCAGTGGAGTTAGTGTTGTGGCTAAGTATTGTATATATAGTGGAAAACGTTAAACAGTAATATTACAGTATATTAATTTCTGTTTTGTGTAGGACTACATAAATGACAAATACACAAGTAAGCCAGAGTTATTTCACCAAATATCCAGTGCAGATACAGTATGTGGGTAATATTTAGTATTTTAATATTACAAAGTTCACCATACATGAACACATACATCCTATGTAATGCTCCGTGCCACACTTTTCCAGCTCTAGATCTACTTCTAATGTAAACTTATGCATACTCCAGGAACAGGATAGAGATCCAGATCTCATTGTGAGAGAACTGTGTCTACAAACAGACTTTGCAGACTTTATTCTTATAAGTAGACTCAGATAAAATGCTCTCAGCTTTATTACAGTTTATATAACGCAACATTACTACGGTAAATTCATCCTTTTTTTTCCTCCAATCTCGGCTTCGACTTTGTTTGATCATATGAAGACATTGGAAAGCAGGAAGCACTTCATGGCATTATGGCTCAAATGGAAAACCCATTTCAGCAGTCACATTCTACATCCTGTTTAGCCCGCTCTCTCAGCCTTTTCCATCCATTTCTCACCACCGCACACTGACGCTTTGCCCCTGCACTGTCAATTATTCATGCCTCCAACAATTACTCCTCAGCAAACGTAATGCAAAGAATGTGCTATGGGCAGAGCTATTAAAAATTCAGATATGCTGCATTCACTACTTTATTGTTTCTCCTGATGTGCTGCAGTCAGGAAAGAAAAAATAAAGAAGAGGATTAAATTTTCTCTGGATGATTCACAGATCTACATTTTAAAAAACTGAATATAGAAACATCCCGTCTAATATCGATTTTGAAAGGATTGTTAATTGAAAATTCGAGAGCACAAATCATTAATAAAAAACGAGAAGAAAAAAAACCTGACTCATTTTTTGATATGGCTCTATGATTCGAATGACAATATGTGTCAGGCACAATCTAGTAGAAGATAGCAGCTGAATTGTATATTGTCTTTCCAAGTAAAGAAGGCATGCCATTTCTCTCTTTGTTGAAGAGCTGTGGCCTCAGTGAAAGAGGTGTGGCCTTTGTGTATATCCCAGTGAAGTAGGCATCTCATCTCTGTCTCTTCCCAGTGAAGGAGGTGTAACCTCTCTGTCTCAGTTTTATTGAAGAAGATATGGCTTCTGTGTCTATTCCAGTGAAGTAGATGTGGCCTCTCTGTCTCTGTCCTCGTGAAAAGGCATTGCCTCTTGGTCCGACTGTCTGTTCCTGTGATGGCAGTTTGCCTACCAGTGCCTACACAATACTGAATCATAATCTGAATGATCATATGGCACTGAAATGTCTCTGCTGTACAGTTCATATCCTGGATTGTTGCTTTTCTTTTTTAGATGTTAATGTATTTAGATATTCACTGTACTTTCTCACGCAAAAAGAGCCGCACCTGAAAAAGTCTTTTCTATTCAGTGGATGAATGCCCTGGTATCACTGTAATAATGTTTGTGTGCATGGAGTTTGCATGTTCTCCCTGTGCTTGATGGGTTTTCTCCGGGTACTCCGGTTTCCTTCAACAGTTCAAACACATGTAGATTCGGCTACTTGACGTTCCCAAATTGCCCGTAGTGAGTGAATGAGTGTGTGTGTCCTGCCATTGATTGGCACCCTGTCAAGGGTGTAACCCGACACATGCCCAAAGTCTCCTGTGATAGATTGCAGGCCCCCTGTGACCCTGCATAGGATAAGAGATATAGAAGATGAATGAATTAATGAATGAACCTGAACATGACAGGTACACTTAACTGGTTGGTTACCCAGATCACTGTACAGGATAATCCTTAAGCTGTTTATGAATGAATGAATGAATGAATGAATATGAATTTCGACTGTTCCTCTTATAATAGGAAAGTTGTGTGCATTTCACTCTTGACTGTTATATCAGTATAGGTGTCCAGATTTTAACCTTGCAGTTATGAGCTACAACTCCCTATAATGAATTTGCTACTTTCTTTGTCTCAGTCAGGGACATATGAAAGCAAGTCCAGAAGAGCCTGCCCCAGTGTGTTAGAAATCTAACTCATATCAGGCTCCTTGGGCCACCTTTAAAGGTGCCCTATTTTCAGGCCCTGACTTCATTAGCTGCCAGGTGACAGCCAGGCTGCTTCTGACAGTGTCCAATAATGAGTGTGTCACCAGTTTCTGTTTCATGCACACACATGCCAGAAACCTGCAGAAGCCCTTTAGTGCCAAATAGGAAAATAATTAAAGTCATCTATTTATGATGGCCCTTCAAGCTAAAAGAGCACATTTGATTATTACACTTTTTAGACGCACCAACTAGAACAGGCTCACAGATCAGAAAACAATTGGCATCATAAAGGGAGTTAGGGATGTGGGGAGGGAAGGGTGGTCTAGTGCTAAATTGAACAGACAGCTTGCTGAACCTTTTGCCTCGGCTTGACCAAGGCTGCTCTAGAGACTAGAAAATCAAATTGTAGGGAAGAAAGAGAAAGAGAGAGAGATCAAGCTTCATCACATGCAGACACAGGCGAGGTTTAGTATTCTACCAGTGCTGTGTAACCGAACCAACAGACCTTATGTCTCTGTCACCTCCTATATCTTTCACACAATAGTAATCCCATCTGATTTCACAGTCTGCTGTCCACAGTCACGATAGCTTTAAAGGATTTAATGATTATTGATGAAAGTGGCCTTCTACTCTGTTTTGATGAGCTATCGTGTTTATGTTTTGCCTTTTCTTATCCCACCTCTAATGAAAAAGATGGTGTCCTTATCTTTCCTTAAAAAAGTACAAAAAAGTGCAGCTTGATCACTGTTGTGGCCAAATCCTTGTAATATGACTGAAATCCTACATCTTAATTGAGATGTATGATACAATATTAAGTGACAGTGTATTTCCTATGGCTCTAAGCCAGTTAATATTAATTTGGATTAAAACAAAACTAAGTAAAAAAGCTTACTGTATGTTTTGACTTTGCATGTTGTGGAAGAACATGGTTAGTGTATAATTCTGCAGAAAGACAACGCAATAGCTGGTGAATTCTAGATGTCTTACAATAAAGACATTAAAATTATCGCAATTCCTAAATTTAGCACACACACTATAGATTTTTTTAGCACTCATCAGATATATAATTCTATATGGTACAGAGAGACCATGCATCATCATAAAATTGTTTCTGTATCTGTTATATATCATTGTTAGTGCATCTTATTATTACAGAGCACCGTTGCATGCAGAGTAGATGTATAAGCTTAAAGGGCTAGCTATTGACCTAACCTCATATTTTTACCTATGAAAAACACACAAAAAAAAAACCTTCTTTAGCAGCTGCCGGACCTCTGATTTTGATTATCAGCTAATTACTTAAAGTTAACTTTACACTGCTTTTTTAAACTCAGCATTCCAAGTGATATGCCAGTGATTCAAAATCAAATCAAATCGACTGAATTTGTTGCTGCACCCATGCCATTTTAAACCCTCATTCAGTTTTTCTTTCTTTAGAAACTTCACTGAACAGCCATAATCTTACAACACAAAACATTATACCCAGTATTGTGTAGGTTGCCCTTGTACCGCCTGGGCAGCTCTGTCCCCACAAAGCATGACTCTGCAGGACCTCTGGGGGAGTGCTGTGGTGTCTGGCACCAGGATGTTAGCAGCAAAACTTTGGAGTGCTGTGGGTTGCATGCTGGCATTGTTTAGATGCCTGATTGGAATAGGGATCTGATGAATTTGGAGGTCGGGTCAGTGGTCTTGGGCTCTTTTTGCCTGCTGGGACCTCTGTGCACCAGGCTGTGGTGCATGGGGTGTTCTCGTGCCTTTCTTTGTTTGGCAAGTTGTGTTGCATTGGCGTTTCTGTGCAATCAGATCAGACAGGCTAGTCTTTGCTCCCTAAAAGCATAAATGAGACTTGGGTGCCCATGATCCTGTCACCAATTTACTGGAATGTAATCGATAATCAGCGTTAATGTGTTAATGTTATGACTGATCAGTGTATTTAGGGATACCAGAACAGGTAAATGGTCGAGAATTTGTTGTGATGATTAGATAATGGTGCAAAAAAAGTAATAATGTCATTTTAAACACTTCCAGGTTTAAAAAAAGAAGCATTTTTATAGGATGTGTGTATATTAAAGGTTAAAGTCCAGAGCAGTGTGTGAGCTCCAGGCTGGCTTAATACTTCTGTGTTGCTGCTCATGCCAGAGGGAGCTGATAGAGGAATGGCTGAATAATGTGACACATTCTGCTACTGAGTCACATGGGAGAGTGTTGCAGTCAGCAGAACCAATCCGCCTTCCTTTGAACATGTGCACGCACACACACACACACACACACACACACACAGACACACACACACACACACACACACACACACACACACACACACACACACACACACACACACACAAATGCCAAACCAATATAGTCAGCGATGTCTCCATTTCACCACTGACTTCAATCTGAATGCTATGAGAAATGTTTGTGGAAAGAGTAAGCTGTGTGTGTGTGCGTGTGTGTGCTTGTGAACAGGTGTACACGTGAACAGCATTTTGGATTTTCACACAATCTGGAAATTTATTTTCTGCAGGCACACAATTATTTTTTTTTTATTATTATTTCTCTTTCTTTAAGAAGCTTTGAACTTACATGTTTTTGGCAACATGTAACAGTAAACAGGCACACTTCATAGCAAAACATGACATATCCATAAAAGCCAATGACACACCTCCTTTCCATCATGATCAGTAAATCTGAACTAATGGCTTGGCAAAAAAGTGAATGTCGGGAATAAAATAAATGACTTCAGTGAAATTTAGGAGAATGTTTAAGCCAAAAAAAGAGCCTGATTACTGTCTGTCAATTCCTGTTGCAGTTTCCTCAGCACACACAGACTTTTAAGCATAAGGGACTGTTATCAACTACTGAAAACGGCAAAGGTGCAGATGATGATTTGCTGATGGTTACAGTGCTGATGCATTGTAAAGAATATTATTTATAATAAATATTATTGTTTTTAATGTTTCTCATGATCAATAACCTTTGAAAATAAAAAGTCTTTATGTGAAACAGAACTGAACATTATTATTGTTCCAATTTGCTGCCAATATGACTCACTATAAAATACAATCAAAGCATGGCTCTGCTATATTAGTTTATTAAAACCCAGACAACATATTATTAATATAAGTTGCATTTTTACATTGGAACAAACACAAGTACAACAAAACTGTGGAAGGTGGATTTATAGTCTTTTGTAAAATAATAATAATAATGATAATAACCACTGTTTTTGCCAAAATAATCTTGACATAATATTTTGTTACAGTTGTACTGTATGTATGTTCCAAACTACATTATGAAAACCTAGCTATAATATGTGAAGCAGAGATGGTTGAGAGATTACATTAATCTGAATCAGTAGATAGAACAATAACAAAAAACATGGTTTAAAACATAGGATAACTGTCTAATGGCATGACTGAACTGCCATATACAGTACTGTGCAAAAGTCTTGAGCCACCCCTCATTTACCCATATTAAATAAAAAAAATATTAAATTATATCGATTTAATTAAAGAAATGGGAACAAATGTGCTTAAGGATACAATATAAATGTGGTTGTTTCTGTAATAATCTCAACAGCAACCTCATTTCCCCTCTCATCTGTTCCAACGACTCAGTATTCAGCATCACCAGTATACTAATCACCAGCCTGATCATCTGTCATCATCTGCACCTGTTTCCCACTGGTTCTTGCCTTAAGTTTTATATTTTTTATAAAAGAATGATTCGTACTGTAGGTGACTGTGTGGCTTAACCAGCCAAAATAATTTCCCCTGAAACTGATCAGACACACACAGGGCAGGGCTCAAAATCCTAAAGAAAATGAGAGCCAAATAAGTCAAGACTACATTAAAATACATGAAAGTCTGACTCTTTTTAGAAGTAAAATATTACGAATTTAGAGGTGACTTAAGAGTTTTGTGCAGCACTGTACATATGCATTCTTGTATGTGTACACATATACATATACAGTGGGGCAAACAAGTATTTAGTCAGCTACCAATTGTGCAAGTTCTCCCACTTAAAACGAAATAAGAAAAAAAAATCCAGAAAATCACATTGTAGGATTTTTAATGAATTCATTGGTAAATTCTTCTGTAAAATAAGTATTTGGTCACCTACAAACAAGCAAGATTTCTGGCTCTCACAGACCTGTAACTTCTTCTTTAAG
>JAOVVB010000016.1:15881372-15893035 GCA_028570985.1 Heterobranchus longifilis | reverse complement strand
TGACCAAATACTTATTTTCCACCATAATTTGCAAATAAATTATTTTAAAATCCTACAATGTGATTTTCTGGATTTTTCCCCCCTTATTGTGTCTCTCTATGATGAAAATTACAGGCCTCTCTCATCTTTTTAAGTGTGAGAACTTGCACAGTTGGTGGCTGACTAAATACTTTTTTGCCCCACTGTATGTATACAGTATATGTCCAATGAACATGTACAGTAACAGTTAAAATTAATAATCAGATTACTCTGCGTGAACTGAAGTTGAACAGCTAAAGATGTGACAGCACTCTAGGAAAATCCTTGATGTTTTAGAATTTTGACCTTTAAATCCATAAAATATTTAGCATACGAGGTTCTCCTAGACATGAGGTGGCTTATTCTTTAAGGCTACGTCAAGCACATCAAACCGACATACTGAAGTCAGCAATGCGGACAGAAATAAAAGGTTGTCATCTATAGGTGACTGTTATTCAGCTTAAGATTATTAGGCTCAGAAGCTGCCTGTGACTTTAGAGTTTAGAGGGGCAGGACAACATTAATAATAACTTAGCCTGATACAAATGTAAGTTAAGATGTATGATATAAGCTAATAGCGTATTTTTAGAGTAGCCACATAGCAGACAGTTGAGAGCTGACAACATACAGTCATCCAGTATAATGTTTACCATTATATTATTGTTTAATTTACCATAATTTACCATTTAACTATTTACCATTGTTTTTTAATGTTATCTCCTTATTCAGTTTGCCATGAAAAAGTCAAAACGTTCAAGTCAAACTGGGACTTATTACTAAAATAAAAGAACACAGTTATGAGAGTAAAAACAAACTTTATTTCTCTATATAATCCTTGCTATAACAATGTACATGTCTGAGTGTTTCACTAGTGCTTTGGATACACCAAGGAAGAAGGTTTTATCAGTACACCGAAGCCATGATCAGACTGTCTGCTTCAGATTTGAAACCCTGGCCTCCTAGGAACTTCTTTAATGGCCCAAACATGTGGAAATGGCTTCGAGCAAGGTCAGGACTGTACAGGGGATATGGCAATAACTTTAAGCCAAGTTCCTGTAAAGTTATCTATCGATTTTAAAGAATCAGGCGTTCCACTAACTATATATTCATATTCAGGAAAGACTACAGTGGGCTACGAGCCACTTTGGACAGGATTGTTATTCATGGACATACAGACTTCCTCAAAATATTTGCATTATTTATATTTTTTACTGAGGCTAAGAGTCTCATCACCATGACTGTGATTGAACTCTTCTTTAAATTTCAGTTGGTTTTATGCCTTTATTCCCTAGCAATTTCACCACAATTCCCAGTTTGACGTGAACAGCCCTCATATTCTTAATCTCTTTTAACATCTTTGGTGTATCTGTATAAACAAAATCATGTCTGCTCAGTGGGTAAGATTTAAAATACCTGAAAATTATTTGATTCACACTCAAATAATCAAAATCAATTTCATCAGTAATTGTAGCAGGTATTGTAAGTAGAATAGTAAAGGTAATAATAAAAATAGCAAATAACCTTTATAATCACAGTTGTACTGTACATGCAGGAATCTCACTGCAATTATTTTCTTTGAAGTTTAGTGGTGACATTTTTATTTTGTAAATGTGAATCCCAGACAAAGACATGCATGTTTATCAGCTCCTGAATCCTTTAATATAGTAAAAGGTTTTATATAAATTTTATATAGATTAACCTGGGCTATTTAAAGATGATTTAGAGAGCATGCTGTTTAAGGATATTGTAAATGTTTTATTAAACCATGGCAGACATATGAAGTAGTGGAACATCATTACTGTTTTCCTCTAATTTCCTGACTGTGAATCATTTAACAGAACAAAAACATTAGTAAAAGGACTGCTACAGTACCTCACTTACTAGAGCTGCATCTAGTGCCATGTGTTACAGAATCAAACTATATATACTGTATGTTGCCCTTGTAGACAGGGAACTGGTATTATTATTGTTGTTATTATTATTATTGTCATTATGATGATGATGATGATTATTATTATTAGTAGTATTATTGTCATTATGATGATGCTTATTTGTTATTATTATTATTATTATTATTATTATTATTATTATTATACCACTTGCTAATATGTATGCAAATATTATTGTATACTTTGGGAAAAAAATAATCAGGCATACAGTTGAAAACATACGTTTTAATTAAACATAACTTGGGCAGGTTGTCACTGCTAGAGTTTCATTTTGTACAATTTAGGCAGAGTTAGTCTGTTAGTGTCAGTATACTGAAAGAGCATGAGTTCACACACATCATTTGTCTCTCTCTCTCTCTCTCTCTCTCTCTCTCCCTCTCTCTCTCTCTTTTGTAACATTCCAGATTCCTTCCGGTTCAAAACGGAATCTGTCTATCCTTTACTGAAATTCAGTTGGCATAAATCCACACTCTGCCAGAGAGCTGTGCTTCTCTGATGTAGCGTGTGTGTGTTTTGTTTATAAGAGCATTTGTATGAATGTGTGCAACCAGAGCAACTAGCCTCTGTCATCTACAGATCAATGAGACCCTCTCTAATGATGCAGCTGCTTGTTGCACACATAGATGGATAAAGAAGATCTGCACGTCTGGACAGCTCAGAGATGCATTGTTGGGATTACAGTGGGGGAAATCAGAAAACGGCTTATCTCCTTCAAACCCCCTTTCTGAAACCCTCTACCTGGTCCACAATCACTACAAAAGGAAGGGTAATTTGTGGAGCACTTTCCCCTCAACAAAAAAGATGGCCTGTCAGAAAAGATTTCTGCCTGATGCTGATTTTTTTGTAGAAACAACATCACTTCCTGTATCCATTATCCAGTTAAGTGTGAAACAAGATGTTACCCTACAGCAGATCCCCATGTTAGGGGGGGAAATAAACCAGATTTATCAGTATTAGACAGGGTAAAACCATATCAACACCCCTTACCGTATCAGAGTTTTCTCTCTACACCACAAAAAGCTACCTACATCCTTAGTTTTTTATTCATTATTTTTGCTTCTACAATATGCTTTTTTTTGGGAAAAAAAATTATATTTGTATATTTGTAAAGGTGTAAATACTTGCCGAAAAAGATAATCTCCCTCGATCTGGGGCTAATAGAAAAAGTACCAACTTAACAAAATTACTTTATGAATAACATAACATCTCTATTTAAGCAAAGTACCATGCCATGCCACAATCTGAGCTTTTTTTTTTTTTTTTTTTAGAAATGTTATCCCACTCCTTTTTGCACTCTACAATATGACACTTAAATAATCACATGTCACACAGCTCTAAATCACTGGCTGTCATAAATGTACAGCTCATAAATCAAGTTGTGCAACATACCATCTCAGAAGAAAACAAGCACACTCCTAATAACCACATATGACTGTGTTTCAAAATTAGGAGCATTCAGACTGCACTGACAGCAGTTATTGGTGGTTAATAGACCTATTAAATCTATTGAATACATGGACATACTGTATGTTTACCTGTACTATGATAACCCTTAGGGCTTATATACTTGACTCCTACACTGTTCATTGATTCATGTCAAAGAACTCTTACCCTATTGATTGCTGAGGTCTGGACTAGGCAGCTAATTACACCCCTTTTCCATAGTGATTTGTTTAAAACAATTAAAAACAGCACTAGCAAATGGGTAGAGCCAGAAACTATAACACCCTGAGTGCTGAATCTATAACCACTACTGGCTGTGTTTTTCTGAGACATGTTCGGTCATTATGAGCCTAATTAGGCTATAACAGGACTGAGTCTCTTTCGACACAGCACATTCCTACTCGTACATCCAAACTCACTATGGAAACAGGTGGGCATGTGAATAAGGCAGAAACTGCGCAGAAATCTTTGGGTGATATCAGTGTTTTTTAAGGCATATTAGTGGGCAGTTATATTCATTACCCATACTACAGTATAGGTAAGTAATCTGTACATTATTAGTCTTAATAAGTCTACTTGAATATTTATTTACTATATTGGAAGGATTTTGTTTAAGGTTTTGATTTAGTTCAAATTTTTATTTGAAGGCTTATTTATGTCTTGTTACAGTTATATTCCACAGATTTCTGAACCACACTTCTGTTGTAATGTGTTTATTTAGGGTAATTACTGGCATGCAGGAGTGATGGATGTGTGTCTAAATCCCTCGTCGCTCTTTGCTCACTCCATAGGCCCACTACAGTAGGTGAGCAGCCTCCTCTTCTGCAGGTCTGGAAAGGGGTGGCTAGTGAACTACCATCATTAATGGATCTACAGAAGAGTCGCACGGTGAACGCTAAACTATGCGGAAGTGTGGCACGTGAGCGGGGTGATGTAACGCACCCCAGGGACTTCAAAGGCATAGAACCGTTTGATCTCTGCGTTGAGGCGAGACTGCACGTGCTCCCGCGACATTTCCACTCTCGCATAGAGACGGCTTTCGTGATCTTGAGAGCTGGAAGGGGCCAGGTGGCCAGTCAGCAAAGAGGAGCCATTTAACAGGAGCTCTGCCACTCTGCCCGCTGCCATTGCCCACCAGCCTTGTGCCCGCATGCCAGCGGGGCATTGCCTCCAGATCCACATGTGTACACCTTCACCACTTTCCTCCTCCTTTTTCTTTCCTCCCATCATAAACCTTTTACTTCCCCCATTTTCCAAATAAAATTACCCTTCTCCTGGAAGACCATGCCTCGTAGCTGTGTGTCTGTGGTGCCATCCATTAAACTCGTTACAATAGAAAATTGCAGATAGCTGCAGCACTGTATGACTGTATGAATATACCCAACATACTGTATATTAAATTATAACAAAAAGGAACCATGCTTTGAAAAAATACTAACAGATTTAATGCCATACTTTTCCTGCCTACCTTGTGCAAACGTAAATGCCTTTTTTTTTGCCAAGATTGATAACATGTTATCTTACATTAGATAAACAATTTAAGTAAGGCCTACAAATATTTTGTGATAAGCAGGGCATTGCAGTTATCTACTGACATAGTCTATGTACAACTTACACACAATTAAACTATTTCATATAATGTAAATGCAATTACCAATAAGCATAGATGGAGTTCAGCATCCACAATACTATGACAAATAGGTGAAAAAAGATTTTTCATGCATGATCACACATGGAAAAGTTTCACCATAGAAAGATAGCCTTACTTGCAAAGCTTAACAAATTATGCAAAGGTTCCACTGTACTTCAGCCAGAGCGAGTTGTTTCTATGGTAACAGGCAGTTACTCCAGTCAATATGCGTGAGGCTGGGTTGCTTTTATATTGACCCAGAGATGCCTGGCAAGACATCATTAAGAACCAGCAGCCTAATAGTGTGTGCAGTTTTATTAATGAATAACTTACCTTGTGTGCATGTTGGTTTCATCACATTATTCCAAATTTATAAACTATTCTTGATTAAATATTATTATTTATTGATGCCAAATATAGATCATAATATTTTATATGCAGAGCAAATAATAAATAACATTAATAAATTATTATTATAAATTAAATTATTGTTAATCATTTATTAAATAAAATTATTATAATTCTTATTACTAGGAGTTAATGCAAAAGTCAATATTTGGTTCGTCCCACGGTTTTGAATTCAAGATTTGGTCCTTTTTTTAGTATAGTGAAGTAAAAAAAAAAAAAAAAAACTTTCTTATAATTTACCGTAATCTATACCTCTTATTCCATGTAGGGTCAAGGGGGCCTGGAGCCTATCCTAGGAAACTTAAGGCACAAGTCGTGGTACACCTTGGATGGGTGCCAACCCACTGCAGTACACACACACTCACACACTGAAGGCAATTTGGAAATGGCAATCCATTTACTGTGTTTGTGTTTGGACTGTTGGAGAAAATTGGAGTACCCAGAGGAAACCCATCAAACATTGGGATTTAACATGCAAACGTCACACAAAATGACCTGAGGCAAGATTCGAAACCTAAACCCTGGAGATTAAAGGCAGCTGTGCTAACCACTAAGCCACCATGCCACCTTTTTACCAAAACGAGGGTAATGGTCAATATTTCTTGAATACATAAGAAAAAAAAAGAAAAAACAAAACATCTAGGTATCTAGATATGCAAATAGTGCAAACAATTGTTCTTTGCATTAGTGAAAATTTTAAATAACATTATTTGAACTATTTGCTCTAAACGGCACTATTACTAATTTTGCCTATATTCCTAAGTTATGGAGTGACATAGTGGTTTGCACTGTTGCCTTGCACTTCCAGGTCCTGGGTTTGATTCCCATGTTGGGTCTGTGTGCATTGAGTTTGCCTATTCTACCTCTGCTTGGTGGGTTTCCTCCAGGCTCTCTGGTTTCCTCCTACAGTCCAAAGACATGCAGATTAGGCTAATTGGCATTCCCAAATTGCCCGTAGTATGTGAATGGGCATGTGAATGTTTACCGGAGGTCCTACTGTGCCACGGTTGTACAAAAATGGGAATAATTACAGTGGTCAGCATTGGCCTCCAATAGTTACTGTGGGCCTCAACGGTCCCTAGTGAAGGCCCCTATGAATGGAGCTTCAGATTAATCAACATACAGACATTTGTTCGTTAAATCCAAACACTGACTATATACTGTAGTTTAATGTTTAAGAACATAGATAGATAGATGGATAGATAGATAGATAGATAGATAGATACTTTATTGATCCCGAAAGAAAATTCCAGATATCCAGCAGCGATGGAGACAATAACACAAAGACAGGTTGTAGATTGCACATTGTATATCTTACATATAGTCTGTACACACAGGGTAATGTGAGAACTGACCAGAAGTTACTAGTGCAATGAAAATCTAAGAACAAACACTGAAAGATATAGAAGGAGTTAAGCATATAAATAAAAGGTTAATTGCAGTTCAGTCATGGTGTGCAATTTTATATGTGGCAGCAGTGCAGACAGTATTAATTTTGCAAAAACCTAAGTCATTGTGCAAAGAGCAGCATGAAAGTGACAATGAAATTTAGTCTGTGTGTAAATCTCAAAGTATGCCCTAGTTGGAATAACTGATCAGACCCTGATGCTAACATATGGGAGTTATGCATGTAGCACCATTATGTAAATAACAAACTAGCCTAGCATAGATCTCCCTGTCCCCAGTCCCCATGTCAATGTAGTGAGGCGTTGAAGAGCCGAATGGCTCTGGGAACACATGATCTTCTAAGTCTGTCAGTTAAGCAGCTTTGTGACAAACGTATTTTGCTGAACACACTCTTCTGGTTGCAGAAAACTGTGTGAAGTGGGTGGTCAGTGTTCACCATGATGGACATTTGTCCAATCGTGTGGCATCCCTGTTTTTGAGCAGTCTATTTTTAAGTGTGTGTGTAATCCTTATACCAGAAAGCAATTTAAATTTCCTTTTATACCAGAAAGCAAATAAAAGAATTTTTCTTTTAAATGGAGCTATGTTATCTAAAGTATAACAGAATGTTGTCTCTAAACATTTAATCACCTAATCAAGTTCTGTGGGGTTAGACAGTGATCCAATCATAGCTGATAACTCTGGGAGATTATTGATAAAGCAATGGCAAATTAAAGATTACTAATAAAACACTCTTTACATAAAATAAAATAAGGATCTAAGATAACTTCAGGCTGTGGAAATGTCACTACATTTTCTATATTTAATCTGAAGGTTATTATTAATTCTAGAGTGTGGCATGCCTTATGAGTGGGTCTTACTGCACAATGATTTACACTGATGTCTCTAGCAATTAATGCTTGTCTACAAAATTGACCAGATTTGAGAGGAAATCTACAAATTAACAAAGAAATTCAGTGTAATTAACGGGTATTCAGTTGGAACTAACTGTTGTGTCATGTTTATAAGCCTTCTGTAATATTCTACCCTCTAGTGACTGGAATTTAAATTGCATCTATCCTTACAGCCTTCTTTGTATACAGAAATTTTACAGTAGGACTGAGTTGAGTGAGATGTTTGTGAAATATTAATAGACATCACATTTAGTTTGCTAATATAATTGCTGCTCATTTGGATGGAGAGTTTGACTTTGAGCTTTAGTAGGAAATTAATTGTTCGGAAATAAGAAGAGAGAGGCGTGCAGAAGCCTGTCAGAGACCAAATGCTTCTTGAAGTGATGTTGTCATCAGTCCAGTAATTGAGGTTAAATCTTGACCCTGGCTGTTGTCTAAAGAGCGGAAACTGATCCAGAGGCAAATGAGTTGGCTTGGGTTGTGTTATGCTGCTTAACATTTTATAAAGATTAAGTTTGTGGGAATGTTATGATAAGTACAGTAGTAAAACACTTTACAATCAAAAGATAAGTTTGGAAATCGATAGTTTTCTTAGAGTGAAACTTTAAAGTCAATATTAATTATTTGTCATCAAGGATTTAAGAAAATCCAAAGCCTGAAAAATGCTGCTGGCAAAGAAGAAAACTCTTTAGAAAAACAAAAATGCCCTTATTAAAGACACTTAAATATTGAAACTCTTTGAGCAAAAAACAGCTAAACTGAACTGTCATTGAAATGACTGTCAGTCTGAAGGAAAGGCAAGAGAATGAAAAATAAGTTTTGTAATGAGGTTCAAGCTAAAGTCATAGAAATTTAGGTGAAAATTTTTATCTAAGTGGTTCAACATCCTGGTAAGCTATGTCCACAAAATGGAAGCTGCATTGTACAACCCAAGCACATTTCAGAAAAGACTCTCCTTAAAAACACAGCACAAAAATTAGACTGAGACAGGTAGAAGCCACAACTTAGTTGGTGAGAGTGGGGTCAAGGTGCATCACATCAGACATTCATTTAAATAGTTTAATATAATTGAGGTATGGGAGTTGTGTTCCTCATGAAGAGTGGAGATGGTTAGAGTAGCCAAAAATGTACTTAAGTAAGAAGCATGGCAGATAAGTAAGTAGTACTCAAGAGTAGCTGTACTTCAAAATAATTTTACTCAAGTAGAAGTAAAAAGTAGTCATCCAAAATATTACTCAAGTAAGAGTAAAATGTATTCGATGAAATCACTACTAAAGTACTGAGTAACTGTTTCAATTGTAATATAAGATTTTTTTTTTTTTTGGAAATGATAATAATTATATACTGTATATGAAGTATGAAGCTGTTCTTTTGCACTGTGTATAAGCAAAACGTGCTTTGTATATGAGGCCAGGGGTGTTTATCCTAGCATTAGAGACAGATGCCTCTACTAATTTTGTTTTCATTCCCTGTCTACCACAGCTGAAGATTATTTCCTTAAAGTCCTACTAAGTCTTTAGGTGATATCCTATCATGCTTATATAGGATGTTTTTCCAGCCAAGACGTTGGTTCACCACTGTCCGTCCAGGTTTTAATAATCCTTCTATAGTTTTTAGCCCAATTGTAGTAGTATCAGTAATCAGTAATCTCATTATGTTACATACATGGTGCGGTATGAAGAGCCGCTTTTAATGTTTATGAGAGCCCTGACTCAGGGCTTCAGAGGGGGTTAATGAAATAGGAGTTTGGGGGAGTATTTATAATACACACGGGAAGACTGTTTGGAGATAGCGTGGGGTTATTAATTAATGAACTAAAAGGAAACCAAAAGAAAACTGAAACCCCAAAATAAACAGAGCTCCGCTGTCTACGTGAGAATGAATGGGGTTCTGGAAAATAAAAATAAAAGCTTAAGATCCTCTCGGAGCGTTTGCCCTTACCAAGGATTTATTTAAGAAAGAGAGAGAGGGGTTTGTGTCTTTTTTGTACTTTTATACTTAACCTGAGAGCGCACGCTTAAAGGACAGCATGCTGTTCTCTTTCTCTCTCTCTTGCGCCGGCGTCTTAGGGAGGCTGAGGCTGGGTTAACTACTTACTTAGTTAAATACAGGTGGTAAAACTTTTGTTTTTTCAAGCCAGTGTACATGCATCTGTAGTGAAATACACTTGACACCATAGCCCTTTTAGTGTACTACTGTACAAATCCATATTATGGAAAGGACAATTCAGTTAAGTAAACAAAAAATTGAGTCCATCATTCCTGAAAAAGAACAAACCTCAACTGCAGAGGATAAGTTTACTAGGATGGCTTCAGAAAACGTTGATTTACAACACCTCCGATTAAAGGCTGACATATTCCAATATCTATTATTTAAAGAAAAATGCCTGAGTTAGGCCTGCATAGTGAAATTGTGGCAAAGAAACCAACACTTTAGAACAATAAGCAGGTGAGCCCTTGCTGGAGCCAAAAAACACAAGGAATGGACAGTTAATCAGTGGAAAACTGTCTTTTAATCTGATGAGTCCAAATTTGAGATTTTTCATTTTAAAGGACATGTCTTTTTTAGATGTAGAGAGTGTAAATGGGTGGTTTCTGAATGTGTGGTTCCCACTGTGAAGCATGGAAGATGAGGTCTGATGGTGCGAGGTGCTTTGCTGGTAACACTATTGGTGAACTGAGGGCACACTTAACCAGCATGGCTTTCACAGCATATTGCAGGAACATGCTACCCCATGTGGAACTATCATTTGTTTTCCAACAGGGCAATAACCCTAAACAAACCTCTAGGTTATGTAAAAGCTATTTGTCCAAAAAGAAGAGTAATGGAGTGCTGATAAGACCTCCTGGACCAGAGTATGAAGGAAAAAAGCAAGACTGCATGTCCTCAGAGAACAGCTGCATCAGGAGAGTCCAGGAACATGTTCATGGTAAAGTGGAACTATCCCCAGTCATCACATGCATCTCAAGCAGACCATGGGGCCTCCATGCGATGAGATCTCCAGAAGGGGAGGACCAATATGAGTCAGACATGTCTGGAGGCAGAGGGGGTCTGGCTGACTGGCAACTCAGGAGCACAAGAGACACAGGGAGAGAGAAGAGACAATGAGAGGAGAAGAGAGAAGAGGAGAGGAGAGGAGAGGAGAGGAGAGGAGAAAAGAATTAGTTATGTTCACCACTGTTCCAAGTTTTAAGATAACTTTCAGTGTGGTTTGCTGGAGTCCAAAACCCTTAGAAATGGCTGATGCATTTTAGACTGATACATTCAATTACTTTATTTCTCATCTGTTTCTTTAGATTGTGGCATGATGTGAGATCTTTTAACTTGCTTGACTTTGACAGACAGGTTCTATTTAAGTTATTTTTTGTAACAGGTCTGGTAGTAATCAGGTCCAGGTGTGGCAAGTTAAATTTAACTCAGCTTTCAAAAAATAGAGTTAATCATAGTTCATTCATGATTCAGCAAGGAATTACCTTTTCACCTAGGAACAAACTTATTTGCTAAGTATTTTTATTTTTTTTAATTGTAACAAAATCTAAAACATATTTATATCAGAATCAGTATATTTACAAAACCGTGACATTTATATAATTGCAGTTATATAAATAACTGCAGTACAGTTCAAAGTGGCATTTAGGTATCATGATAGTATAATATCAGTGGTCCCTGGTGATTCCCATCCCTATTATAGACTGGGATATATAAATAATAATATAAGTATAATATATACTGTATGATAATTAGGGCACTGGTGGCCCAGTGGTAGGTGTTTCGCCTGACTTGCGGAAGGCCCAGGTTCGATTCCCAGCCAGTACCCAAACCCCAGCCACTGCATGCAGTGCCGGTCCCAAGCCCGGATAAAAATGGGAGGGTTGCGTCAGGAAGGGCATCCGGCGTAAAAACCTGTGCCAAGTT
>JAOVVB010000016.1:15860777-15873376 GCA_028570985.1 Heterobranchus longifilis | reverse complement strand
GGGGTGGGGGGGGGGGGGGGGGGGGCGTTCGTATGTATACTGTGACAGCTCAGCATATGCCCCGCCTCAAAAAATTTTGCCTTATAAACTACAATTTTGCAAGATATGTGCCTCAGCTTATAAAACATTTTCAGCATCTAAGTAACCGAGTACTTCTGGTTACGCGTACAGTACATCCGGTTGTGGGTACTTCCAGTGGGCGATCGAAACTCGTTTGCATCAGTTGAAAGCCAAGTGAAGCAAGTTTACATATTTTTTGTGGGTTTTTTTTTTTGCATTTTGTGTAAGATTTAGTTAAGACCATGGGTTCTAAAAATGTTATCAAGGACGGTAGCAAGAAGAAAAGGGAGCCGCTTTCAGTTTGGTTTTTAGAGCAGCCGGTGCCAAGAGGAATCATAATGTGATTTTTAATGTCTATTTATTTTATATTTTACTTCATATCCATGTCTTTTCTAAATGTTTTCATTGTTTTTATATGCAAAAATATGATTATAGTGTTGGAAATTGGTAATATTGGTAATATGTTTGGGTGACTGGTACGAATTATCGGCATTTACATTATTTCCTATTGGAAAATGCATTTTGATACCACTGTATATATAGATAAATAAAATACAGTACATGTGTAGAACTGATTTTGAGTCACTGCCAGGTTTCATCACAGTCATAAATATTAATATGCAAACATTCAATGGTAATTAATACTGATTAAAGTCCAACTTGGATGAATTCTCAAATCAGAAGGTGTTGATTAATCTTCTGTTAGATCAGCTCATTTGTTTATTTTGGGATCCATTGTTTTAAGAAAAAAACCCTATTGTTTAAAAGTATGTGCATCCCTCAGACCCATAATTTTGATTAGAAAAATTATCTCTGTTAATTAACAGCAAAAGACAGATTTTTTTGGCCAAACTCCTGGTGTCATGTACATCTGTTACTACAAAGAAGATAAACCATTTTATCATGTTCTGGTGAAATCCTGAAGAACAAAGAGTGGAAGTTGTATAGATGTTCCGTCCGGAGATGAACCTGGAAATGTTAGCTCAAGAGAGGAGTATGTGTGCATGTTGGGGGGCGGGGAGGGAGAGAGCAAATACATTCATATCAAATCCAGGGGAAGATAGTAGCAAGAAATATTCAACACATTAATATCAGATCCAAGAGGAAGAGAGAGGAATTAACTCATTCTCAAACTCAAGTCAAACATCTCTTACAATTACTTAATCATAGAGTGTTTGTCCTAGCCTAAATAGTCAAATCTGTTCAAATCCATTTACCATCATTCCAGCCGTATAGATGAAATATCATGAGACAATACGAGGCCTCGAGAGACCTTACTCTCCGAAGCACAAATAATACAACAATGAGGGAAAGTAATAATGACAAGGGCGGCGCGCAAGACCGAATCGGTGTGAGCATAAATCAGTTTAGTTAAGTGTGCAGAGATGAGCAGACTGTGTAAATTACGCAGGACTGTAAATCATTGCTAGTAGGGGCAGATCAGAGCCGTGACACGTAGAATTTATAGATAACCACCGCGTTCGAAAAAAAAGGACTGATCTGAAAAGGGCTAATTGAGGCTGGTGCAAAAGATACACTGTGTAAGAAATGAAACATGTCACATCATGCAGTTTTAATAAAATAATCAGTGATGAAGTGAATTGCTGGGAAAACCCTGCCTACTAAATTCTTCAGCAATCCTGTTACACACTAGTTTTCCACAGTGCTGATTGGAGAAAAAGCTGTTGATTTATCTTTTACCTCTGAGAGTAGTGCAGCTATGTTATATTAATGCACTCATTCTAATGGATCCGCTCATTCACAGGGACTTGCATGACTTAGGCACTGCATAGTCAGATTAAAAATATCTGTATGTTCACACGGTGAAGGAGGCATTTGTATAACGTTCAGGGAAGGAGTCTCCAGGGTCGATTTGAAACACTCGGAGGCTTCTTCATGGTTGTTTACAGCAGCTATGACATAACTCCCGCAGGAACTCTGAGGTTCTGTGAGTATTGTAAATCATGTTGCGATGACATCCAATGTCAGGATGAGGGTGTTTTGAAAGTTAAAACAACTTCAAGAAAATGATGTTGAGATAACATTGAATAAACCACCTACATGCAGCGTTGCAAACACAACCTCAAGACTAAATTAAACAGCAGTTTGCGTATCGTCCCAATCATTCAATGGACGATGCCATCTCTACCACACACCATCTAGTCCTCACACACCTAGACAAGAAGGACACCTACAGTCGAATGCTGTACATAGATTTCAGTTCAGCATTCAATACTATCATCCCCCAACACCTGATCAAGAAGCTGAGCCTGTTGGGAATGAACACCTCCCTCTGTAACTGGGTCCTGGACTTTCTGACCGGAGAGCCTCAGTCAGTGCGGATCGGCAACTGCACCTCCAGCACCACAACACTGAGCACTGCGGTCCCCCAGGGCTGTATGCTCAGTCCCCTGCTGTTCACAGTTTGCTGACACGACCATGGTGGATCTCATCAGCTGGAATGACAAGTTAGCATACAGAGAGGAAGTGCAGAGGCTAACAGACTGGTATGAAGACACAACAAGTCTCATTGCTAAAACAAAAGAGATGGTAATTGACTTCAGGAGGATACAAAGCAACCACTCTCCGCTAGACATCAACGGCTCCTGTGTAGAGATTGTCAACTGCACCAAATTCCTTTCTTCCTGGGAAGGCTGAGGAAGGCCCGGCTTCCTTCACCAATCCTTACCACTTTATATAGATGGACTATTGGGAGCATTCTGAGCAGATGCATCACTGTCTGGTTTGGGAATTGTGCCATCTCGGACCGGAAAACCCTTACAGCAGATAGTGAGGACAGTAGAGAAGATCATCCAAGTGAAAAAAAAGTATGCTAAGTATAAATCCTCTCATGCCAAAGAATACTTAAATGTACTTGCAGTCAAACTAATGACTAGTATACTTGAAGTTTGCTATTTAGGAACAACTAATTTTGTACTTAGTGCATTTAAGTTGTAATTAACATAGTATATACTTACTACACTTATAGTAAATGGCTGTGTGCGTACTAACATACATAATTAAAGTATATCTTTAATGTATTATAAATACATTATTGCAACTTTTTACTGTGTTATGAATACATGAGTAATACACCATGAATATATTCTTATTGCAGCAGTAGCATGCTGGTATACTTCTGTACAATTCCAAATACTAAAACAGTACACGTGTGGTTAATAGAAATATACTTTATTATATCATACAGTACAAACAGTGTTCTATACTACTGTATTGCAAATGTTTTACCAGTACAATAAAGGTGTTTAGATAATTTACAAATGCTGAATGTATTTTCTACACCATAACAATAATGTTTTTGAAACACATTACATCAGATATTGTGAGGCAGATTTTATTCATGAGTTAAACAGATTTAATTTGCACAAGGTTACAAAAACAAACACCCAAAGAAAAAAACGTACTATAGTTTATTTGTATTCAACAAAACGTCAGGTTTTCTTACAAACACACAAACTAAAATATAAACTGTTGTCTGAACAAAGACAGACATTAGTATTAGAATATACAGATACAGTATTAGTTCAAACCTGGTGGGTTAATTCTGGCTGTTACACAGAGACTGAAAACAGGCTGAGAGCTACGGAACCAGTGGCGGCCTGTGAGGTTGCGAGGCCCTAGACTAGATCATGAAAACTCGGCCCACTGGTATAATTAACTGTCATAGCAATTTTAGGAGTTAGGAGAAAGCACATAAAATGACAATATTTAATTGTATAAGTGTGCATGAAGTATAAAATATTCAACATACAATACATGGTGTAAAAACATTTAATCAGATTTAAGTATTGCAAAGTATTGTAATGTTAATATATGTACAAGTGTGCTTGGAAAAGTAAACAAAATAGAAACAAATTAAATTTAATATAAATGAATAGTACAAGTACTAATACTATAGTAATAATAAATCATGTTTCTTCCTCTGCTTTTTCTCCTCTTCCTTTTTTCAGCTCCAGAAAGATACCGTTTGGTTGCCATGTGATTTTAAATTAAAATAAAAATTGCACGGCAACGAGACAGACAATGTTGTGAGAGGCAATACACCCATCAGTTAAATCTGTATTATCATAGAGATTAAAATATCAGGATTTTTTTTTTTTTTTGACAGCACCTTTTCTGTCATGCAACTGCATAATTAGCAATGAAATATTACATGGTAAGGGCATATCTAAAAACATTTTTAGGACATTTTTGGCTTTCTATAAGCATCTCTTCCCATGGGCTGATTGCGATGAAACAAAGCCTATATATTACCTCAAACTCAGGCAAATACATCTGTGAAAAGATTAGACACCATACAACTTAGACACCATACTAACATGACAGCAATATTAAATTACTTAACTTAGCTATAATGCCCACATTGTTTTTGGAGCACCTGGACATCCAGCAGTTCAGCGACCAAAACCTGCTTTGGTCTGCAGTTCAGCGACCAAAACCCTTTCAGACTTTTTCAGCAGGTGGTTTACACAGGTGAGTAAATCTGTTGGACAAATGAAGCACAGAGGTGGTGTGCTCTATTAGACGAACCTTAGTGAACCTTAGTCGTCATCCCCCAACCCCTTTGTGAGGGCTCTAATGCTCTAATTGCTGGTTTTAGACAAATAAACTAACATGGTCTTGCAGTGAAAGGGAAAATTGAAGGAAGCAATAAAACAACAAAAAAAGATGGCTTGATATAAATAGTGAAAAAGCAGTATAATTGAAACGCCACTACAAGGAAATTTTTTTTTACTCAAGCATAAATAATACATAGGTGCTCTAAAATGTACTTCAAAAAGAAAGAGATTTTTCTGGATATCCATTAGTTACTTATATATAGAATATATCGAAGAAAACTGTTTAGAGCACAGACCTGACCAAACACCACTCCTAAAGCTGCTTCATAGTCAACCAGACCCTCAAGGACTACAGCACCTTCCAACAGCTTGTTCACGCTCCTCCAGTAGCATGTTTTTGCATTTCCGAGTGAATTACTGTAAGTTTTTTTTTAGAACCAGTAAACATGTGTTCTAGCCCTAATAATAATCTTTAATCATAAAACCCTCCAAGTGGTTTTTGCACACTCAGCTTTCTAACTCATCAGTAAGGTGTTTAGTGGTGTCCAAGGCAGGGCTTTGTGCAAGTCTTTGAGTTCCTCTACTTAAGCCTTGGCAAATCATGTCTTCTTGAAACTTGCTTTGTGCATTGTAATGCTAGAACAGGTTTGGGCTAGGGTCCTTCATTTCATTTAAGGGAAATCTTACAAAGCCACAGCATACAAGGACATTCCACAGAATTAGATGCTTTCAGTTTTGTGGCTATAGTTAGTGGAAGGCTCACATATTTTGTCCATAAGGTGCTTGCTTGTTTATTTATAATTGATATGCTACATTACAGGAGACCATTAACAGTTGCCATGCTTTATCCTAGATTTATTTGGAGTTTTCCCTTATTTCAGAAAATCTGCCTATAGTGTGCTAGATCACGCAATGGCAACTTATGTTCTATAGCCATCTTTTGTGCAGGGTTACACAAATCTTTTGTGTTAAAGGCTGGTTGTTGTCATGATGATGGATGAGAAAAGTATGGTTCAATGTGTACAACACTATTTTTGGTCAAAACAAACAATAAACTTAGTCCAAGGAATTAAAAGAGCTGGCTGGAGATGCAGCCATTGAAGCAAATGGATAAGGATTTTGTTACACAAGCTTGATGGAGAGACATAGTTTCTCAAATTGTTTCAGTGGATCTTTGAAATCATTATACTGTAGATGTTTATTTTATATGCTTACCTTTGTTTTGAAGGGTTTGAATACTTTTGGACTTTAGTTAGAACACTAAGCTAGGTCAGGCTGCCCAGAGTACAGACAGCAATCAGACACAGGAGAATGTGTTTGATTTGATATCTTTACCACATATACTGTGTGCCAAAGTTAACCTTTTTCCTTCACAGACAGGGACTGCTGTCTTCATGTCAAGGAAAATGGACTTTGTTGCTCAAAGGATTGAGGTTTTGCAAAGTTAGGCTGTTTCTCTAGCCTCATGCTAACTAACACATGTTACGCTGCTCTTTTCTAATGAATGCTCTTTTTCTCTGTTCTAATAAACTGCTCATTGGATTCCTTAACAAAAGCACTAAAATGGCAAAATGATGGATAAATGGATGACGTTTCAGCAGACATAAACATAAATCAATCTAACTTTCATTCATGAAACTATTCATTCTGCATTTTAATCATGAGATGCAGTTGTTGTAGCTGCTGGGTACCTTGGAGGGATGCACATCTGGTGTAGCTGGAGATTAATAACCCACTGGGGGAATCGAATTGAATCCACAGGTGTCCCTTTGGTGCTACAGCCAACACACATTCTCATTAGCATTGAAATGGAGCTGGCTGCCTATATCTGACATTGTAAAAACAGAAATACCTGTAGCACAAGAAAGAAAACTAGTCCATCTATGCATCTTTACATCTGTTCCATTTTTTATTGGTTATTTGCAGTTTGTATTTTAATTTGTTTCCTTTTATGTTGTAATATTTATGTTTAATTCTTGTTTGCCGAGAATTACATTTCCCTTACACTGAATTCAAACAGATTCCCAATTCAGGACTGCCAGTAGATGAAGCAGGTGTTTTTCGGCATGAACTGTCCTTGTACTTCACCTTATACTTCACAAGGAGCAGCAGCCTTGCACGTTTGCAAGTTCAGAAATCTATGATACATCTCTTTCAAGGTACTGTACTCATCCACTTCCTGCCAAAGTAGCTAAGAGTGTTGAATATTTTTAGCCTGTTTAGACAAAGTGCGGTTGTAATACTTCCTGAAATACTGCATCACAACCTGCGTACTACAAACATATTTTAAACTTAATCATAGTGTTAATATATAGTACTGAGTCCTCTTTTGATAGGGCATCAGCTTATTGGTTTCTTAAAACTTTTGTAAATCACTGTGTATAAGAGCATCTGTCAAAGGTTATACACAGAGGGGTCTAAGTCCACAGATCAGCATTTATGATGTCAAAAAAATTATTTGTGCAACTCAAAAGTATAAGATGATCAGTTAGTCTGAAAGAACAACAACAACAAACAAAAAAAAAACAGTATGACTGGAACTGAGTGGGAGAAATTGAAATCAGTCAACTGTATCCAAAAAAAGGTGGGATGTAATTTTTCGTTTTCATGAAAACTGCATGACTAGACAGGGTGTTCAATAAAAGCACAAGGCAGAACGTGCTGTTCTTTGCCATTTAATATCTCCATTCCGTGGGCAGGCTGTCACAGCCTTCTTTTTTAAAATATAAAGTATTGTGTGTTCAACATTTGTATGACATTTTCCTTACATGACAAAAAAAAGGGTAAACACCAATTTTTATAATGTACTTTTTTCAAATCTACAAATATCTACAGCCTAGTCGGTAAACATCTTTTACCACAGTTGTAGACAATTTATTATGATGGGCAACATTATGGACTGGCGGCACAGTGGCGAAGTGATTAAGTCGAGAGTTTTATTCCCATTTCAGGTCTGTGTGTGTTTGGATGCTCTCCCCATGCTTGGTTGGTTTCCTCCGCGTACTTAAAGTTTCTACCAACAGTCCAAAGACATGCAGAGTTGGCTAATTGGCTAAATCTACATTACCCATTGTGATTGAGTGAGTTTGTGAGTGTGTGTGCTTATGTGCCCTGTGATTGATTGGCACGCCATCCAGAGTGTCCCCAATCTTGTGCCTTGGGTCTCCTGGAACAGGCTCTAGTCCTCTCGTGACCCTATGTATAGAATATTAATGAATGGAAATAATAGACATGGACTGGCTGATTATTAATGTAATGTAATGATTATTAATGAAATATCAGTTCAACAACTGCATGTTTAAACATTTATCACCCAGACATCTGAACTACTAGTTCAAGTGTTTAATGGAAAATTACAGTATGTGCCTGTTGGATTTTTAATTTTAGCAATGATAACACCTTTTCTATTTATGTTCATGTAAATGCTCACATATGTTTACTTCCTTTCTCATTAATTTAATGTCCGGCACATTCTTATTTTGTCACTTGTTTCCCTTACTAAGAGATGCATTGCTTGCCAGGAATCAAAGAATATAAGAGCTATAGAGCATTGGTGGCTATGTGGAAGGTCTGGGTTTGATTCCCAAATGATGTTTGGATAAAATGGGAGGGCTATGTCAGAGAGGGCCTCCGGCCTAAAACTTGTGCCGAGCTGGTTGCACATCGGATGGTCTGCTGTTGTGACTTCTTGACAGCAGCTGAAAGAACAACAACAAAGAGTGCAAGATCTACACAATGAGCTCCATTAGTCCCTCCCAAAGCTAGAAATGTGTGTGTGTGTGTGTGAGTTTCCTTATGTTTGTCACTACACAAATTAGTTTAAGCAAAGCTTTAATTGAATTAATGTTTTAAAGTATGCCTCAGGATGGAGGCCTAATTATGTTAGACTGTGCCATGTCCTACAATTATACCTTTCTCTTGGTAAGTGAGGTAGGTGAGGAGTTCAAGAGTCTAATACCAAATATCAACACACTGAAGATTCTTGTCCTTTACAACATTACCTGCTGGATTCTCCTCTAATTAGTGCCTGGAAGAAAACATGATACACATCCTAATCCATTCTCCTAATGACATTCTTTTATACTGATTAATGAAGTTATGTTTTCAATTTCAGATTGACCTATAAATAGCATAAATGCTGTCAGTTGAAAGAAACCCACTTTTTGAGGAAGAAGAACATTCTGTTGTTTTATTTCACTTTTTTTACAGGCATATTGCATAATTGTGATATGAAATAAAATCTTGTACTCTCTTTAATCTCAATGTGTTTTGGCAGACATATTAAACATTATATTGCCAACTGCCAATAAAATGTGCATTTACGCAGACCTGATCCGGCATTTCTGAAATTGCATATGGAATCAGCAGTCCTGAGATAATTAGATTTAAGAAAATGATCGACGCTTCCTGGTGTGCAAATGGTGGCTGTCATGCACAGTCAAGTTATTGAAATTTGAACCAAAGTCTTTTGCAAAAGGAAAGAGTCACAGACTAAGCTAACTACATGTATCTATTAAAATAGACAACTGTTTTGGGGTGTTGATTTGTCTTTGTCTTGACTTTCTTTTGTTTCTTTTTTAGTGCTGCTGCAGAAACTAAAAAGCCAACACATTTACTTGTAAATGCAGTCACTAAATTGATTGGGACTGTAATTAGTACAAACTTTTTGGGGGCAAAAGTGGACTTCATATAAACTTACTAACCTCTTCTGTTATACTGAACTTCCAGCCTCCCAACACTCAGTATAACTGCAGATCAAGCCCTGCTTTCTGGCATCACCCAAATGAGGATGGGTTCCCTGTTGAGTCTGGTTTCTTTCAAGGTTTCTTCCAATTGCCATCTCAGGGAGTTTTTCATGGCCACTACTGCCCTTGGGTTGTTCATCAGGGACAATCTGATAATTTTGGCTTATGCATAATTCCTAACACATTTCATTCTCATTTCCCTAATGTCCTGTTAAATTCTGCAAAGCTGTTTTGCGACAATGGCCATTGTTAATAAAAGCTCTATATAAATAAAGCTGAATTCAGTTCAATTGGAATTCATCAGACTTCAATTACTAGTGCGTTAACAAGCATTTAATATGGATAAATATGTGTGTAAGTCTACTATAAAGTTGTGAAGCAGGGTGTTTGAAAAGGACCTATTGTAGGGTCATTCCAAACGGAACAAACAGAATTGATAAAAGGCATCTACTTCTAAGGGATTTTTAAAGCAGTGGTTTTAAAAGGGAATAACCAAGTGACTCTTTACACTTTACACTGAATGTAAAAATGACTGTGGTCAAAACATCAAGTTGCTCTGCATGTAGGTCATTGCATGTACAAAAATGCTATATAGTAATAGTTAATTGTGAATAAAATATATAGTAGTAAGGTGGCAATAAGCTCTTGACTATGGATTTTTACATTTTTATTGTCACAGCACAGAATAGGAAATGGCTCATATAGTTTATTGAATTGTATTGCTTCTGTAAGGTTATAGAACCATGAGTATCAGACACTGTATGCTGATATATTTATTCTTCCAGCTGCTGCATACTGTTGCTGCCTAACTCTTAATGGGTGAATTGTGATCTCAGGGAGGAACAGGTCTGGGATAATGACCCATTATGCTATTTTTTATTTTTTTTTAAGGTTTGTACTTCTTTCAGTACTGGTAGGTATACAAGGTTCATAGTTTCCCTGTGTTTTTAAGAGTGATCTTAAGGCAACATCTGAGGAATTTACCTATCAATTCCTCAGAAAAGGCCTCTGGTTTGTTTTGGGAGATTGACTGAGATTTATTGGAGACAGAGGTAAACCAGTTGTGTGTGTAGAAAAGAGAGTGGGATCCTTTGGCAAATACACCTACAGCATGCTGTTTCAATTGCCTCAATTTATCTACCTCAGATTTATGTGTACCTTAAATAAGACTAAGTAAGCTTTGTTTTGCCAGACTGCAGCTCACCAACCAATCATTCAAGATGCCATTCACCACAACAAGTACAAGGAGCTGTAAGAGATTTCTTACTTTTTATCCTTCTATTCTTATTCTCACAGACATCTTTTGTTGGATGTTCATCTCCAGTTTGCACAATCTGGATTTTAATTATGCAGTCTATGGACTGCTTATGAGTAAGAACTACTAGGTAATCCTGGTGCAGGGGGTGGTATTTTCGTACTGCATGAGGTGAGATGTGTATCTCAGAGCAGGGAAATTGCAATCCTTCCTTCCTCCCTCCCTACCATCCATCCAACCATCCCTCCTTTTTCTTTGTTTCAGAATCACATACAATTTTTCATATGGACTGTCAAGTGGTACTAGCATACAGTATATATTTTTATGCAACATTCTTATGACTTATTTGCAAATCAAATAGTTAGATGATATTGGCATTGGCATTTTATTAGCAAAACAGGGCTGTATGGTAATTATCACATTGGATATTATCTTTTATTGGATCTCCTTATGTGTCTAAAAAACACATTATTCCACCAAAACATACAAATTAAAAATAAACTGTATGAATGGGGAGCCAATTATATGGCTATAGATACCCAACATAGCCAATTACTGTATAAAACACATGATCACAGTTACATCTTTATTTAATGTGCAGGGCTGTTGGGGGAGTATTGCCCTGATTGAAATAATAAACAGGTACAACTCCTTTTACATTTTTAAAGTTGGTCAACATCCAATCAAATCACAGAGCTGAGTAATTGAGAGTTAAGATTTCTGGGATTTTAACTCACAACCTATTAGTCACTAACACAGAACCTTAACCACTGATCTCCTGGTGTCATGTATTGAATATGCTCCTTTACAAGTTTAATTTGAAGAAACATTTAGGCTATTTCTAGAGAGTTTTCACACTGTCATGACTTTCTCTTCATCCTGTCAAGTCCTGTTTAATATTTTTCTCTCTCTGACCTTTTTTTTTTTTTTTTTTTAATTCTGTATCTTTTCCAACTTATTAAGAGTCTCAGAGCCATGGTTAAGATAAAGCTGTTTCATAGCTCCTGATGAAAAATATAATTAACAGCCCTTCACCTGCCAACTTGTGGAATGAATAAAAGTTTTCTCCTACTCTCTCCTTCACTCTCTGTATTAGAAGGATTTTGTAGAATTTTATTTCTTCAGCTCTAATTCATTTCGGGCATAAGCCTGTTTTTATGCACTTCATGTTTAGGGTTCTGATCTCCGCCTCTTTCCAAAATGTCAAAGTGCTCCTGGAACTCTCCTCATTATCATGCTAGCAAAGTAATGCAAAAAAATAAAATAAAATAAAATAAGCTCAAGGACATCTAAAGCTCTTGCCAAATGCTGTCTAACCAAATTCTAGACCTAGTAATGTTTGCTGTTGTAATGAGTCAGTGTTTTGAGAAGTGTAGTGACATGAAGTTATTACTGATGCAGCTCATGCGATAAATAAACTATGTTTTGTAAATGTTTATATGTAGATTCTATTCACGAAACAGAATTTGCATGCTCCAAAGAATATACACTTACAACAGCAAGGAACAAAAAGTTTTAGGCCAGAAAATGCAAATCAGATAAAAGGATGTCAGAACTAAGCCCAGTATTACTGGAAGGTTTTAGACTTAAGCAATTATAACCATAGGGAGAAAAAATAATTTTACCTTTATTTCTATTTTTTCTCTTGTGGTGTGTCCTCACTACTGTCAGCCTTGTGAGTTACAGTGTTGAGTAGGGCTGGAGCAATATGGCAAAAAGAAAAGAAAAAAAAGATCGCCAGTATGTCAGTGGCCAAGTATGTCTCCAGACCTGGACCCTATCGAGCACCTGTGGTACATCCTCAAGCAGAAGGTGGCGAAGCGCCATGTGTCTAACATCACGCAGCTCTGTGATATCATTAAGATTGAGTGGAAGAGGATCCCAACAACATGTGCAGCTCTGGTGAATTCCATGCCCAGGAGGATTAAGGCCATGCTAGATAACATAGGTGCTCACACC